>ML685892.1:3634645-3652067 GCA_007922175.1 Pelusios castaneus
GATAGATAGATAGATAGATAGATAGATAGATAGATAGATAGATAGATTTACTGAATATGCAAATTAGGCCAATAATGTACAATGAATTCTTATTATCATTAATTTTTGCCATGTGCTTACAAGTGGCCCAGAATGGCCTCAGCACGTCACAGAAAGGTTAGCAGTGGTAAAACCCCTGACTCCAGGGCAATCAGTGGTAGTTTTGCCATTGAGTTCAGTGGGGCCCGGATTTCACTCAAGATCCCCGCACTCAAAGAGCTTCCAGTCTTCTTGTCTTCATATGAAAGTCATTTCCAGTTAGGGTAGGGTGTGAATTTCAAGCGCAGTAAAGAGCGCTTCCTCCTTTTTAACCTAAGCTGCTTTGAAAGTACATTAAGCTGAAGAAGAGCGAAGCACAGATAGGTGGGCTCTACTCTTAAAAAGGAACCTGCGGTAGCTATATCACTCAAGCTATATCACTAAAAACTCACATCTGAGCACCACATCTATGCCAGCCTAACCCTTGGGTAGACATGGCTAAGATGACAGAGGAATGTTTCCATCAACCTATCTACTTCACTCAGAGAAGTAGATTACCTAAGCAATGGGAAAAGCCCTTCCATCGCGGGAGGAAGCATCTACCCTACTGTGCTACATCAGCACAACCAGAGCGCCGTAGCTGTGCCCTGCGTTGCCTGCAGTGTAAACAAGCCCTGTTCAGGAGTAAGAGTGTTCACACACCGAGTTATTTGGGTTACCCCAGAGTTACTCCATGGGCAGACAAGCTCTAATAAACTTCATGCAAACTGTCTCTTGGGTGGTGTTTTGAGTCATCTAGTCCCAGCTGGAAACCAGAAGTGAAAAGAAAAGACCTCCAAACATTTCAGAAGTGTCCTGGGAATTCACTTTGATTTCAGGTCTAGAAAGAGGCAGAGTTCTCACTCTACCCCCAATTCAATTATGATTATTTATAGTATAAACCAGTGACAAGAGGCACCACCAGGGGAAGGGGTAGGGGGTTGTGTCTGTTGTGTACGAAACAATCCGCTGAAATCACATTTGTGACTCTGAAAATTTCCCCCTAAGTAAACACAGTATGTATAATGTTTCCCGTTTTACAGCTGGGGAGTTGAGGCAAAGTGATGCACCCAAGGGAATCAGTGGCAGAGCTTGGAATTTAACCCAGATCTGGATCCCAATTCAGTGCCTTAACCATAAGGCTTCCCTTCCTGTCACTGTCCCATCAGACAATGCTCTTAGACTCCCATGCATTTACTCCACCAAACTGATGTCTCTTTGGAGCAAGGATTTTTTCCCTTGAGGGTGGGTTGTTTTTTGGTTTGGCGATTCCCAGCCGGGGTTTAAAGGACACCCACAAATGGACTTTCCACTCCTCATTCTAACCTGCTCAAAGCTGGGTGTATCTATCAGTCTCCCCCTTCAATCTCCCCTTCCCCAAGGATTCTTAGCAATCTGTCTCTCTCTGGCCTCATGCACAGAGAGATTATCCGAAGGTTCCAGCCGGAGAACACAAGGGCTCACCCGGATTCCCGCTGCCCGGAGCCACAAAGGGCTTCTCAGTATCTAAGAAGCTGGGCGGCAGCGTGAGTTGCTCGCCAACATGTGCACAGTGCCTTCCCTGCGGTGTCGCTTCCACCTTTCCTTGAAACACGCTGAGCCGAGGGGCTCGGGGTTCCCGCAACCCCACCTCCCCTTCCCTCTCAAACTTGTGATGGATTTATTTCCTTCACAAGGAAGACAGAGAGTTTACAGTGCGGCTTTCACAAATGCATCTGATAATTGTATAATCCCGGCAGGATAGGAAGATCCCACCCGCAGAGCCATTCTTTCCCCCCCACATACACTCCCCACCTCCCCAAATCCTCCTCACCGCCTCTCCCCGGCTCTCCCACCACCCCCTTTCCGTGGCCTCAGACGGGCCTCAAACAACAACTGTCTGCCGGGGCCCCAGCTAATCCCTCACAGGTGACCTCAAGGCAGTCGACGCCTCTCACTAAACTCTGGCATTCCACAGCTCTGCTTTAACCCCTCTTGTGCTGCGGCCTGGCGGGGCTCGAAGGAATGGCTAAAAAGAGGTGCTGTCCCCTGGGTCAAGGCTGGGAATGACGTGGTGCTCTCTGAATCATCCCCAACTACTGCTCTCGGTCAGAGGTTAAAAGCCTAATGTATTATTATAAAGCCCAAAGAAAAGGGCTAGCATTCGTCCCTATAAATCTTCCTAACGACCACAGCACATGTGGGAGCCAGATTCAGTCCCAAACCTCCCCCACTGCTCCCAGATCCTCCACGCTTTATTTACTCGCCGTAGCTAGGAATGGCTCCCTCGCCTGCCGGTTGCAAGCAGTGCCTTTGCTCGCAGGCATCTAGTTCCCCTCCCATGGGAGGACGCAGTTTTGTTCTTGCCGGGTGAGGGGAACATCCTGTGGGTTGGGACTGAGTCACTGCCTGAGGCAGATGCCATGTGGCGGGCAAGGGGCCCTGGCCCATTGCAGCTCTGGGGGCCCAGCTGGGCAGCGGATTAGCCAAAGGTAGCTATCAGCCATGCAACCTTGTCACCCACAGCGGGAGGAAGCAGGCGGACGCTGTAGGCTTGGGTAAGCTAGCATTGGTACGCCACCGATTCAGTGGAGTCATTCCCAGCAGCACAGGAATTCTGCTCCACGGGGCAGGAAATCCATAGGAGATGCGACCAGAGAGCAGGCATTCAAGGGCTGCCTCTGAATGAGTCCAGGTCACTGGCTTCCCACCGAGCCCAGGGAAACCTGTATGTTCAGGAACCCACCTGTGCACAGCTTCCCAGCTCATGCTGATGTGGGGACCGGCCCTGAACAGCTGGCTTCTCCACTTACAGCCTCGTCCCGGCTGGCCTAAGCATTTACAGACAGCACCCGGTTTGCAGCTTTCTCCAGTCTCTTGGCAGGCTGACACTGGGAGTGTGTTGTGGGGGCGGGGGATACCAGCAGGGGCTGCCGTGTAGCATTAGCAGTTTGTCACTGACAATGCAGGGGACTGCACACAGGATGTTCACAGGGACTTTTTTTCATGAAGTTTAAGGCCAGAAGGGGCCACCAGGTCATCTACTGTCAGTTTCCGCTATATGCAGATCACCAACACCCTAAGCTAGTGATTAAAAACGAGACCAGAGTAGACAGCCCTCAAGGAGCCTGGGTTGTTACATGCTGCAGGCCGAGAACAGGAGGGACAGATTCACCGGTGTTCAAGGCCCCACTATGGCAGGGAATAATTATATGAGAGATGGCCAGATAATCGTGACAAGAGACCCGCCACTCTCGTGGTGCAGTGGAAGACAAAACTCCCTCACCACCACTGTCAGTCTGATTGGGGGAGAAGTGGGTGAATTTCCTCCCCAGCCCTTCCTGTGGGGATCCGTTAGACCCAGAGCACGTGAGCAAGAACCAGAAAAAAATGCTCGGTGCTATGTCAGGGATATAGCCCTCCCTGTCCAACGTGCCATCTCCAGCCACAGCCATTCTTGGTGCTTCAGATGAAGAGGTCAACCTGCCTTCTGCAAACCAAACAACTCCCCAGCCCAGAATGCACTGGAGCCAGTGGGGGTGGAGGGGAGGAATATCAGAGGGAAGAGAGGAGTGTGTGTGTGTGTGTGTACACTCCTTGCATGCAGTGGGGGTGGAGGGGAGGAATATCAGAGGGAAGAGAGGAGTGTGTGTGTGTGTGTGTGTGTACACTCCTTGCATGCTCGCTCTCTATCTTTCACACACACACGGGACAGATGATACCACAGGGGACTTGAGTGTAGCATTTGGTGCATGTGCGGTCGAGGAGATACAGTGGAGATGGGGAGACACCAATATGGGATATCACTGGGTTTATGTGTGGGGCAGAGAGCTACCACCAAGGCCTGCACTGTAGGATACTGCTGGGAGAGTGAAGGAGTGGTGGAGGAGATACCACAGAAGTCTGCAATGTAGGCTATCACTGCAGGGGAAGAGAGGGCACCATCAGCACCTCTAACGTAGCACTAGCAGACTGTCCCTGCTGCAGAGAGCTGGACAGAAGTCAAAGAGGACAACAACCCAGCTCTGAAGCCCAGTGTCCATGTTGCAGGGGATTGCATCATTGCCTTCCGAGGCTGGCCCTGGGTGTGTGGTAATCCTGGAAGAATTCTCTGCTTTGCATTAACGTCTGACCACTTGGAGTGTGGTGCTATTGATGGGGCCTGTGGTCCTGCATTAACTGTCTGTCATGGGGAGTGCGGTGTTATTTTATGGGATGGGAGCCTGCTGTTGGCATCCCCTCCGCATAATCCCGTCACTGTTCCCTTCCACCCTATGTTTTTTCTTGAGCGAGACCTCAGGAACCAAATTATTTATCGTGTAAATAGCCTGACTTCAGCAGGTACGCGCAGATAAAGCTGGACCACCAGCTGTTGGATCAATGGCAAGTGTTTAATACCTGTGTGGAGATTTCTCTACAGCATGATGACAGCTGGGGAGAATAAAGGCCTGGCCTTTTTTCTTTTGCTTTTAGGAGCGATGCCAAAGTTTTGCAAGATCAAAGTGAAAACAGTGTCCAGAGATGATCCTAGACAGTGAAGAAAGAAAAAAACAGCTCAAATGGAAAGGCTGTGCGAAGTTACAGGCTGTGCCGTGAGCGATGCAAGCTGTCACATGCCCCCTGGTGGCCATAGCAATAATCTGTCCAGATGGTAATTTCAGTCTAAAAGAGAGGAGGCATCTAGGATCAAAAGAAGCAGAAGCGTTCTAACAGACATTCCTTGGGAGCATGAGGAGCTTGTGTAGCATCGAGGATGCATTAGCACACTGTCCGTGTGCATCGCAGTAGCACAGATGGTCCCCAAAGAGTGTAGCTGAGGTTACAGGACTATATCAACAGGCTGCTAGAGTGTAGTGTGCCCATCAGTGAAGCGGTACCTCCAACAAGAGAGTCTAGAAGCAAATGTTACGGGAGGAATGCTATAGGGCACCGTGGTATTGCATTGCTAGATGTAGGGTATCACAGGGCAGTGTTAGCATGGCACCGTTACAGGACACTGCCGTGGCAGCCCCAGGATCGTGGGGAGTCCGCAGGGCATTGCAACGCCGTGTCCTGGGGAGTGCAGGAAGCAAGGGGTAGGGTGTGGAGTGCTGTAAAGAGATGAGAATCATTGACTCATATTTATTTATTGCTTGTATCATATCATAGATGTTCAGAGAAAGGAGTCTCTGCCCCAGAGAGCATGCTAAACTGATCAAATGAGAGGAAGAAGGAGAGATAACTCAGATGAGGGCATGGAGTACTAGAGGTCAAGGGGGAGATGGCCAGTGCTGTGCACGTGTTTCTGACCTTGAAACAGGCACCATTTGATAGACAGAACCAAGTAGTTTACAATGTAATCTTATCGCCCAAGCCAGTCTACATCCCTCTCCCTCCCCACTCGCCACCATACTCTGCCAACATTACCGATGCTGCACAAGCCAAGCAAGGCAGGCATTCGGATGGGAAACCACCAAAGGGAACCCGTGGTGTTACAGCAGCTGGTGGTGATGATTCAATGGGTGCGGATTAATTTGCAGCGTGTGGAGGTTCAGGGCAGCTGAGATGCCCTATTTCACATAAGCTGGAAAACCAAGACCCTGATCACTAGTGGCTATTAAAAGTCACGTGGCCCTTTTCACAAGAGTAAGGGTTTGTCCACATTTCAGGGCTACAGCGGACTAGCTAAGACCTCCTGTGCAATTGCCACTGGATAAAGGGGTTCTTCGATCCTAAACTGTCATGCCGTCTTAGAGAGCTGGTTGCAATTTACCCCAGAGGTGATTGTATGGAGCACTGAGGCTTATTTCTCTTTGTATAGCTTGTAAAGTACCTCGAGATCATACAGAATGCAAGGCTAACCATTGAACCAACTTGCCCCATCAATGGCAATTTTTACATGAAGTCTGGAGGTTTTTCTGAAAGACAAGCTCGAGTTCAACCAGAATTATTTCAGGGAAGTTTTCTGGCCTGTGGTCTACTCCCTGTAGACCAAATCCAGCCTTCTCCCCGGTGCTCCATGACACACTTATCGCTGTGTGGTGACACAGTAATGTGTCCCGACATAGTGGTTGAGAACCGCTGCATTAGACGATCACAGGGGGCCCTTCTGACCATAGAATCCGTGAATCTATAAGATGTTACAGAAATGTAAAAGAGTGGTAGTAAAATAGGATTCCAGCACCCTATTGCTAACCCAACAGTCCCTTTGGGGGCTGAGCCACTGAGGGGTGTCTGTGGGAACAGTCAAGATCGTGAGGGGATGCAGCTATGTGCGTTCGCATCCCAGAGGGGCTGACTCGTGGAAGAAGGCAATAGGAGCCAGTAGCTTGTGGCGGAGATTTGCGAATATTGGCTGTCTACATGCTAATGAAGCACTTCTCACCAGAAGGAACCATGCTGACGACAAAGGATGAGGGAGTCACTCTCCCTCTCCTGTATGAAAACCGAAGCGGTGTCTAGAGCGAGTTCACAAGAACGACAGCACTGCCGATGGCGTCTGTCACACACCCTGGCACGTTCCTGAGGACGGGCCCCAAAATGGGAGTTTATTAAGGTATATTTATTTATCACCCTGCCCCTCAGTATTCTCAGGGACTTTGCAGCAGGTGATAGGAAGGAAACTCCTTTCCTAACTCCACTTCCCTTGCTTGTATCCCCAGCTCCAACGTTGCCAGAGCGAATGGATTTGTGGCCTGGTGTAGAAGAGACCAGTTCAGTGCACACAGTGAGTGGAGGCAGCCAGGTGCCACATGTCATAGTCGGGGTTGCAACGTGGTTAGTCACATGCCCTTTGCATTGCCAATAATAGCAGAGCCCATCCCTAGTACTGAAAAATTGTGAAAGTGACTTAATAATCGTAAGGTTTATTAAAAAAAAATTGTTCTTGCTGTCTTTTGGGTTCTGAGTCTGGAGGCTGAATTTGGATCATGCTTTAAGATTTTCTCTGCAACTATGCAGGCTAGACACTTACTTTTGTTTCTCACCTAATCACAGGACTCCAGCAGGTGGGGCTTTAGGGAAACTCACCAAGGAGCTGAGACTCTCTCAGTAAGATCATAAGAGAGGGCAACACAGCAGCTGCACATCACAGGAGCGCAGCCCAATAGGAGCTCATGCATGTAGGGAAGCTCCTGGGATGTATGTCCGCTATATGCAAAACAAACAAGTGGTCGTGTGGCACTTCTTAAAGACTATATGCAAAAGGCCTTCCGCCCATTTTATGGGAAGCCGCTGCAAGTATCATCATGTCGATATGCAACAGGGAATGTATGTTTCTTCTGAGATTGGAGTTAGAGACTGAGGAACCCAGTGAGTTCCCTTCAGAGGGGTCAGTGTGAATTTTATTTATTATGTGTAGTGGGGTAACATCTAGGAAGCTAACTATTGGACCAGGATCCCATGGTGCTAGGTGCTGTACAAACTCTGAACAAAAGAGATGGTCCTTGCTGCAAAGAGTTTACAATCTGATGTAAGTCTACGCAGCAACAACAGAAACCCAGGGGTTTGAGCCTCAAAGCCTGATGTGGTGCCTCAATCCTATCTGTGCTCAAGAGGTTTCGGAGACCTCGGACGCCTTTTTGTCAAAGCTAATTACAATATCAAGTCTTGAACATACTCAGTGTATTGGGATGAGTGGGGGAAGGAAGCTGGGGGAGGGGGAAGGTTCTGAGCTGAATGGCAAAGCAGCGGAAGGAAGCAGTTCTCAGGATAATTCTTCCCTTCAGCAAATCTTCTTCTAATTGCTCTGATTTTAGTGGTGCGAAAGTGGCTGCCTCTCTCACCTATGCAGAGTTCTCCAAGAAGAATGGTGGACAAACAAACAAAAAAGCAGGATTTGTCTGTGAACAAACTGTGAACTGCAACAGAGTATCTTCCAGCCCCAAATCCACCTAAGCACTGAGCGCCAGCAAAGAATTGATAGCACTGATAAAAAAAATGAATCTTTGTTTCAACGGCTCACAAGATAGCCCCAAGACACTGGTTATTTGGTAACTTATTCTGTAAAATCTGAAAGCAGCTTACTCAATTTTCACAAGGTATTCACTGTCTGATCACTGCTCTACTTTCTAATGTCTGTTTCCTAACACTGATTTCCTATTACCACATTCCTGCTGTCACCCTATGTTTGGGGCAGAGATTCGGACGGATCAAAAGTTCAGATGTTTAATCTGAGTCAGAGGTTCCATTTGGATGGTCGGGTTTGGGTCAAATGCTTGGTTCTGGCGCTGAGTGTGAATGAGGTGTTTGGGTCTGATTGCTTGGTTTGGATGGTTCCTTTGGGTCAGATGCAATATTGCCAACTCCATCAGTCTAGCCCCCCAATATTTTGAAACTGACTTTAAAAAAAACCACGAGATTTCATTCGCCTTCTGGCTTTCTGAGCTTTTAACGTCGCATGTTTTCCAGCTTTCCTCCGTAACCCCCAGGCCAGAAACTAGTGTTTAAAACAAAATGAAAGCTGAGATTCTCACATAATCACGTGGTTTCTGAGACTCTAAAACAAACTCTAAATAGCAGGAGATTTGCAATAAAATTGTAAGAGTTGGCAACACGACATTTCAGTCTCATTGTTCAGTTTGGCTGGCCATTCCGGACTTGCTGTAGGGAGGGTCCCAAACTGCGAAGTTCTGTCCCTGGGGGGAGTCTGGATCCAAACTTCCCCAAAGTTTCAGGGCATGTTATGATTTGCCTTCAAGCATTCCTCTGTTTAGAACCATTGCAACAAAGCCCAAATCATGGAGAATTCAGCTAATTCTGGCTTTGGGATTGCAAACAAAACCAATAAAGCTTCCGCTGAAATTTTTCCAGGCCTTTTGAAATGTTTATCACAGCTCCAAATGAAAGAGGCTGCTGTCTCTAGTTAGACACAAATTTATGTCTACACTTACTAAAATTAGTTCGAACTAACTAATTCGAACTAATTTTAGTTAGTTCGAATTAACTTAATTCGAGCTAGAAAAAATTAGTTCGAACTAAGCAAGTGCCATTCATGGCACTGGCTTAGTTCGAATTAGCGATTTCCATTGATTTCAATGGGCTGGTTAGTTCGAACTAAGAAATTAGTTCGAACTAACATGGCCACATTGGTTAATTCGAACTAACTAGTTCGAATTAACCCTTACTTTTAATACCCTATTCGAAGTTACTAGTTCGAATTAAGGAAGCCCTTAATTCAAACTAATTAAAGCCCAGGGTAGGCATGGCTTTAGTTAGTTCGAATTAAACTTCCTTAATTCGAACTAACTTGCCAGTGTAGACATAGGCGCATGATCCAGATCCTATTGAAGTTGAAGGGAATCTTCCCATTGACTTCAGTGAGAATGGGATTGGTTCTAGGTTTGTGATTTCATGAAGGTCATGTGGCTGCCCTGCTAAGGATAAGGAACCCCACAGAACATGATTTGTTTTTCCAGCACCTAGCACAGTGAGTCCCATGTCCAGAGGGGCCAAAGCAATACAAGTAATAATGATTGATGAAACTCACCAATTTCAGTTGGAGTTCTGCATTCCCCAGTACATAAACTTGAAGGAATTTAAACCTTAATGTGAAACGTGCGGCGTGTGAAACCAGAACTGAAAACAGCAAAGTTTTACACAGCACTGCTTTGGGGCATGTACATGGAATCCATCAGGCAGAGGTGGGGCAATAATGAAGTTCCAAACGAGATCCAAATAATCCCAAAGTTTAGGAGTCAGCCAAAAGCTTTGGTCCAATGTGTCTTACCCAGATACACCAGTTCTGAATTTTGGATCTATCCACATTTTCTTTATCATATCCAATTGCTCCTAACACTGGATCTGTGGATTGGGGTCTGATCCATTTTGTCTATCCACCGTTCAGTTTTACATGAGTATTTCTTTCAGCTGTGTTAGACCAGGTGGTCACAGTTTGATGGGAAAGGAGAATGAGCTAGTGGTCCGGACAGTGGACTGTGCTAAGGAGAGCTAGTTTTTATTCCTGGTCCTGTTACAAACCTCTGTGTGACCCTGGGCAAGGTTTTGTGCTTTGACTTCCTTGTTTGGGAAAGGTGTTCATGATCTTCACCCACCTGTGTAAAGTGCTTTGAGATTTATCAATGGAAAGTGCCCTGTAAGAGCTGTTTATTATTTTAAGCCAGATGCTTAATTACAGTCTGAGGCGTGGTCTGAGGTCTGTGCACATCTCTTTCCCTCTGCCCTCCAGTCAAATCTGGCCATGCCTGGAGGCAATGAAAACAAGGATGGCTGAGCACGTCTCTTCACGCTGAATGGTGCCCGAGAACTGAGGGCGAACGGCTTATTGTTATCCAAGTCTGGCACTAAACCCCACTGATATCAGGGCCTCGGTTTAGTCAGTTTTGAGAGAGAACTGAATCCCCAGCTCTGGCTGACAGGTTGGTAGACATTAATAATTACGTACTATTTCAGGCTGATTGAAAATGAAGAGGTGGAGGTGTTGGGACAGATATGGCACTACCAGATGGATTGTGATTAGATTAGCACAGTTCCATTTGATGGGATGTGAGCCATGCTTTAATCATTCATTTTGAAAGCTTAACTCCATATGCACGCAGTGCATACAAACATGTGCCACTTCCTTCCGATCTGCTTTTGCACCATTTCTTGTTTTTGATCACCATGTTACAATCGTCTTACTTGAAATGTGTTGTGTGTATTTCAAACCCAAGATTCCTACCAGCTCCTTCTCAATTGTTGTTTGTACATAGCCACCTACAAAGCCTGAGCAGGGTCTGTTGAGGTATGTCTACACCTCACATTAAGCCCAGGGTCTGATTCAGATTTGAGCCCGAGCCCCCTTTCCGTCCACACACAAATCAGTCTGACTTGGGTCAGCAAGCACCCCGGTCCCCCTAGGGTGTGAATCAAATCCTGAGTCTCACTGTGATTCAGGTCTGAACCCTGTCGGTTTGCAATGTGGACACAGATCAAACTGCAGACCTGAGTCAGAAGGTCTGTGTTGTGCAGTGTGGACACATCAGAACAGGTGTGAGACTCAGGTCCAGCAATTACAAATCCAGTGCAATGTGGACACTGAAGGTGAGGTATGGAAACATTGAGCCCATAAGCACAGGTCCCACAGATCTGGATTTAACGTGCAATATGGACATGCCCTTAATCACTACCATAGTATATCACCAATAAATAGGAGCCATTACTGACAGAGCTACAGACAATGTCACAGAAATAATAAGAGTGATATTGATCAAAGATGGGGCCCAGCTGCAAAGCTCAGTTCCAGAATAAAGCTTGACTTTTTCATAGTTCGATGGTCTTTGGATCTGGTGTTTCTGTTGTCATGATGGATTCTGATCTCACTTACACCTGCTTCATATTGATGGATCTATTTATCTCAGTGATGAAGAGGAGACTCGGGCTGTGGTTTCATTTACATGGTTCCCCCCTTTTACAAACTTTGCTACTTGCATCAACTGCTCAATCACTTTACCGGCCTCTGGAGGACAGCCTCTTCTGGGGTGGAAGGTGGCAGCTGATTAACAGCACCACGCAACAGTTTAGGATGAGAAAATGAAAACGAATACCAGTGTCCATTAGAAATCCCAGAGGGCATGTGTGGAGGCAGAATGGAATTACCCAAATAATTGGAATCCAACTCAAGACCTTGGCTAAAGGAGTCAAGGAATTTTAATAACCACAAGTGGCTTGTACCGTGGTTTTACATCTCATCCAGTAGATGGAAAGAATTATTAGTATTGTTCCCTTAAAACATCATAGAGATTGGGATTTTTTTTAAGGAGGTCTGTTTTGGTCTGGGGATTTCCAGTAAAAATTATATTCATATACTTTAATTACACCATAGTTAAGGTGGAACCACACTGGCTTACAACAATTCTAATTGCATATCTCTACTCACCCGAAAAAGGGGAGAAAAATCATTAAGATGTTTTCCCGACTGTTAGTTTTTATTCTAATGTTAGATTTCCCCCCCTCAAAATGACAAATTACTTCAGGATTTTAGGGACTGCTGGACATTCATCTTCCACAAGGCTCCCTTCAGTAAAGGCTACCGTCTCCCAGACATGGTGTTGGGTGTTGTTGGCTATATTCTGTTAAAAAGCTGCTGAGCAGCCGTCTAGAGGTAGTTGCATTTCAATGGTGGGTAAAGCGATTTATGCATATATGTGAAGTTTGTAAAGCACATCAGGATGAAAGACAGGCTAAATGAAAGCTATTCTGCTGTCTAATGTATTTTAAATGTGTGCTGTACTTTCTATCTGATACACTACAATCAAAAACACATCATTACTCCATGGGGTAGTTTTTCCATAGTTGCCTTGTTTCCACAACAGAGGTTAATTTAGAGCAAAGTTTCCCCTCTCTTTATCTAGAAGAGGATTAAATATCATCTCTGCTACTGAGTGAGAAACCCAAAATCTCATAGGACACAGGAATTGCTATACGAGTCCAGCTAAGTGGTCCATATAATTCAGTATCCCATCTCCAACACTGACCATTATCAGATGCAGGGCTTTTTTTGTGCCAGTATGCACCGGTACGGCGTACGGCCACCTATTTTTCCCTGGCCGGCCCCACTGCTTCAGGTGGGGGCCAGGGTCAGCAGGGCAGGGAAAGGAGCCGGTCTCCTTTCCCCTTCTGACCCGGCCCCCAGCTGGGCAGCGGGGCCGGCAAGGGCCAGGAGTGGTGGCCACGGACCAGAATCCAGCCCGCCAGGGACTGAAATCTGGCCTGCGGTCTCCTGGGAGCTGTGGCCGGGCTGCAGTTTTTTCAAATCTCCTGCCCTGAGCGACTCTGGCCGCCCCTGCAGCTATAGCCAGGTAAGGGGGAGAGGGTCAGGAGGGTCGGGGAGTGGTGGAGGGTGCAGAAGGGGACCGGGGGGGGGGGGGAGTCGCAGAATTGCAGGTGGGCAGGAGGCCAAGAGGACCAGGGAAGGGACTGGGTGGGTTTGGGGAACCAGTGGGCAGGGAGGGGAGGAGTGGGGAAGGGGGAGTTGGCAAGCTGGCGGTGGGGGTTGGAGAGGCCCCAGGGGGACAGCGATGGTGGAGGGTCCTGGCCACCCCACCACCACTCCTGCCAGCGCACCGGCACTTTTTTTTTTTTTTAAGAAAAAAAGCACTGATCAGATGTATCTGAAGAAGGTGCAAGAGACAAATTATGTAATAACCTGCCCCGAGAGGAAGTTCTTCCGTATACTCAGGCAGTCAGTGGTTGGCCTATGGTCTGAAGCATGAGGATTGATATTCCTTATACCTTGTTATCCTGTCTCAGATAACCTCAGAAGTATTTATTATCCATATAAATGTCTTCTCATGCTTTTATTATGCCTGCTAAGATCTTGCCTCAAATATATCTTTTGGCAATGAGTTCCACAGGTTAAACATATAAAAAAAGTAGCACAAAATCCATGCAATTACACAAGTTTCAATCAATACAATCAGGTAGTGATTACTAAAGAAGAGCTGTGGAGTGAGATCCTACTTCAGATCCGGCTCCAAACTTCCCTACAGCTCAGAGATATTGGGAAATACTATTCCCGTTCAGTCCGTTAAAACTGAGCTGCAAAATTCAGATTAGGATAAGGATCTAGGCTTCCCCAAAACTGAAGAGGGAGTCAGGTCTGGTGTTCTGATTCACGCCCATGGCTTCTAATGACAGAGAGGGTGTGCAGGTTAATTGTCCGTAACCAGAGCTGCCCAAACTTCTTTGGAAAGCATTGGACATGCCCCCATCTCCTGGCTCTTCACCCAACCCTAGCACTGAACCTGTTGGGAGGTTCTGATGCATTTTAATTCCCCCTTCCTTCCTGTTATATTTCATCTTGGCTGCATCAGAACTTCCTTGTTGCGACTGGAGTCAGAAGCAAATGTGCCAAAATACAGAAGAGAAACTGGTGAGCTCTTCGCCCAGACAGGAGGTCCCAGACAACTCAGCAACAAACCTGTTCACCTGGTGATATCTCTAGCCCTGTTTTGCAGACTCAGGGTCTGAAGAAAGGTTCCAGCCAACTTCTGACTGTTCGTACTCATCTGAGCATCTGGGTGAATGTCTGAGGTTCTCACATCATTTGTAATTATATTTGGTAGAAAAGAGGGAGTATAAACACAAATGAACTTTGGGGCCATTCAGACTTTGAACCCGGATCTGAGTTATCCCTTTCTCCAAAACCAGAACCTCTGGATTGTACAAAATCCTGGATCCAGACTGAAATTTCCCATCTTGAATCCACATTGCTACCAAAGTTCCTGAATAGCCTGGGCTGGGGGTTTAAGAGACAAGAAGGGGCAGAGGAAAGTCACGGTAACTAAAAAACCTCCTTCTGTTCACAATGGTTCCTTGATCTTTGGTAAATGTGCAAACATCCACTTGTGCAAAGTGTCTTGCATGTAGAGCCTTCACATACAACACTGGAAGATTCCAAAGGCGTAGCCGTGTTAGTCTATTGTAGAAAGACAACAGAGTCTTGTGGCACTTTTAAAGACTAACAGATTTATTAATCGCATGAGCTTTCGTGGGAGAAAATCCCACTTCGTCAGACGCTTTGAAGATGATGATGTCTGTCTGGATCTGTGCAAGTTGTTTCATGAAGTTAATGGATTTCCACTTCAAACGGCTGTATTCAGTGCCCTCCATGTAGTCAAATTCCTGTAGGGGGAATTCCATTAGATAACCCTGGGTTCTTGTCTCATGGGCACTCTCTTCCAGCAAGGACAGTTTGATATTTAAAATGCAAGGACTCCATGTAAACAAAATTAGGCAGTGGGAGCAATGTTCCCTCTAAGGTTTGGTGGCTTGTGTGCAAAATTTTCAAGCCGTGTGCAAAACTTTTTCTGAATAAAATTTTTGTGTAAACTCACACGACAGAAATTATAGGCATTAATTGAAGTTAAAGTAATTGTAAATAGAATTAATTAATTGTGTTTAATTGAATTTGAATGAATTTTGAATTGAAATTAAATTTTTAGAAAGGTTTTTATTTAAAATTAATTTTTTAAAAGTTTTTTTAAAAAAGGAAGGAAAGAAAGAAGGAAGGAAGGAAGAGAGAAAAAAGAGAGAAGGAAGGAAGAGAGAAAAAGGAAGGAAGAGAAAAAGAAAGAGAGAAGGAAAGAAGGAAGAGAAAAAGAAAGAGAGAAAGAAAGAAGGAAGAGAAAGAAGAGGAAGGAAAGAAGAGAAAGAAAGAAAAAAGAAGGAAAGAAAAAGGAAGACAAGGAAGGAAAAAAGAGAAAGAAGGAAGAGAAAGAGAGGAAGAAAGAAGAGAAAGGAAGAAAGGGGAGGGCCAGCTCAGAGAGGAAGAAAGGGAGAAAGGAAGAAAGGGGAGGGCCAGCCCAGAGGCCGGGCGCAGCTCGTGTCTGCAGCGGCAAAGCCGCAGCCCCGGGGGTCCGGAGGGAGCGGCAGGGGCTGCCGGGCTGCTTGGGGGTCCCTCAGTGCTGCGCGGGGGGTGCGACGGCCGCTGTGCGGCCGCGCACCCATGCAGCTTAGAGGGAACACTGAGTGGGAGAGTGGTCTTACAGCAGGATCAGTGGCATCCCAAGAGCCACAGTCAAGTGGCACCAGATGCAGCAGTAAGTCAGGGGTAGCATAACAGGTGTCAGTGGGGTGCAGACGATTGCTCCCATCCAGCGGCTAGCTGGGCTGAGTGATATGCCTTGGGAGGAGGGCCAAGGAAGCCCAGCAGAGGATAAGACAAAGACATTAAGGAGCAGGTTGGGAGGTGGGGTCTGCCTGGGCCTGGGAAAAGCAGTGAGGGAATCTGGTGGGTCTGGGAGCTATATAGTCTCGTCCACCGCTCACAGGGCCTTTGCACCCTGTAAAATAAACTACTAAGCTCCTATCCCATCCTCAGACACGTAGGTCAGGTTATCGCCAACCTGGATGCCGCTTCAATCTGTTGCACCTTGCAGCATATCGCTCTCCACTTCCACCTCCCCTGCCCCTCTCGGAGAGGTCCATGGCGCACCCCACCGCATACTGGAAGCAGGCCCAGCCGAGTGGCTCCAAGTTGCTGGAAGCAGCAGGCCCTGCCGCTGACTCCTGTTTACAGAAATGGGAATTTGCATAATGAAAATAACCTGGGACGGATTTTGATTTTACTGCCCTTGGCAGGCAGCTTGGAAAAAACCAGTACATAGTCAATTACTGGAATTTTTAAACACAAATAATATTTTATATGATCAGCAAGCTGGCTCGGGGCCCGGGCATCACGCTCCAACAGCACTTATGAAAGGAACAAGCCATCAATTGTGCTGCCGCACACAGGAGCCAGTGGGCAGGTGCAGCTTTTGTTGACCTTAGTGCACAGCTCTCTCGGCTCGCTCACTTAACCCCTGAGGTATGGGCTGGAGATTTGCACAGATAAACTGAGCTTCTGCTGCACCAGACTGACTCCCTCTCACCCACTCCCAGTACAAAAAGCCAGGGAAGCCTTGTATCTCTCTATCCAGCCTTGGTGAGAGTCCAGGAAATCGAGAGCTTATCCTGGGAAACGAGGTCCAGGGTAGGGCGGCTCCTTGGAATGGAATCCCCCACTTTCCGGAAGCTGTGGCCATGTGTCCAAATTGCCTATTCAGTCGGGTGTGGCTCGTCTCCTGCAATAGCTTTCTGAGACAGCCGTTACAAAGAAGGAGTTAACAGACAGCGGCAATGTCCACTTACTATATCCCCACCAGGCCTGGCAGGCACCCCAAACCAACAGTCATGTGATCTCATTCCCAGCAATGCTGAACTCCGGAAAGCAGGGTTCCGGGAAGGACCTGTTAATGCTCAGGAATCAGTAACATGGCACAGGACTGTCCTTCCTGGCTGCCATGGGCTCTCTGGGGAGTAGATGCCAGGATGAAGGGCTATGTCTACACTAGAAAAAGTTAAGTCGACTTTGTAAAGTCAACTTAATAAGGTCGACTTTAAGTCGACTTAACAAAGTGGCTCCTTTTAAGTCGACTTTATTAAGTCGACTTAACATTGGACATAGGCGTCCACACTGGCATTAAGTCAACTTAATAAAGTCGAATTAAGGGCTACTCCCTGTCCACACCGTCCTTAAGTCGGCCTAAGGAGGGGTAGTAATTAAGTCAACTTAAGCTTTCATTAAGTCAACTTTAAGGAATTTCTTAATTTCTTAATTTCAACTTAATGAAAGCCCAGTGTGGACATGGAGTAATTTAGGTCGACTTAAGGGTCCTTAAGTCGACCTAAATTGCTAGTGTAGACATAGCCAAGGATTTTAACTCCCTTGGCTGTTAAGCACTCAGATGTTCCAGTGATGGAAGTGGTATAAGAACCTAAAGAGAGAGATATTGCCATACATACTAATCTAGTTAGTGATATATCTAGATGCTTCTATGGTGCCTATCATCATAGTGATAGATAGATAGATAGATAGATAGATAGATAGATAGATAGATAGATAGATAGATAGATAGATAGATAGATA
>ML685892.1:3652077-3692108 GCA_007922175.1 Pelusios castaneus
ATAGATAGATAGATAGATAGATAGATAGATAGATAGATAGATAGATAATATTAATCACTGCTACCTTTTATTTTAAAGCTGAAAAACAGGAGGACTCTCAAATTACAGGCGTATCACCACTTTTCTCCTTCCCTCCCATAGGTGCCCTAAAATCTTGGCCAGAGGGACACTGTGGCCATCTCTAGTTTATGATGGTGGCACATGCAGGGGCTCTCCTTCTGTCATTTCTGCCACTAACTGGATAATTGAAACTCCCCAGCAGCACACAGGTGGTTAATCTCCAGCAGTACAGAGTGGGGTGTGTGTGTGTGGGGGGGGGGTTACATATAACAGGCATGGGGCACAGATGCTGCTCCATGGGAGCACGTTGCAAAGAAACCATTCCTGACTTCAAGCGACTTTTTTTTAAAACGGATAATAAAACATTTCCATCAGCTTCGAACAGAAATAAGTTAAAATAAAAGTGCTCTTGTTGCTCCAGGACCAAAGGGAATTCCTTCCCCATTCCAGGATCTTTAGCACCTGGATAGAATTTCACTTCTTTCAGCTGCCTGCGTCAAAGGTTGATGGCTGTTTCCCCAGCACATTGGGGCCGGATCCAAAGCCCACCGACACCCACGAGAATGTTTCTGTTGATTTAGCTGGGCGATGGATTGGGTCAGTCTTTGGGTTTGCATGGGTGATATTTTGTGAGTGACTTTCCTTCTGTGTCCTCATTTGCAATCTTTACCCACAAGGCTTTTGCTCCCTGGGCTGCGCTGTTCAGTGGTGACCAGTCAGAGCAAATCACCTGACCCTGCCACTGTTCCACGATTGGAGGGATCTTCAACCACTTCTTGTATGACCACCACCATGTGCAACTTTCCTATTTGTTGGCTGTGAACATCTGTGCATGGGAAATGTCCTATGGACAGTCTTGGCCTGAGTGTGGCCAGTGTGAACACATTTTAAAATCCCAGTGCATACCTGTGGGTAGCTGCCCCACCTTTCTGTATATGACTATGCAATGTCATCTTAAAGGAGGCACTGGAAGTGGGAAGATGGGAAGTAGAATTCAGCATGTGGCCTCCATCTTCACTGAGGTAGACCCCCATTCTGCCCCTTCTTGGGCACTTGTTAAATGGGACCTTGATCAGCTTCGAGTGCCATCATTCCCTGCCTCTCCCCTCCCACTGGAAATCTCTGTCATTAGCTGGCTGTGTTTGCTTCTGGCTCTAGAGAGCATGAGAGTCCTCTGGCACTTCAGGCAGGGTGTGACATGCACACACCGGTGGCCTCGGTCCAGGAGATTTCAGCTGTTTGTTCTCCATACTTGCAGGTAAAAGCTGTTTAAGATCAAAGACCGCTCTCGTTGCTTCAGGAAGTGGGATGGGTAATTAAGCCTGGAGTGCTCTTCAGTCTGAGTCAAGGCTGACCCTAACGCCCCAGCATGATGGGAGGGGCAATGCTATAGAGAGAGGTAGGATGGTCCAGGACGTCAGGCATTAGCCTAACTGCTTGGGAGACCTGGCTTCAGTTCCTTGTTGTGCCACAGACCCCATCTGTGACCTTGAGCATGTCACGTAGTCCATCTGTGCCTCAATTTCCTTATAAATACAAGGGCAAAATAGCCTGGGCCTATCTCCTGGGTTGGGGGATGTGGTTAGGATAGGTAGAGAGGGAGCAGTCAGAGCTTTTTGCTGTCAGTCAGTGCTGACCCTAATACCCCAGGGCTTGTATGGAATGTGTGCTGTGAGCGTATCTGATCTGTATATCTGTGCCTGTGCTGCGGGTGATGTGTGTGGATGGAATCATGAACGGGCTTGCACGGACGTGGAACTGGCTGTCGTGTCCCCACCTGGGGGCTGAGTTTGAGGCATGGCACATGCGGATGTACTGTATGGACCAGCATGCAAAGGCTATGTAACTGTGTGTGTAAACACAGCCTCAGGGAGAGTGCTTGCAGCCCCCAAACTTGGCATTCCCAACGCAGTTCAGTTGCAAGGTTAAATAAATATCTGCCTGCGAGTCGAGGAAATGAGTCAAAAACGTTGAGAAAGAAGAAACCCAGATCTCCGGAGAGACAAACTCCATGCACAGCTGACGGTAGACGCATGCTCCTGGCAGGCATCCTTCCCACTGGGCCCCCTCAGCCTGGTTCTTTTCAAACCACTACTGACTCCCTGAACTGAATGGACAAGTCAAAAAACCTCTGGCCACACCCTGAGGAAAGCTGTCTGGTCACTAGCTGCAAGTGGCAGTCTCCTGGTCCCTGGGCTGCCTTGGGTGGCGGATGCTGCTTCTGGTTGCTGAATGCTCCTCTGGAACGTGTCACAGTAGAGAAAGTTCCCTCTTTTACCTGGGGAAATCCTTGCAGCCGGGAAATGAAAGCAGGTGATGACAACTACCTCAAACTCTTTGATGACGAGTAGGAAGCGGGTGCGCAGCTGTCTGAATGACATGCAGGAAATGAGTCACAGCATCTCAGAGAGGGATAAAGAAACTGAATTATCCGAAACACTCACCAATGGAACCCGAAGAGAAGGGAATCAGACCCCAGACCCTTCTGGGGTCTGAGCTGAATCCAGCTGGCTTAGTTTTCCTAATTAGCAATGTCAGGCATGTGCCAAACCAGCCAGCACCCAAAATCTCTCCTGCCCCAGTGAGGAAGGGGTTACATTCTGCCAGGTTGATGCATGGGAGGGTGAAGTTTATAGTTTGGTGAAGAAGGGGTTAATTCTGAGGGTCTTTCTGAGCAGAAGGCTATTAGCATAGACTCCCACGCAGGCTAAAGGTTGCAGAAACACATGGCACATTGGATCTAGGTTCTGCTACTGGCTTGCTCGGTGATCTTGGCCAAAGTCACTTCTCATTGTTTTCTGTGCCCCTTTCCCCATCTGTAAAAGGAAGCCAGCCCACAGTGACCCGGCATCACACAAGGGACACTTTCAGATACAAGAAACAGACAGCCCCACATTTGTACAAAGGAGCATCCTTTGCTCCAAGAGGCAACCTGGAGTCAGTGCGGGTAAAACCAGATGCCAACTGAGCAGGAAGAAAATCTCCCTCTTTCCCTGGCATGGGGAATAGGAGGTTAATCCATAGTTGTCCCCTGGGGAGGAGACCGTAACTGTTAGCAAAGATTCCCTCGCTCTCTTGTCATGGCAAGGAAAGGGTTAACTGTGAGGTGCTGCCTGGGCCGCAGAAGACAGTTCTAAGAGGTTTGCCATGATCTCACTGTATAAACAGCTTCCCCCCCCCCACCCCATGCTATCTCTTCATGATACACTAATTACCCAAAGCATAAACCAAAGAAGAAAGAATTATTATTATGATTTCCCTGCATGCCGATAGATGTGGCAGGCAGCGCGGGGAAGGGACAGACACCCTTACTCTCTGCTTGCCTAGAAACAAAGGAGCAGAGGATTATGCTTGGATCTTGCGTTTATTTATGGTGAGATTAAACCCTCTGTGCTTTACTTTTGGCTTTCAAGTGGCGTAAGCCGCGGGCCTTGGAGGGGATGAGATCTACATCCATCCACAGACAAGGCTGCGGGCACGTGCCGAATGAGCTCTTACCTGCTCCTCGGGCTTCTTGATCAACACTGCCGGAGTCCAGAGCATTTCAGTTTAGGCTGCATTTGCTTCGTGCATTGCTTTCGTAGGTGAGAGCAGCTATTATCCCTCTTTCACTAATGGGGAAACTGGGGCACCAAGGCCTTAGCGAGAGGCCCTTCGGCAGAGATAGGGTAAAGGCGGCGTGTGGGGTTGCAGGTGAGTTAACAGAGTGATGAGCTGAAGGGAGCCAGTGGAGTGAACTGGCAGGGAAGAGCGATATTATTATATGTCCGCAAATGATGATCGGGATTTAATTTTCTGATACTTGCAGTTCAGTAATTGGCTGACATCTGTATAAGGGTAAGACAGCCTTGCAAAACTACCACGAGCGTGTACCAGTGGTTCAAAATTACTCACCCACCTTTACCAGGGGGAGGATAGGAATGAAAAACACCCAGACGAGCAGTCACTCACTGAGCAAAGCACCGGGAAGCAAATATTTTGCCGCCCTCATGGCAAAGCCCTTTCAGAATTTAATCAAAAGGCACTAAAGAAATTAAAGAAACTAAATTATTCTAAACCCCTGTGCAATATAATGGGGATGAAAGCAAGAGAGACCTACAGAGGTTCATCTAACCCCCTATGCAGTTTAATAGAACTTAGATCCCTGTTACAGAATCCTAAAAGTTGAGTTAAAATATTATAGAGAGGTGATCATTCTCTACAGGGGCTTTCCATAAGGGAAAGCAAGGATTGTAATATTTCGTATTATAACTACCAACTAAAGCAGTTATACTAAAGGGCCGTGCCCTCTACACAAGCTAATTGAACTCTAAACGCGGAAAACTCTCTCAGCTGCTTTAACCTCAAACTCCGTCCAAACGCTGTTGGCAGCTAAGGAGTTAAGAGCCCTTGCCAACCGTGTTTATAGCCTGTAGTTTCTCTCTCTCTCTCTCTGTTTTACAAAAAACACATTATCAAAAAACCAGCTCAGAATCCTTCCAGTCAGTGACACAGAAAATTCACATCCGCGGGAGCTGCCAGGGCAACAACAAATAGCAACAGTAAATACAGCTGCCTGAATTTCACTGGATGGTGCATTGGCCCACAGGCTGGAGATCAGAGAGGGCGTCATGCTTCAACAAGACACACACTGCCTCTAGATTTCAAGAGGACACTTTGCTTTCTTGTTATATACTCTTTTAGCCTCAGCACAGACACTCACATAGCTCCTGTCTTTTCTTTCACTCTCTCCTCGAAGTAATTACAAAGGCTTTATTGTTTCCCACAAGCTATTCTGTTTCTCTTTGAACTGCTTCTTTAGCTACTTCTATTTAATTCATTCACACCCTTCTATTATTACTCTTTACTTGACCCAGCCAGGGATCGGGGCCTGAGCACCCTAGGCACTGTATAACATTAAGAGAAACAGAGAGCCCCTGCACAAAGAACTCCCCATTTTGGTAACTTCCAATCTTTTACCTTATATACACTACACAGTTGAATCAATGCATGTCAGCTTACATCAACCTAACTGTGTTTTCACTTAAATTTCATATCCCCCCAAAGTAACAGCCCCACTGTGCCAACTTAATACCACCACCTTCCCATGTGGCGCAGAGTCACAGTTGAAGCAGGTCGGCCGATGCCGTTTCATTGTAGACACCGTGTTGACATCAGCTGTCACGAGCCTCCAGGAGCTGTCCCACAATGCTCCACACGGATCTTGGCATCAGTATAAGTGCTCCTGGTGAGAATGCGCATCGCTGACATGAGGAACTTATGATGTAATAACTGTGGGAGCTGTATGCTGAGGTCACTGAGACCGACAATATTTTGTAGTATAGACATGGCCTTAGTCTCTCCCCATGCAATTAGCTCCATGACGATGGATCCATGCAGAGTGCCCCTTGTCTTCGGGGGGTCCTGTGCAGGGAGGGGGGCTGCAGGCACAGGATCAGGGCCCAAGTAGTTTACAGCAGTGGTAGCACACAGTTAACTCATGTTCATGCTCCTGTACCTCCTTATCTCCACCTCTGCTGAAGGGCAGCTCAGTTAATCTCTCTTTTGGTTTGTTCATTGTTTCTTCTTTATGTATCTCATTCATTCAGTATTGCTTTCTTCCCCTTTCCCCCTCCATTCCCCTCTCTCCCCGCCCTCAACTTTCCACCTGTCCTTTCCCACCCCTTAGCATTTTTCTTGTTCCACATGTTCTTACAAGAATGCAAGTAACTGCTCTGTCTAGCCTAAAAGCTGTAGCACAGAAGCATCCGTCTTTCAAAGTCACTCTCTTTTGAAAGCCACAGCGGGTCCCTTCCTCATCCTCAGTTTCTGATGTTTATTTTAAGAGCCAATTACCAGGTGGAGTCTATCTCACCAGGTCCTGGTCTTAATCTGCTCTTTTTTTTTTTTTAATGTAATTTGTCTTTCCTGTCCGAACTCAGAGAAGTTACCAAAGCAGTTGCAACAGGAGGTAAAGCGGAGGTGTTTTGTCGGGGAGACCAGCTCCTCCTAGCAGAACAGCATGGAATTACAAGTGGAAAGAGAACAGGAAGAAATGGTAGAAATGAGGCACAAGGTCACCCTGCAGGAGATATGAGAGCTGGGAATAGAATGTAGATCCTGAGCCCTCATCTGGTGCTCTATCCGCAGGGAAATGCTGCCTCTGAACATGGTAATATGAGGATGTGCTCAGGAGATAATCATTTGGCTAACAGAACCTGCCTGGGCAATCACAGATCCACAGCGGTTGTCTCTCTCACCTCATAGGCACCCACCCTTTAACACCCATCAATGCACATCAGACATCTGCCTTTGTAAAGCATTGTGCGGATGAGCTGTTGGCTTTTTGCACTTCAACGGTATCTTCCACCTGAGGATCTCCAGGCTTGTCCCAACCACTAGCTAATGTGGTCGCCCCACCCCCTTGTGAAGTTGGTACAATAAATATTGACCGCCCCATTTTACAGCTCTGGTCACCGAGTCGGAGAACATTTATGTGACTTCCCTGTGCTCACAGGGAAAATCTGAGTCACAGCTAGGAATAGCAAAGAGCCCTTTCAAGTCATGGTCTCATGTTTTAAGCACATAAGATCCTCCATCCAGATGGGAGTGTATGAAGCATAATATACCCAGGTCCCAGTGGATAACTTTCAGCCTCCTCTTAGCAACTGGCAGGTTTTCTTTGTTTTTCATCCAGCCATTTCTTCGTTTTCCTACAAGGTGCTGGCACAGACTTGCCAACTGGAGTCTTGTGATTATCCCTGGGGCAGGTACAATGCTGGCAAATTTCCCCCCACTCTTCCCCTACCAATATGCCTCATACTTGAGCTGAAGGGGTGGCTTTTAACGATGGAAAGATTGCTCAATCTCCAGGGTCCCTTCAAACTCTGGCTTCTCTTCTGAGAGTGCTGACAAAAGGCGCCAATTCCCACACAAGGGGAATGGTGGTTTTGTGTAAACACTGGATGCCTGGATGGGGCCCTTTCCTCAGATAGTCCATTGCCAGCCTGCTAGCATAAATAATTGTCTTTACATAAATGCACCCTTTTACCAGGCGTTCTGCCGTGTCCTGCGGAGAACTGACATGGAGTTTTGGTCCATTTGGTACCTGGTGTACAAACTTCAAGCTACTCCTCCAATATACAAAATCTTGAAATCACCTGGACAAATCCCTGCCCCTTTGCCACAACAGGGAGGAGACCAGACTAAATGGAAAGGGGATGAAGGAGGGAAGAACGGACCGTAGAAGGACAACAGCGCATGAAGGGGACCCACTAATCAGCACAAGGGGAGATGATTCAGGAGATCTTAGATTCAGGGGAAGAGAAGAATCCAGGAACATTTGAAAGGGGCAGAACTTATTATTATTATTACTACTATTTATTTGTATTGTCATAGCACTCAGGAGATCCCGTCATAGACTATCGTGTTAGGCTCTGTATTGACACAGAACCAAAACATGCCCCTCTTCCCCAAAGAGCTTCCAATCTAAGGCACCTCCATCCGTCCTCAGATGCATAATTCTCAGTATCACACAAGGGGCCAAGGTACAAGGTTTGCATTTGAAGCTGAACTTTCCAAAAAGGTGGGATTTTTTTCCCCCCATGGGGCAGGCTTCTTGAATCTGGGTTTGTGGAGTGGCCCTTGCATCGTGTCTATGTCCAGCAAGAAGCCTTGCTTCCCCGTTACAGCACCCTTAATATAGCAGTACATGCTCTTGTTACTTATTCTTTTATTATTAGACCGTATTCCTCTCTCACTTTTCTTATTCTTGTCTCCTGTCTCTCATCTTTATTGTTTATTTTCCTGGTGTGTGTGTGTGTGTGAGTGTGTGTGAGAGAGAGTGTGAGACACAGAGAGAGAGAGAGAGAGATTTTATGTCCTTGTCTTTTCAGACTTTTACCTCGACACTCTGTGGTGGGAAAAAGTAACTAAATTCTCCTCCACTAAATACCACCTTCTTCCCTGCCAGTTCTTTAAAGAAAAAGCCAATGAGAGTAATGAAGGTAGATTGCAAACAAACAAAAACTCCCTCGATACAGTGGAAGGCTACAAAAAGCCGTGGGTTTTAGCAAGAAATAACCATCATTGACAACAGGCAAAGTGATTCTGTACCAGATTGCTAGCTCTCAATTGAGCAGCGCTTGATTCGATGGGTTTCTTAGCTGGTTACCTGAAGGTGAAGCAGGACAGCAGAAAGAAAAAGCTGATTGGTATTATTAATTTGTGTTGCAGTAGCACCAGGAGGTCACAACCAGAGTCAGGACTTCAGTGTACCGGTTGCCATACATAAACCTACTGAAAATTAATTCCTGCCCTGAAGAACTTACAACATACATAAGAAAGACAGAGGCGGAGAATGAAGCAGAAAGCGCTGAAGTGACTCCATCAAAGACGCATCACATCAGAACCGGTGGTAAAGCTGGAATCTTCTGAATCCAGCCCACCGTCTAACTCTAGACCACAGAGTCTTTCTATGCCTTCCAATGGAGGATGAGTTAGGAAGGCTCAGAGAGTGCAGAAAACGTGGTGTCTGAGGTGTTTGGTAGTGGAGATTTACAACACGGTATCTTGGAGAAGCTTCCAGGAGAAAAAGGAATCCCTCCAGCTAGATGGACTTCTATCTTCCCCATGAATAGCAGAGGAGATTTCCCTTTCCCTCTACTTCTGTGGATTAGGAAAGGGATGGGCTTGGCCTTTTCAAAGAGGGATGGGCTTGACCTTTTGTAAAGAGGGGTCTCGTGGTTAGGAGAGGGACAAGAGTTTCGAAAGTGGCTAATGACTTTTGGCAATCAATTTGAGAGGCCACTAAATGGGCCTGGTTTTCAGAGGTGCTCAGCACAGTTTGACCATCAGAGCCCTTTAAGGCGTGTCAAGTTGGGCAGCCAAAGTCACTGAGGCTCCGATCTGCAAATGAAGCTAGTGGCTTAAATACCTTTGCAGATCTGGGTCCAATTTATAGGCTGTGATCAAGCCATTGGTCATGGCCAAAATCATGGCCAGAGCTGTCTCCCTCTAGAGTCTAGACTGAATGGGCACAGCTCAATGCCATGGGGGAAAGTCAGTGCTTGAGAAGCTTGCCATTGCTTCGGGGATTCTAACCAGATTGTGGGCCATTCCCCCTCGATGACCTGGCTACAGGCTGGAAGAGGGTCACATTAGATGACTTGCAAGCCAGACCCACAATTTCAGAGTGGAGAGGTTTTCTGTAGAGCTCAATAGTTACCAAAGTGCTGAGGCCTATGGTACAGTCCATGGCATTCTGAACTGCTTACCCTTCTGTCAAGAATCTGCATGGCAGCTACTTTTCCATGAATGGTACAGATAGAAAATAATAGCAGGGAAAAGGGGAGGGCTGGGGGAAAGGTGTCAGCTAATACCCTGGTTCTACCTGCTCCGGGGGCAGGTGAGGACCAAGCACAGTGGAAAGAAAAGAGAGAGCATTGCAGGGAAAACTCCATCCTCATCATATTTACTGAACTGTGCTGAGTTATGACTGGAGGCCAAGATCTGGCTTCAGGCGATTGCCTAAATCATTTAGGAGCTGACAAGGGAGGGAGGGGGAAGAATGTTCTTGTAATTCTTCAGTCTGAGGTACATTAAGGAGCCATAAGCCATGTCGAGAGCTTGAATTACATTAGAGAGATTATCCTGTTACAGTTCATAATCCTGGATAATATACCATCCTGCGGCACACCTGCCAATGATAAATCTCACCCCCTAATGGGGCAGCCACGACCCTCGCAGTCCTGCGGACCCTCCTGGCATGGAGCAGCAACCTAGTGCAGGCAGATGGAGTCAGTGGTGTTCCTGCCAGGGGAAAATTCATATCCTCACGGCCCTAAATATTCTGAGCATGCTGCAACTTGCCACACCCCACAGCGATTTGCGCGCCAGATCCTTGGGATAAGCCATAGAGAGCTCTCAGGTGCCAGCTCCCCAGGCTGGGCTATAGAGGACTCTACCCCTTCAAGTGATAGGGAGAAGAATTTTAGGAGAGTGCAATTTCCAGTGTGGGGCAGAGGAACATTGAAATCACCTCATCCCCAAATGGAAAGCAGTGGTGTGTCCTCATGCAGATGCTTTGGGGCTCCACAGGTGCCATTTATACAGTGGCAATATTGATGCTATCTCAGTGGGTGAGTGTGGGGCCCATCCTCAATGGAGAGGCATTACCCACCCACAGAAGTGCCTGCCCTTCACGGAGGGACGAACCGGTCCCCTAAGTGAAACAGGGGACTGAATCCCGAATGAGAGGGATGTGAGCCCTTAATCAGAGGAGATACCCTCCCTCTTTCCGAGGATACTGTGAGGGGCTAATCAGCCTCCGCCTAATGAAACACCAAGGTCTCCCATAAACCATCCTTAGAACTCATTGGTGATAAAGGGTTGCAGGATTAGGCCCTCAGAGTGGCACCGAAGGTGGGATGTAGGGACTCAGCCCTACTGGGAGGAGGGCAGTGTGAGGGAAGTGTAAGAATTTACTGCTACCTTTCCTCAGGCAGGGGCTGACCCTTCAGCAAAGGACCGAATGACCGAGCCCTTGCTGAGGTGGATAGTCAAACGCACCACCACAGCAAAGCACAATGCCAGGTGAGGCTACTGGAGGGAGGCACTCGAAGACCAGGGAGTGGGTATTCCCTCTCCTCACTGACTCCTGAGACACTCGAGCTCACCAATTGGGGCACAGTCTGGCTGCAAAACATTCACCTTCCTGGAAGACAGCATGATTTTGACATCGCGGATTCCTGCCCTGGCTCTCTGCTGTGTGCCCAGAATGCAAGTCTGGGGCCCCTGGCTGGCCTGCATCTCTCTGGCTGCCCATTTCCATTTCTAGTGGAGTTTTGTGTCTTCCCCATTCCCCAGCACCAGACTCTGCCAGGCTTAACCCTGGCCATGGCTGCTGTGGTTCATCTCCCGTGGCTTGCTCTTTGACTTTGCCTGTCTGTCTTGGCTCGGTCATCTCTGGGCCATGGCACATTTTTGAGGGAATGAAGCTTCTCCTGGGCTAAGAAGTCACCTTTATTCCATGTCTCTTTTTCTGCTTCCACTGAAACCTGTACTTCGCCCTCAAGGATATAAATCTGGGGTCCTCCTTGAGCCTGGAGAGACCATGCCCACCTCACCGATGACAGATAAAATTCATCCCTACTTTGGAGCCCCCTCTGTCTTTGCTACTGCAATTCCCCTCTATATCTGGTCTCTCCAATTCATCTGGGGTGAAATTCTGGCTCCACTGAAGCCAGTGTGGGCTTGGCCGTTGACTTCAAAGAGGCCAGAATTTCACCCCGGCTCTATAAAGCCAGAGCCTCAGCGGATGCAAACAGGTGTAACTCCACTGAGGTCCTTGGAGCTACGCTGATTTGAACCAGCTTTCCAGCTGGAACCAAGAGGCTGGATGACAATGTCGCTCTAGGAAAAGGGACTCGTTCTCTGTTCTCATCTTCATTAGCTTCCTGTCCCCTCTCCAAATCCATCATGTCAGCTCTCTGCAAGGCCTTGCTTTAGATGGCTCTACCGCTCTGCCTTTATAATCACCCACTTCCATGCCTGTGGCTTGTGTCAGTTCTCAGCACTAGTAAGCTGGCTTCCAGCCCACAGGCAAGGTAAATCCATCGTACCCCAGTCAGCACCGGCCTTAGGAATAACCTGCACCAGCCTGTATGACCCCACAGCACACTGATCTGTTTCCACTGATTGCTTAGTGTAAAGAAAGAGCTTTTATATTGTGTCATGGATTTGCAGTTTCCCCTATGGCCAAGGCGGGTACTTGACACAGCCTCTTCTCTCAGGCTTGTGTGTTTTGTTTAAGTGCTTCTAGATAAAACCCTTTTATCCCTTCAAGAGCTCTGTTGCCCTGGTTTCTTCCCCTGGCCTGAAGGCCATTTTCCCCCCACCCTCTTGTCTTTGACCTCAGGTTCAAGAGTGCCGGACCTCCCTGGTTTAAAGAAGGTGCTGGCAGCAGACGCTGCAGAGTGTGGGAAAGACTCAGGCAAAAGCTCCGTATCATAGCTTCACAGGTGATGGTGGAGCCCAAGGAAAATGAACCAGTTTGTCCAGGGACAGATTCTTAAGCAGTTAGGACAGTGGGGAGGGAAGAAATTTAAGGGAAAGAGGAATCCCAGCTCTGCCTTTACAATTCTCCCTCTTTCCTCCCACTTTTCCTTTTTTCTGTCTCCTGTTCTTCCTTTCCTTTTGCTCTCTTTTTCCTTTCCGCTTCTTTTCTTTATTCCTTCCTCTCTCCCTCCCTCCTTGTTTTCTCCCCTCCACCCCACCTTGCCTCTCTTCCCCTCTTTTTCTCACCCTTGGTTTTCTTTCCCGCTCCTCTCTCTTTTTCTCCCCCTGCGGCTTGCCAACTGCCAGCGGATGACATCTCCTTTCATGTTTGGGGCTGAGCAGAGGCTCTGAATGTTCGTTTGATTCCGTTAAGATAATAGCTGGTTCACTGTCAGATGCAGACTGATCAGTTAAAACCTTAATCACTGCCTGTCTACTCACATGGCACTTATTTTTTAAGAGATTAATCCCCTATGCACTGCACCAGCATACATTCAGGGTGGAAAAGAAAGGGGGCAAGTTTTTATTATTATTTGATGCATTTACTGTTTCTTTTCCTCTCTCTCTTTAAACGGATCCCTTTTTATTCGGACTGCTGAGAAGTGCTTGACCCCTGCCACCCCTCGCAGCATGCCTTCTCCCCATCTTCTCTCTCCCACCCCCCAGCACACATAAAGGACACCAACTGAAGACTTTGACTGAGCCATTACCATCTCTGTCTTGCAAAGTTGGGAGGGGGAATTCTGGGTCAGGAGGGATTGTAGTCTAGTGGTGAGGGCTTGAGTAACCTGGCCTCTTATCTTGAGTCTTCCCCTTACTATCTCTTGGTTTCCTCTCCCACCCTCTGTCTTGTCTATTTAGATTCAGGGTAGGAGCTGCCTTTTGCTATTTGTTTGTACATGGCCCCACAAATTGGGGCTACCACAATATCACCAACAACATTCATGGCCTGTCCAATTCCTCCATCTCCCAAAGGGGGCTCATGGAATTTGGGGGCAGGCCCTTTTAACAATTCCAGGCTTAGGTCACAGCTGCATTAAACTACTTTCCTTAGGCAAGAAGTGTTTCCTGTTCCTGACTATAACACTATGCCACTGCTCTTCTGGCAGAAGTCTGCAAACCAGCAGCTCTGAGTTCTGGGTAACCGCAGTCCCAAGTCCTGCTGATGATGTCAGACTAGAAATCCCAGTAGCTCCCCAGGAAATACTGAGATAATAAATAACAAGCTTAGCTCACCAATTGAATTAGGATTTGGTGTTTTTAATAAAGACCAAATATCTCCCCCACAATATCTAGAGGGATCCAGAGCTTCGCCCAGCATGTTGGCTACCTTTCAGAACCCTCAGCCCCTTAATACGATGGGAGCAAAGGAAGAGCAAATGTGTCAACACCTCTGTGTAGGTGTGGTGAATTGCAAACTGCGTTGGAAAGCTGTCACTCTCATTTGTAAGTCATTTCCTAGTCACTCGGTCAGGAAGCATCAGATCAGAGTCAGGCTGCTGAGCTGGGCATCACTATAGGGTGCAGCCTGCTTTCTCTCTCTCTGTTTTTAGCTCTCATGTTAAAAGTTTAGATTTTAAGAAATAAAATAGTGTTATGCTGCAACCTTCCAGAGTATTTTATGGTTTTATCTAACTTCTCTGCTTGTATTTCATGAACATAACAGTAGGAACCGTGTCTTCTTCCCTGCTTTGTGCAGTCTCAACCTTCCTGTTGGCACTTAGCAAATCCTCACCTAAGTTGCATGAACTGCAGTGCAGCTGTCAGGAAAGACTGCATCAATGGCATCAGGGGATCCATTCTGATCACAGCATAAAGCTTTTCAGATCAGATGAGGGCCGTTTGCAAGTAAGATGTTTTTCTCCTCTTAGCAAGTTGTGCAGACTCCACCTGGGATCTGAGAGTTAAGCCAGGGTCTGTCTTTCTTATGTATCATTGCCACTAGAAGTGATCAACATTTTCTCAATCTTGTGAATTTGTTGAAATTTTTCATCACAAATTTAATTTGTAATATAAAAAGAAAACACTCTGAAAATGCTGTTTTTAAGCTGTGTTTTCCCCCCTAGCTCCACTCACCACTAATAAATAAGCTACAAGCAAAAGGATGCTGTTAGTATCACCTAAATAATTTTTTTCAAATTTTCAAGGAAAACAGCACCAATCATTCAACATTTCTTTTTCCTGGGAAAAAAATCAAACTTTTTTTTTTCACCTGATCAACACTGTTTGAAAACTCAAAATTTCAATTAAAAAAATCTGACCGGTTTCAACCAACACTAATCCTAGACCCCCCACCTCTGCATTCAGCATGGTCTAAGTGGGGGACAGTAAAGTCTAGTGGAGAGCACATTGGATGGGAAATCAGGGGACCAGAGTTTCCTCATTCTGTTACTGACCTGCTGAGTGACTGTGAATAAGTCTTTTTGCTCTTCTTTGCCTCTGTCTCTCCTCCCAGCTCATTTGTTTAATTAGATTGTAAACTCTTTGGAGCAGAGGCTGTCTCTAACTATATTTGTTTAGCACCTCGTACTCCAAGGCCCTGACCTCAGCTGTATCATAAATGACTCACTTCTACACTACCCTTGAAAAGTGCCTCTACATACATGCAAATTTTTATCAGCAAGTCTCTGCTTCCTGTAGGCCTCCTGATGGGTTTTGCCTCCTCCATCTCTGTCTATTAGACTGTTAGGGCTTTGGGACAAAAATATCATTTATGTCACATACCGCACCATGAGAAGCCTCTTTAGAAGTTGGGGGAAAGGGCTGGGGACAAGAGCATCTCTTTTTGTTTTGGGGGGAATGTCTGGCTCTTCCATTTTGCAGGGGTCCACGTTTTGCATCTAGTCCCCATCTGAACTGAATCTTGAATTAGTTTTTCTGGAGACTCTAGCTGTACAGAAGAGTAGGTGGAACCTTCCATCAAAATTCTTAAGTTAAGTCTGGGTGTATTTCTGAAAGATGCTGTCACTCAACCACAAGCTGTTTGGTTGGATGCAGGAACCAAAGCAGGGTCTCTGTCCTGTTTTACACAGGAGATGAGACAAATTCACAAGAGGCCCTTGTGACCTGAAGAATCTAAGAGAAGCTGGCTGGCTGACAAAATGATTACATCACTCCCTTTTGTGGAATTTCTTCTCCTTAATAACTGTGTAACTACGTATTTTGTTAAGGGGATCCAAGCAGCTGTTTGGTAGTAAAAACTACACCTTTGTGCCCAAATATTTTCTCCTCTGTGTGTTGGGTTGCTAAAGTCTGTATTGGTGCAGCCTAAAATGTCAAGACTAAAATACACAAAGGAACATTCCCTCCATTATCACTAGCAAACAACCTGCAGTGGGCTTTTCCTTTAGCTGACCACAAAAAGCTCTCTAGAGGCTGCAGCTATCTCTGCAAATCAACTTGACCTATGCAGGAAGATCTGCCTTCAAACAAGATGCCTCTCCACCGACTGTGCTAGGAGAACCCTCAGTAATTAATCAGAAACCAAACAACATACATGATTCAATTCCCAAACTACCCAAACTTCTTAGAGCTCGAAAAAGGCATAGAATCAGAACTCCAACCCCCCCCCCCCCAATCAAAAGCTAATGCTAAAAGGAAACACCCCCTCAAGGCAGCCTTTTATACAATGGGATTAGAGTCATGTGACTGCGAATCCTTTAAAGGTACATACCCAGACTTTGTTGAAGATGAAAAATAACAATTGCATCATCTCCATATCTGTTCCTTTGTATTTGGGACACAAGTTAAAAAACTTCTCTCCCTTTCAAAAAGGGGGAGATGTGTAGAGGCTGAGTGTCAAGGGCTATGTCTACACTTGCTAAAATTAGTTCGAATTAGTTAGTTCGAACTGACTAATTCGAACTAATTTTAGTTAGTTCATATTAGTGTAATTCGAACTAGGAAAACTTAGCTTGAACTAAGCAAGTGCCATTCATGGCACTTGCTTAGTTCGAATTAGCGATCCCCATTCATTTCAATGGCTGGTTAGTTCGAACTAAGAAATTAGTTCGAATTAATATGACCACATTGGTTAATTCCAACTAGTTAGTTCGAATTAACCCCTTAGTTCGAATACCCTATTTAAACTTATTAGTTAAAATTAAGGAAGCCCTTAATTCAAACTAATTAAAGCCTAGTGTAGCCATGGCTTTAGTTAGTTCGAATTAAGCCTCCTTAATTCGAACTAATTTGCCAGTGTAGACATAGCTAAAGTGTTTTACTACCCAATTTGAGATTGAGTATTGCTCAATCTAACTAAAGCAAAGGGGCTCCCCAGCTGTAAAAACCACTTAATCCACTTAATTAAGGTGACTGAAGCTGGGTTCTTTGCACCTCTGTGTACCATTGTTTATGAAACTGACATGCCTTAAATTCCAAATCCTACTTAAATCTGGAAAACACTGATGACACAATTATTCAATTACTCATTGGTCATATCCGTTATTCTTATTATTCAGGCTTTGGTCATAACTCCATAGTTGTGGTTAAGTTGCATTTAAAACAGGGATTAATAATTAACAGTATCGTAGGTGCTTATCTGGCCTCAATTACCATAGTACCTGAACATCTAACAAGTCTTAATCTGTTTATCCTCATAATCCCACTGGGAGGTAGGGCAAAGCTATTGTCCCCATGTTACAGGTGGGGAACTGAGGCACAGAAAGACAGAGTGACTTACCCCCAAGGAAACCTGTGACAGAGCAGAAAATTAGCCCCTGATTGCCAGGTCTGTACCCTAACCATTAGACAACTGTCCTTCTCATCTTCCAAAGATCTCAAAGCCCTTTACACACATTAATGAATCACACTTCACATATTGGTATTATCTCTATTTTATAGATGGGAAACTGAAGCAGAGAGATAATAAATAGTTAAACTAAGGTCACACAGCAGCAGAGACCAGCCTTGAACCCACTTCTTCTGCCTAGTGCTTACATCAACTCTAGGGCTTTCTTTCCACTTACTACAAAGAGAAATATTCAGGGAGTGACAGACTGACCAGCTGAGCCACCAGGCACCATTTCCCACAGACTGATTGCTGAGGCACACAATGAAAATGATAAATTTTCTGGTGGAAAATATATGGTGCCTTCTTCTCCATTTGTGTAGCTGTGAAGAAGTGGGGATAAATTTTAAAAGGGCCTTTCCTTTGAAGGGGATAAATCCTTCAGGATAAATCTTCCAGCAAGGAGCAAAGAACAACTAGAAACCCATTGACCCCCACTGAAATCCGCAAGCCAACAAGTGGTCAAGCAGAGGTCAAGAGGCCAGCAAAGACTTTCTGCTCAGGCGCATCTGCTGGTGAGCAGTAGCAGACAGAATTGCCGTAAAGGTGCAGTATTGATCGAACTGCTGGCCTCCAGGGCTTCTTCCCCCAGACAGCAGCAATTCTCATAATCAAGCAGTTGACTCCAATTACGCCTTCCTCTCATTACTGCCGAGGGGATGGATGCATCCACAGCAGCATGGGGAAGGTTTGTAGCCCTGTCGCCTTTGCGGATCTTAATCTAAAATGACAGGGTGTGACACGGGGGGCTGGTGACCTTTCCAGTCTTCAGCTGTTCGTGTGGCAACAATTTCCAGCACCAAATTACACCCAGGCAGGGCTTGATTGGAGGTTCAAGACAGCAGAGAAGGAGAAGCCATTAAGGACAGCAACTTTCTTCACAGACCTATTTAAATATAATTTACATTACAGACTCTGCTTTTTGCACATTGTTAATTGCATCTTGTACCTTATTTTATTTTATATTGCAAAGGATTATTATTATCTTGTGCTGCTCTTTTTCAGAGAGAAGTTTTCTGGGGGCTTGTTGTTCTCCAAATACAGTTATATTGCCTGGAAGGAAAATAGATTTAATAGATATTAAGGCCAGAAGGGACCAAGAGATCATCCAGTCTGGGCTCCTGTATAACACAGGCCAAAGAATTACCCCCGGTTATTCCTAAATTGAGCCCAAGCACTTGTGTTTGACTAAAGCATCCTCAAGAAAGGCAGCCAGATCCAGATCACACGGACATAAGTGCCAGTGTAGCCAGGAGAGCTTGTTCGAGGGACAAGCTGACAGGAGAGTTTTCCTCCGTCAACTTGGAGTGATTACACAAGACACTTTACAGCAGCACAGCTGTATCTGTCCAGCTGTGCTGCTATAAACTCCATAATGTAGACATGGCCTTAGGTGCCTAACCACTGTTGAAATCAATGGTCATTAGGTACCAACATATTTTTGAGATCTGAACCCCTTCTTCATCTGAAGACGTCAAGAGACAGAGGATCCACCTCTTCTCTTGGGAGTTTAATTATCCAATGGGTAATCACCACCAAACGGTGGATGACAGGATTGTGGGAATCTGACTGGGCCATTCTAGACAGACGAGTCAACTCTACAAGTGGATCCAGATTATTCTTTATATTGTGGTAGCATCTAAAGGCCCCCATCTGCAATCAAGACCCCCTTGAGTTAGTTGTTATGTGTACACATAGAATCATAGGCTATGTCTACACTGGCAAGTTAGTTCGAACTAAGGAAGCTTAATTTGAACTATCTTAAGCCTTGGCTACCCTAGGGTTTCATTAGTTTGAATTAAGGGCTTCCTTAATTCGAACTAATAGATTCGAATATGCTATTTGAACTAAGGGGTTAATTCGAACTAGTTAGTTCGAATTAACCAATGTGGCCATCTTAGTTCGAATTAATTGCTTAGTTCGAACTAACCGACCCATTGAACTCATTGCAATTCGCTAATTCGAACTAAGCAAGTGCCATGAATGGCACTTGCTTAGTTCGAACTAAATTTTGCTAGTTTGAATTAAGTTAATTTGAATTAACTAATTCAAACTAACTTTAGTAAGTGTAGACATAGCCACAGGACTGGAAGGGACCTCATGAGGTCATCTAGTCCAACCCCCTGCTAACAGCAGGACCACTCCCACTAAATCACATAATGGGACAGCCCCTCGCCTGAAGAGTCTACATGCTGAATAGACAAGACAAAGGAAGAATTACTATTCCCATTTTACAGCTGGAAAAACTGAGGCTCACAAAGGCCTCCATTTTGCCAGTGCAAAGGTTAAACGATGGATTTTCTTTCTCCTCTGCTGTTGATCCCTGTGCTCCTGCTGATACTTGGAAAGAAACAAGGCTTCAGTCTCCAGTGCCATTAGTACCTCACCTTTCCCCAGTCCTGTACCAATGATCTACAGTTCCCTTTGGGTGCTGGCTGGGTAACTTATGAAGGAAGTTACGTTGCCTCTCTGTTTCAAGTCACGGTAAAGTTGACTACAGACTTCATATGAAAAAGCTACACCCATGTAACTTACGGTGTGAAATGAAACTGATTTAAGTCGTGCAAAACGCAGTGCGGACAGTCTTATTTCAGTCAGAGTGGTTGTTTGTTTGTTTGTTTAGCTAAATCAAACTGAACGAAGAGCATCCACACAGTGTTTGCACTATTTTAAATGGATGTAAAGGCTGTTACCAGCATAACCATCTCCTGTAGGAAAGCCCTACATCCTGTGGACGTTCTGGAAACAGACAAAAGATCCATCTTTGACTGGCGCCAAAGATGGGGTCAAATGTAGATCTGATGTAAGCAGATTCAACTCAAAGGATGTTATTAGCTTTATATGGCCCATATCCCTATATTGGAAGGCATTGTACACTTGGGTAAATGGCTGCCCCAGGGACAAAACAAGAGAATGAAGCCCATAGTTTCTAAACTCTTTTACAAAACAGTCTACATTAGGAAGCTTGCACTGTTGCAATTAAATTGATCGAAAATGTAGGCATACTTAAACTGTTCTAAATCATGCTTAAACAAGTTTAGGCTAATCCAGGCATTTACTGTATTAAGCTGAATCAGTCTGAACATGATTTTAAAGTGTTTATGTTGGGGATTTCCACAGGTGCCTCTAAATTGATTTGCACTAGCGTGAATTGTCTCTGAACTTTTCTAGCTAAGGTGCTCCTACAGCTCCCATTACCACAGTAGCTAAGTGACTCATAATCTTTGATGTATTTATCTGCATGGTATCTTTGTGGGGGAAGGCAGTGCTACTATCCCCATTGTGCTGGGAAACTGAGGCACACAGAGACAGAGAATATGTCTACACTACCAGCAGTACAGTTGTAGCCCTGAACCATAGACACTGCAGTGACAGAACGTATTTCCCGCCCCGCCGCCCCCCATCTTTAGTCAATCCACACCCTCAAGAGGCAGTAGTTGTGTTTGTATTAGGGACTAGGTTAACCCAACTATGTTGCATGAGTTATGAGTCTGTGGCGGAGGAGGGAATTAAACCCAGGTTTCCCAGAACGGATTTTGACCTAGGTTAAACCAGTATTGCCAATTCTCACCATTTTGGTGTTTCTTCGTAAAGCCCCATCTCCTGGAGTCAGGTGGTTCCATGAGCGTCTCAACTTTTAAGTAAGTGAATGTGAAATAAAGCTCAAAAATATGATCCCCTGAAGTATCAAAGATCAGAAAAGAAGGGTCATTCCAGGTCATGACATTTTTAGCCACTCAAGATTTTCAGGGCAAGACTCAAGATTTCTGAATGTTTGTGGTTGGGAATATTGGTGTCACCACTGAAAAAACTCAGTGGGGCCTGCTTCTCACTATACTAAGTCCCCTTTACACCACGCCAGCAGCACACAGGGGCTTTGAAGTGGGTTCAATGTAAACAGCCCATAGTGAGAATGAGAACAAGGCCTGCCTGAGGTCAGTGGGGTTACCCCTAGTTCACTCCAGTGCAAGGGAGGTCTGGATCAGATGTAGGGTTGTACACTGTTCAGAAAAGCTCCCTCAAATGAACACTGGTGACTCCATCACCTGCTGCTGTTTCATAGCCCACAGAGCCAATGATCAGCATGGTCTTTCCCCCGCCTTCTGCGTCATATGTGCTCCTCCCTCCTGCCCCTCCTAGCCACTTCACGTTCTTGTTCGACAAAAAGCAACACATCAGAAGAATGTAGAGGGTTTGAAAGCCCCCTGAGAGCAGGTAGAGCCATCTGTGCAAGGGTTCCTACTGCCTCCAAAAAGGGGAGGAAGGGGGGAGAGATCAGTTTACATAAGTACTTTGCCATATGAAGAAATAATTTAGTGGTATTAATAGAGGTTAAAGTTTCCCAGGAATTTAAAACAGGCCCCTCAGCCACAGGTGGGTTCTTTCACTCACAGGGATGGAGAGTGTAACTTGATTCCCGCAAGCGAATGAGAGACAGAGGGTGACAGGAGGCAGAGACATAGCCATAATTTGCATTGTGCAAAGAGGGTGTGGTGGGTCCCACTCACAGGCCAGCTGATTTATTGCAGCAAAAGATAGGCCTTGAAACAAAGGCTTTGCGGGGGTGGAGTGGAGGGGTGGTTAGCAGACTAGCTGTCCACAGAGAGAGGAGGTGGAAAGAGTCAGAGACCTGAGAAATGGGTTGGTGGTCATAAATGAGATGGAAGTTGGGTTCCCAATTAGGACTGGGAACTAAGAACCCAAAAAGGAAAACATGGTGAAGTTAGAATGGAATTTGTGCAAAGATACACAGCAGAAGTACCCATGTACCCTGAGCACAGAGAACACATGCATTGAGTACTCACATACACAGACAGAGCATGCTTAGCACACACTAACTAGAGCCAACATCTAGACCATAATAAACGGATGCTGTCAGCTGCAGAATCCAACCCATAATCCTGCTCTTCCATAGAATTCAAAGACTTATCCCTCTCCCATGATGCATACACCATATATTATCTCCCAGGACCGGATCACTACTAAATTAATAAAATAACATGGCACAGAGAAAAACCGGGAGCAAGAAGTGTTTAGGGATCCTAAATCACATGGTTCAGAACTTTTTATAGCACTGACATTCTAGAACATGGAGCCTTTTAGAACACTGTAAATTCTAGAACTTTTAAAAAGCTTTCAATGCTATATAGGTTCCAGAACACGCCCTCTAAAGCCACATGAGACCAGATTCTCAGCTAATTAAAACGGAGATAACTTCATTGCTTTCATTTACACCAGCTGAGAATCTGTTCCTTGGGTTCAAGAACTTAGAACTTTTTCAAACTTGTGGTAATTCCATTTAGGAAGTGGGACAGAGAAATATAAGAATAATTGCTTGTGCATTTTTTTCCATAGAAAACTTTTTCCCCAGAGGCTTTTTCCAGACATCCAATATAAAATATTGAAAATATTCTCCAGACTCCATAAAACTTGCAGGTTTTCTGGGTACTCCAATGAGTTATTAAAAAACTGGAGTTGCCCCCTCAAGAATTTGAAGTTTGGTTGTAGTCAGAAGAGTGATTAAGTAAAAATGACACCCATCTTATGCAAATGATCTGCTCCCGTTGTTTCTTCAGAGACCTACTTACTAACTTCGGGGGGGGGGGGGGCCAAATAAAATGCATCTTCACAGCCAGTATAACTATGGGAGAGAGGCCCAAGATTTTGAAATGTCACTAGTAACTCAGTGTGCCCAGCTTGATACACTTTAAAATTAGCCTGATTTTCAAAAGTTTAGTGCTCAGCACTGTCTAAATTAGGTGTCTTTAAGGGGTCACAAGTTGGGCTTCAACCCAAAACTGTTAGCACCTGCAAACCACTATAATCATATTGGAAAACTGAAAAAAAAAATGCAGTTTTCTGTTTTTCAACAAAGACCTGGAAAAAAAAATGAAAAACTAGATGAAAACAAAGGTTTTTTGTGTTCTTCAAAAATTTTCACAAAAAACTAAGAAACATTTTGTTGCGCCTGCTCTATCTAGAGAAAATAGAACTAAATTTTAAGCATGTCTTAGCTCGATTGCTGTGACGGGGCTCTGTTCCATCTCATGTCAGTATGTATAAATGATGAATTATTGTCAATTTGTATTGAAATAGTACCTGGAGGCCCACGCCATTATCAAGGCTCTATTGTGCTAGGTGCTGTACAGCTACGTGAGAGACAGTTCCTGCCCAATAACGCTTGCTTTCTAAATAGACAAGCCAGGCGAAGCGTGTGAGTGGCAGGAAGAAACAGAAGATGTGGCAGAGTAAATAAGCTGCCGATTTGCAAATGCCACTTTCAGTCTGCATTGTTTGGGGGGTTTGTTAGCTCTCTCTTTTCAAATACAAAGGGTCTCTTTAGCTTACAGCCTTTCTGCCGAAACTCCCAAAGTACATAAAGATTAAAAACCCAACCAAGTCAGTTATCAGTTACCAAATCTGATGCCTCCACAATATGCCAAGAGTCGATCTGTCCATCTACTCTGGAGCCCACTGCTTAAGAACCAAATTGAGAGAAGCATTTGACAATAAGACAGACAAACATACAGGGAAACAGATAGTGCCGTATGAAAATCTAAGATAGTTGGGCTCTATCTATCTACTTTCCTATCCCTAGATCCTTTTTCTGTGTTTTATACTTCACTCGTGCCCACACTGCGGGGTCACCTCTTCTAGCAGAATCCACCATAAAGCTTCTGCCATCAGCATTTTCTATCAATTCCACCCCAGATGCATGATTGAAAATAGACTCCTACTCATTTTCCCATAGCTGTGCTGGCTCTATGGGACTGATGGGTTCAAAACCTCACCTGTGCGTCAGTAAAGGCAGCCGACGCAGCTCAAAGACATGCAGCAAGCTCAGTAAGAAGGTGGCATTTTTATATCGCTGCTTTTCTAACCTAGAACAGCACTGGAATCAAAGGGACCTGTAATACCCTCCCTGCTTTACTTAAATATCAGTTTGTCTGGGGCGTGAACTTTGCCGGCTGCAGCTTCTGCAAAATGCTCAACTCTTTGTTTTTCCTTTAAAAAAAAAAAAAGCTTTTCCCTTCTCTCTCTACTGCTGCCCAGCTTTTCTCCAACCCAGAGCCTTCCAGAAGCCCTGGCGTGTTTTTTAACCCAGGCATGAAACAATTCCACAGCCACCAATTGCGACGTTTCAGATAACATACGGAGAATGTAAATCCCGTCAGCAAGTGCAATCGCCATAAAAGGCTAAAATGGATTCCTGCGGATTAGAAATAAAACACAGAAAGGGCCCTGTTCTCTCAGCTTCCCCCCACCTCAGGCCCCCCCACCCGCCCTCTTCACCACCTCCTCCTTTAAAAAATCTGTTGGAAATGTGAGGGTTATGGTTTTTTTTTTTTTTTTCCATCAACTTAAAAGAAAAATAAAATACATTCCAGGAAAAGGACTGCTGCTAAGAAAACTAAAACCAGAAAATGCTTAAAGATGTTTTAATGACTTAAACACAGGGCCGGGATTGTGTCTAAAAGTTTCCACATTTAAAAAAAAACAAATTCAATATTAAATAGCCCCCCTCCCTACTTGTACTGCTGCTATTTTTTTCCCCTCTAACCCTCTGATTTAAGATATTATTGACACGGCTGGTGCGAACAGACATGAGGCTGCATTCAGCAGAGGATAGACTCCAGTGAAACGGCTCCTCCAAACGACAAAGCCCACGTGAGAGTGAGTCCAAGGCGCTGTTAACAAGCAGCTGACAAGTTTTTACACAGGAATTAGACCATCATTTAGAGAGGGATTAGCTGAAATCTTTCCTCTAATTACAGAACAAGGCGAGCTCCCAGGTCCGTCCTTGCTCTGTTTGCATGGGAGCACAAAGACCCTGAATCCATCCGAAGGTGTGATTCAAGTCCAGTTTCACAACCCTTGGGTGAGCCGAGTGGGGCCACTTCTCAGCTCCACTCTGAAGCCACTCGTGTAATTTGTCACGACTGGCAGTTTGTACTGCAGAGGGGCCCGACTACTGAGCCGGCATGACAGCTGAATTGAATCCTTTCATGGAGTAGACAGTGTGGTCGCTCTGGGTCAGAGCTGAGGTTACGGCAGGGGAGGGCATTAGAGTTGGACTTCGGATATGTTCAAAATGTGGGTTGGGGAAAACCCTGTGTTATGTACTGGCTTCCCTGTGCATCCCAGGAAGACTCGCTTTTCAAGGAATAAAGTTGAGGGGCACTGGTGTAAACCAAGAAAATCTAGAACTGATAGCGCTAAGAGCAAAACCTTGTCTTTAAATTGCTGCTTTGAGGAGGTATAAATTATTAGATTACAGCAGAGTTCCAGAGTACCTATAGTTAGATTAGATTAGATTACGTTAGATCAGATTAGACCCATGAAAGCTCATGCGATAAATAAAATTGTTAGTCTTTAAGGCTATGTCTACACTTGCAAGTTACTTCGAATTAAGGAAGCTTAATTCAAACTAATTTAAGCCTTGGCCACATTAGGCTTTCATTAGTTCGAATTAAGGGCTTCCTTAATTTGAACTAATAAATTGGATTGCTTAGTTCGAATTAACGGTTAATTCGATCCATTAATTCAAACTAAGTCAAATGTGGCCATATTAGTTCGAACTAACGGCTTACTTTGAACTAATCGGCAGATTGACTTTCCTGCAACTGACTAATTCAAACTAAGCAAGTGCCCTGCATGGCCATGGCTAGTTCGAACTAGAATTCTAGTGGGGCCGTGCTAGTTCGAATTAAGTCAATTTGAACGAACTAAAATTAGTTCGAATTAGTTTGTTCGAATTAACTAATTCGAACTAGCTTTTGTAAGTGCAGACATAGCCTAAAAGTGCCATAGGACTCCTTGTAGGATTTCAAAGCTAACTCTTGCTCAAAACTCACACCTTCAAAGTAAACACAACAGTTATTTTACAGATATACGAGCGCGCACGCACACACCCTACTCACGCTCACTTACACACACACACAGGGCTGTTCTGCCAAGCCAACTCCTGCTTCTCCATTCTGATCTGCAGTGCCCCAGCTCAGCTTTGTCTGTCACATTATAGGCACTCCCCTGCCCATCTCCGGAAGGTCTTTGTGTCCCCCATTGCTGTAGTAGCTGAGCACTTCACCTTCTGCAATGCATTTCTCCTCCTGGCCACCCTGGCAGGTAGGTCAGCACTCAGGCACTTGCCAATGCTCACACAGGAAATAAGTGACAGAGCAGCGAATTGAACAGCTTGCCCTTTAATCACTGCTTTGCTTTCCCATCTCCCATTGGGCTTAACATACAGCATTACTGGAGAAACCCTGTTGCCCCACCCCAACACTCATCCCCCAGGGGCTCTACTCCCTGCTCGGTTCTGGGAAAAAGGGCACAGCCATGAGGGTAAGGACAGAAAGGGAGCAGAGAATGAAATGCATGGATAAGTTGAGTGGTGTGAGACAGGAAACAAAAGGAGCCAAGAGCAGGAAGGAATTAAACAATGCAAAGCTAGAACATCTCCTGGAAGGGAACTCTAGAACTCATCGGTGTCATTTCCAGAGCGCTCCTCCAACATCCCTTCCCCACTCAAACTCTCCACCAGCTGTCTGCAGTGTCCTACAACGCAATAATCTGAACGTGCTCGGTGCCAAGAGGCCACTGAAGTTCACGGTTGAAGATGTCCCTGGAGTGAGCCATAGCAGAGCAACTAGCGCTGGTTGAAATCTCACCATACCCATTGATATTTTAAATGAGATTTTGATGCGTGTTTGGGCAATTCAAAGACATTTTCTCAAGATCCATCCCTATTTTCCAACAATTTCTACCAGGAACAGGATCTAGAATTCTTCCTGCTGTAACATTGCCCTTCTGGATCTCCAAGGAAAGAAATCTACACTACTATCCCTGCCTTTTCTATTGCCATCCAAATACTAAGGGGAGTTTATCTAGATTTTGGGCCAATCCTCTGATGGCATAAATTGGCCTAGCGACACCACCTTCAGTGGAGTTTTGCTGATTTACATCAGCTGAGAATATGGCCCTTTCTTTTTACACAGAGGTTGGCTGGTGTGAAACCAACTTTGACAAACATTGGAGGGAAAGACAAAGAGAAAAGGTTTTAGCTTCTTTTTTCTTAAGTCGGCCCTGATAGATCTTCACAGAATTTGGGAGATGGAAAGCACCGCCCAGCGGAAGCCTGTGGAGTAAGCATGTGTGGGAAAAATCCACATGAGACTTGAACTAACAAGACTTTTATTCCTCTACATATCCAAAGTAGGGTGACAAGACATAATGATTTTATAGGGCCAGTCCTGATAATCAGGGCTTTGCTTATATAGGGCGCTTATTTCCCCTCATTCCTTCTCCCAATTTTTCACACTTCCCACCACTCACACCGACTCAAGGAATCACTCAAATTTCTGAGACCCTGCTGTAGATCACCCATAGGCTCCTGCTGACAACCAGCCTCTTGCTCCATTTGAAGATTCATTTCTCTTTTAGAGGGTGTGTGTGTGTGTGTCTGTCTATCTGTCTTTCAAACTTGAATTTCTATCCAAAAGAATAGGAGGACTCCAGCAGACCTCCCCAGACCTCAAAGACACACACAGACCACTCACTTTCCAGCAATAGTTTCCATTGTATTCTTCCCAAATGAACTTTCAAAATGTGTGTTTTTTCCTTCTCTAAAAGAAAAAAAAAAAGAAGAAAGAAAGGCTTTTAGTAGGTTCACAAACCGACCCGTTGCCAAGTGGAGTATGTGCATGGAAGGGGGGAGTTGAGGGTCCTTAATCTGCCCAGCTTTTGATAAATAGAAGACATTCTAGTCATAATAAAACGTGTTTTACACTCGAGGAGGGGAGGCGGGGAGATTGGCTAGGCACCGCTGGCTTCTGAGCCCAAACAATGAGGTTAAGAAACATAACTGTAACGCATTAGTAAATTGACAATGAAATTGCAGTTACTTCACTGGCTCTTTATTAAATAAACACAGCCTGAAATGGACCTGTCTGCCCTGGAGGTATTTGTATAGGGCTCATATTACTAACCCAACACTGCTGCTAACACACACTCCGGAGCTGCACACCCTGGAGTGCAAACACATTCCAGACCAGACCCTGCAAGGTGGGGCTAACCTCGCTTTTCCCCTTCTCACTTTTTCCCTTTCGTTTAGACCCCAGGTTTTATAGCCATTGGCGGCTGCCGCGCCATCATATCCCCAGTTCGCAGCTCCTTTCAGGAGAAATGGAAAGAGATGTGCAGAAACATATGCACCAGCAAAGCTGTCTTGGGCAACTTCACACCCAAGTGCAGTGGCCCCTTTCTTGCCTTGATCCCAGCCAAGGTAAAAGTCCACCTCCCAGCACCCCTCTGAACATCCGGCACAAAACTTTAGCCAGCTTCTACCCCTACTACGCTCCACCTACCAAAAGAGATCATTCAGCCCTAACCGACATTTCACACCACACCCATGCACACAGCCCTAACCAACAACCATCCATTGTAGATCAACACACACAACGAAAAACACGCCAACACCTACAGCCCCAGCCAACAACCATCCACCCCACACTGAGATATACAGCCCTAGCCAACAACCATCCATTGTAGATCAACACACACAACCAAAAACACGCCAATACCTACAGCCCTAACCAACAATCATCCACCCCACAGTGAGACATACAGCCGTAACCAACAACCATTCCCCATAGACTCAGACGCACAGCTCATCGCAAACCTATATGCACAACCGCAGCCAACTCCCACTCCTACCTGCACAGACAGGATGCAGTCTCCCATCCCTGCACCTGCACACAATAGGGAGGTAAATGTTCTCAGCAACTATCAGACCTCGAATGGCTGCAAACATTCTCTGGAGATGGGGCACACATGTTCATGGCACGTGAATGATGAAGATTTTCAGCAGCACTGGAGGCCTCTGCTACCATCTGCCTGCTTGGCCTCGGCACACTTTTCTTTTGGTTCTAAGATATCCCTCTTACAGCGTCACATTCTTTCAGTGAAGAATTCTGTTCCGTCTGTTGCTGTAAGGAGACAGCTCTGTGGCCCTTACATGCATGACACAAAAAAGCAGGAGAGTAAGGGCTCAAACTCAGTCCCATTGAAATCAATGGGCGTTTTACCATTAATGAGAGCAGATACAGTAGAGAGCTATGAAATAATGAATGGCATTGAAGAGAGGATATCAAACTATGGTCTCAGAGCACTGGCTAGTAAGATCCAGGGACTGATCATTTGATGCTGCTCCTCATCCTTTCCAGGTGCCAGCTTTAACTAAAATACATCTAAACCAAATCCATATTAAACATTTTCTTAGTCATGTTATATATTTCCATGGAAGCAAGTGGTGCAGGTGGCATTGATTGATTAACCATCAGAATAAGGAGCATGGTTAATTTTCCATCTCTTGGGGTGCATCTACACTTGTAAATTAAGTCGACTTAAGCCTGCTTAAGTCGACTTAATTTACTCTGCGTCTACACTACAATTTCCTTAAGTTGACTTAAGCTTCTGCTTAAGTCGACTTAAGGGAATTTTAAGTCCATTTTATTAAACCTAGTATAAAGTCGACTTTATTAAGTCAATTTAGCCAGTGTAGACATGTATTAGCCCTAAGTCGACTTTAAGTTGACTTAAAGGGCCCCCCCAATGCCCTCCCTGCCAGGGTGGCTGGCACAGCCAGAGCCTGGCGTGCCCACCCACAGGGCAGGACACAGCCTTGCCCACCCCGCTTCTATACCCTGCCCCTGTCCTTGTCCTGCTCAGCCCCCATTGTACCCTGGTACAATGGGGCAAATGCTGAGCCGCCTGGCACTTGGCAAGGGGTGCCCCCCCTCCCACCATGGACCAGTCCCAGGTCCACCTAGCTCCTACAAGTCGATTTAGGCATCCAGTGTGGATGCTCTAAGTCGATTTGGCAAGGTCCACTTTAAATCGACCTAATTTTATAGTGTGGACATGCTAAGTCGATTTAACAAAGTCAACTGATTTGGCCAAGTGTAGACATAGCCTTGGAGTCTCCAACCCAAGTTTGGATGACTCTGTCCAAAAATCAATGCTAGAAGTTACTGGACTGAATGCAGGAAATTCTGTGTGAAGTCCCATGGTATGTGTTATGCCGGAGGTCAGGTAATATGGTCTTAATGGTTCTTCCAGCCTTCACCTGGACCATGAAATCACAGGAAAGCAATGTCTTCTGGCTTCCCAAGAGGAAATGAAGTGAGACACAGCAATTTCAATTGAGTTAATTCATTAATTTAGATGATAGAATGCTGACATGGTTGCTCATCCCTTCTCTCCTTTGGCACCCGCGGCATAACTTTAGATACACCAGTTGCATAGTTCAACGTAACTCTCCACTCGGGGAGCCAAGCAACAGGAAAATCAAAGAAAGCCCCCTCCTACTCCAGCAGTTCCTGGACTGAGTGAGTCCCCCATATTCTCAAATGCCTGATGAGTTATGCAACATGCCCTGAAGGCCATCAGATAGGGGCTATTCCAGACAAATGTGGAGGACAAATTCCAAAGCCAGAGGGCTTCCACGGGGCACACTTGTACCATCTTAAGCTTATCTCAGCTGAGACAGAGAGGTGGGGGGAGCTCTCTCAAGTTGGCAGGTTTCAGCTTCTTTGCATGGCTCCACCTGTGCTGGTCCTTTCAAAAAGATACTGTCAACGTAAAAAGTATCATAAGGGTAAAATGGGTCCTCACCTAGTCAGACAGAATTTTAAAATTATAATGTGGCTGCTGGTTTTAAAAGCCTCATCTGTCACCTGAGTCCAGTTCTGATCATATAGCTTTCCCTGCACGTACTATAATGAAATGGCTAGAATTACACCATTGCCTCCTAGTGGGGGAGTCCAAACCTGTTCTCCAGTGTCTCACAGTCCCCATACTTCCAATGGAGATTCTCCTTTAGCTGATGTGGTGCTTATGTTTTCATAACTGCAGGATCCTGGCTGTCCCCATAAAGTTCAAAGTGACGATGCCGACCAGCACAGTGTCATGAACATGTGCATTGCAGGCTTTCTCACCCAGTCAAGTGGTCCTCTTTGGCAGGGCTGAGAGCCTGTGCTAGTTTAATGATCACCATCCTGGCTGAGATCAAAGACGGACCTGGGAACTGCCAGCAAAGAACACAAGAGTTGCTACAGGTTGGGCTAATGTTGTGACTTCTGATCATTGTGCAACAAAAATATAAAGATCCCAAAGAGGCACAGCTAGCTCCCAAATATCTGTGTTCACTAACAGTAACAAATATGCCAGGCCCAGCTAAATACACGTTGCTGCTCTGACTGGTTACTGGCAATGCCTACAACACAGAACGTGGTGAGCACCTTACCAGCTACTTAAAGGGACTCCATCCCATTTCTATACGCTACAGACAAAGAACTGGAGTTGGCCCGTCATTGACTCACCTCCTCTGTGGATCAGGCACAGGGGAGATCTGTAACACACACTGACCAATTACCCTGGTCACTCCTTGCAGCATATTTTTTCCTCTCTATGATGGCTTTACAGTCCCGCTCCCCATGCCATGGCTTGTCCTCTGCTTTCTGGTGGCATCCCTGCTTTCTCCCCCATTGCCTAGGCATTCACTTGACATCTGGAAGGGAGGGATATAAGCAATCCAGCAATGAAACTTCACCGTCTCTCTGTCCAGCCTGCTTGACAGGAAACAAGTCGGACTTGGGCCTCACCAGTGAATTAAAAAAAAATAAAAACACACACAGCCCACAATCCAGCAGGTCAGACCATTTTAGCATATGGACCTTTTATTTGTAGCAGACTGTTAATAATTAAGTGATGCCTTTCATATGGACACTTATAATAATTTAACCTTGCCCTCCGTGTGTAATTTATTCTTTGCAGAAGCCAATAAAAATAAGGGCACCAAAATTTCCTCTCCCTCTCTCTCCGCGTGTATATATATAAATATATATACCCAGAATAGTGTAATAGATTTCACATATTGTACTATATATATCGTTAAGGTAACAGAGCCAAGTGTCTCAGTTCATATGACTTTCTTTATAGGTGCCTTATAATCCACATAAAATTGAGCTTACGTTTTCCCATCATCCCGTTTCTCAAACAAGAAGAGGAAGGTCTCTCTCTCTTTCTCTGTCTCTCTCTGGATTTTGGTCCTCGGTGAACTAAATTTAAAATTTGCCATAGGTAGGAAAACACCCATCAATTGCCAACTGAAATGGACCATTGGCCGTTTTAGTGCCGACTCCTGTCACCTATAGCGGCAAGTATCAGCTGTTTCAGAGAAATACGCCAGGAACATGCCCTCATCACCATTATAGAGCGACCTGCCCCAGGAAGATTATTCCTAAGTTTGTGGGTAATCCTCGGCCACTCTCCAGTTTCAAGTTGCAGAGTAAAGAAGCAACACAGCCCTCTGAGGAAGGAAAGTGGAATATGTACAAGGGAAGGGACTGAACACACAGATTTATTTTCTCTTCGCCCTCTCCCCCAAAAATAAAAAAATACAAGCTAAGGTTAGTAGTGCTGGCCGCGCTTCCCCCAAAAGTCCTAAAGAGACTACGTAGAGAAACAAAAGAAAAATATTTTCCCCCAAAGAAACATTAGCAAAACACATTCATTAAAAGACGCCAAAATTCCATAACAGGCCCGAGGCTCTGGAAACCTCAGGGCTGCGTGGTGCATGTGAGCCAACAGTGTTGGGGAAACGCACATCAACGCCCAGGCAGCCTACTTTCTTCGTGAAAGCACAGTGCAAGGGATTGGTCTGCCAGTCTGCCACCCTCGCCGCATGATCCCACCATTTGCAAACTGGACCAGCAGCCCCGCCTAGTTTAGGAAGCCATCGGTTTTTCCACGTTCCTTTGGAATAACAGGTTCCAAAGGGAAAATGAAGCAAATCGTTCACCAAATCTATATTGTGAGTCTTCTTATTATTTTGCCAGCATGAGAGGGGGAAGGGAAAGAGGCCATAGCTACTGGTCCCACATGCCTGCTCTAATCGCAGCGCATGAGGTGATGGAAAACTTTCACTAGCGTCAGGTGTCATTGCAGAGCTCGAACTGCTCCGGTTACACTCCCGGCAAGTGTTATAAACACACAGGCACAATCTAAATATTTATTGCACATGAAATCTCCCGTCTGCCGTCCAACAGCAAAAAGAGAAACAAAGGGAGGGAGAGCGGGAGAAGCCCAAGGTGAAGCTTGTGCAGAGGCGTGCAAAATCAAATATGAAATCAAGATGTATTTCGTACCCAGCAATGATCATCACAGCGGGGTTGAGTCTCACACAGCTGTAAGGGTATTGTTTTTTCTGTCCCCTATGTAATGGATTTGCCACAGTCAAAATGCCGAGAGGCAGAGCCCCACCTGGTATAAAGTTGTGCAGTTCCATTGGCTTCAACACATCTAGACAGATTTGCACCATCTGGGCACCTGAGCTAGGATCTGATCTGCTTCTTATCGAGCACTCCTTAGTAGACAGATAGTTTCAGTTGGTTCAACTCTTCTGGGACAGTGGATAGATAGCAGAACATGTGAGAACATTATTTCTTTTCCCTGCAAACAATGTTGATACAGTTTTGTTGAAATTTTTCTTCAAAATTATTCAGATTTCCATTGATAACTGAAACTTTGGGGGGAGGGTTAGCAACCAATATTACCCAGGATTTATGTTAACAAAAATGTATTTTTCAGTTGCCAAAAAGGAACCAATGCAGGTTTTCATTCTTCAATGAAAATGGACTTTTTTCACAAAAATTTGTTTCGTCAAAAAGCCATGTTGGAAAAAATGCACATTTTTGTGGAAAGTTTTTGACCATGTCTCACAGATGGCTAGATATTTTAGGTATCCTGATGGAGGCCTTTGGACACAGCTATGGTATAAATATTAACTGCTGACAATCATTTCTAGGGCTCTGATCACCTTGCTATTCAGCTGCTAGAGAGGGAGGGCTGGAGTATATAGGCTTTGAACATATCTCTGTTTGTGAATGTGCGAGCCAGCCTGCATTCAAAAAAGGCCGGGTTCCCAACATTGTTTTTAGCTCAGCACTAATATCAGAGCAGAAGGTTTTTATGTTTTTGCTGAGCCGAGCCCAGGAGTGAATTCAAATATCTAGGCATTTGCAGCTCCTAGCTAGAGTTTGTACAACCTTTCGCCTTGGAGGAGCTGGCTGGAGCTGTGGGACGGATCAATACAGCAAAACATACTAGGCGTAGCTGGGAAGTGCCAAATCTATTATGTCCTAGTTCAGGTTTAACCAAAAAGGGGGTGTGGCTTTGTTAGAGCTCTGTCCTGCAAAGATGCTAGGCAACTCGCATCTCCCATGTTAAGGAAGACGAATTCAAACTGCGATAGGTTCAGTGAATGCTGGCACAAGAGCAAATAGATATAAACAAGTTTAGTCTTGAAATTAGATGAGGGTGTATAACCATCAGTGGGGTGAAGTTCTGGAAAGGGCCTTCAAAGGAAAGTAGTCAGGGTGACAGACCAAACCTAACTTGTTTTAAGCAGAGGTTGCGAACTTTGAGGAGGGGATGCTATGATAAGGCTGCCTACAATGGCTTATGACCCACCCCCCACTGCTATTAGCAGATATCTCCGACAGCCGGAGATGGGACACTAGTTGGGGAAGAGCTGTGAGTTACTAGACAGAGGTCTTTCCCAGGAGTCTGGCTGGTGGATCTTGCCCATGTGCTAAGGTCTAACTGATTCCCATATTTGGGGTCAGAAAGGAATTTTTATCCAGGTCAGATTGGCATAAAGTCTGGATGGGTTTTTACCTTCCTTTGCAGTGTGAGACACAGGTCGCTTGGTGGTTTGAACTAGTGTGAGTAGTAAGTTGTGGATTCTCTGTAACATAAAATCTTTAAACCAAGATCTGAAGACTTCAGTAACTCAGCCAAAGATTATGGGCCTTGCAATGGAGTGGGTGGGTGAGGTTCTATGGCCTGCAACATGCTTAATGGGCAGTTGTTATTAGGTCGACTTAAGCTGTCATTAAGTCGACTTAAGGAATTCCTTAAGTCGACGTAACAAAAGTCAGGTGTAGACATGGAGTAATTTAGGTCCACTTAAGGGTCCTTACGTCAACCTAAATTGCAAGTGTAGACACACCTTATGAGACTTCAAGGAATTGCTGCAGGACCTCGCAGGGCTGAAAGCTTGCTGTAGCCAGATTAAAATAAACTGACAATTTCAACATACCGCTGAATCTTAATCGGGCAATAATGGCTCATGAGTAAGACGAAGCGGAGCCTGGTTTTATTACTAACAAAGTCAAGACACACCTTGTAATTGGTACATCAAGCTATAAATATGAACCAGATCCTCAGCTGGTGTAAATGGGTGTAGCATCATTGATTTCAATGAAGCTGTGCACCTGTATGCCAGCTGAGGATTCTAACCCAACATTCCCACAGATGACTCAAACAACAGACTGGATCCTGCAGTTCTTCGGACGGCAGAATACACACTTCAGCTCAGAGGAGTTTTGTTTGCATGAGAAAGATTGGTTCAAGGAATCACAGACAGCAATCACATTCCCTATCATTTAAGTGCAACCACCTCTAGGTTGGAACATGAAGGTGTTCAGAAGTTTTCAGCATCACAATACAAAACAGCCTCGTCGAGGAAGGGAAGGATATGGTGTCCAATTGAAATTTCAGGCAAGCAGGTAGAATTACCTGATCTCCAGTGTTAACGAAGACTCTTGCTCTGACAAAAAGCACCATAGAGTTATACTTTATACAGCCATTAACCAGTACTAGATTCACAAGTAACTCCCACAGTTGCGGCCAGCACTAGTCAGCACTAGACAGATTAGGTTTGCAACTGGGAATGACATTCCCTTTTTCTACTGCGGTAGAGAAGGTGATATATACCATCCCATTGACTCTGTGGGCCAAAATCTACTCTCGGTCCCATAGTCTGGTGTAACTCTACTGATTTTAATGGGGTTACTCTGGATTTACACCAGTGTAAATGCAATCCACTCGGTTACTTAAGGGGGGTGGTTAACTAAGCAGCAAAATGAAATACGACAAGGGGTGGAAGACAAGACGTTGGGTCTAGTTCTGATCTGATTTACTTTGATGTATAGCAGGAAGAACTCCATTTAAAGTAACTGAGTTGCACCGGAGTAAATGAGAAGAGTCAGGAATTGAAAAATTAGAGGTATGGATGCGGGTAGTGGGGGAGAGAGATTACGGAGATAGCTCTCCATAGGTGAGATTGAGGGGCTAAAATGGAATAGGGTTGTTTCTGTACAGTCATACACTAGTATAACTCAACTGATGTGAAGGGAGTTACACTGGGGTAAACCTGGTGCAAAGGGAATGGAGATTCAGACCCAAAATCTCAGAGGAGCTGTGAAAGGAAAAATAGTTCACCTGGATTGCTTGTTCTTCAGGAGCCATCTTCTCTGACTTGAGTGTGGAGCTCTCCTGTTTCCATTCATCCAGAACAGCATCCATTTAAGTCCACATAAGTCACTAGGGCCATGACCCTACAGCTGTTTCCTCATGCTCCTGCCCCCTCCTCTGAAGCTAGTGGGGCACCTCACAAGGGCTGGGTTCTGCCTCCTGGGAACCCCCTGAAGGTTTAGGCCCTATTTGTCTCAGTGGGACTTGAATGGTCCAGGCATTCTGTGAACAGCGGTTAATTCCACCCTTTAAGAAACAGGGATCGTGGGGCCAAATTCTCTGCTGGCTTAACTCCACTGATGTCAGTGAAATTCTAGCAACAGACATTTAATTGGCCCTTTGGGCTTTTCACTGATACAAGAGAGCTCTTTCAAACAACTGAGTGTTTGCGGCAGTCTCTTTCTTATGCCATGGCTGTTGTTTTCTGTGATTTCTCGTGGAATAAGAGTGCCTGCCAGTAGGTCTAATGGGCCTGGGTTAGCTGGCAGCATCATGGGGAAATGTAAAGCTACTCTGCGTTTTAAAAAAATCTCAGTACCTAGTGACTGAATCAAAGTCTCAAGAAAAAAAACCAGTTCAAAATCAGACACGTCCGACAGCAACTTGTTATAGTTTTTGGAACTACTGTACAGATTAATTCACTGCCGAAAGAGAGTCAACATTCACAATGGTGGCAGCAACTGGGAAAGCCCTGAAATTCTGAACTAGATCCTCAGCTGGTATAAATTTCCACAGAAATCAGTGTAACACTTTCAATTCCCTCCAGCGATCTGCCTAGCTACTGAGTGGAGACATTTATAGCTAGCTCATCAGGAGTGTATCTGAATGTTTGTCAGTCCTTCCCTCTTTACTCACCCTATTAGGAAACGCCAAAGGGACCCAGCAGGACAAACAGGAATAAATTTGAGCTACAGCCTTGATCTTATGTTTTCCAAATAGCACTATAAGGTTCTAGGTGGGAACCAAGCAGGCAGAACCCTCTAGGTATATGAAATCTCATTGAAAGCAATAGGGTCTTGTTTAAGAAAGCATCCCTGTTCAGAAGGACATAAGTACCTGGAGGAAGGTTTGCCCAGTGGCTGGGGCTTGGAAGCCCTCATTTGACTGCTTGGTCTGCCACGGACTGCCTGTGTGACCTTAGGCAAATTACTTGGTCTCTTTGTACCTTAGTTTCCCATCTGTACATGGAGATAACAGCATTGCCCAATCTCGCTGGGAAGCTGTGAGGATAAATGCTGTCAGGACTGCAAGGCGCTCAGATGCTATGTGATGGGGGCCAGAAAAGGACCTTATTTATAGATGACATGTGCTTAACTTGAAGCAGGTGCGTATGTCCATATCACGCACCTGCTTAATGAGCTCATGTTCTTTCGTGAATCAGGGCTGGGGGATGTGCATATGGCTTCAATTGCAGGATAGGGGCCTTATTTAGCATCAAGGGATTCTTTTTGTCTGTCAGTTTCCTGGGTTTCATTATGACTGGAAAACATCTTCCCTGGAAGGTTAGGAAATGTGTATTAAGGCCTTTGCTTCTTAGCCCCTGGAATAAAACACATATTCTGCTAGCTGAAAACACATATGTCTTATCAATGGAATATGCACACACAGACGTCTTTAAAGGGCTGCTGTTTAAGTGAGCAAATATCAGTTTCTGAGCATGGAATCCTGCACATGTCTTAAGGATTATTCATCTGGATAAAGTCACTCCCCCATGTAAGAGTTTTGCAAGTTTGGGTCCCGCGTGTTCTGCAGCGCATTGTTTTTATTAAAATACGTATTTTATATTGTGGAACTTAAAAAATAAAAAAGAGTTAAACCAGTTTTGATCTCTTAGGCCCCTGTGACTTTAGTGGAAATTTCGGCCTGCATGAGGAATGATTCCTTTGTTAGATCATAACGTGACAAATTTAATCTCAGAATGATTTTTTATGGGCAAGTTATAACCCACCCCTGAAAAGAAAGGGAGGTTATAATGGAATGGCTGACACAATCTGAGTTATAGAGCTATAAACGGAAGCACTCTAATCATTTGATTAAAATGACCAACAACTTATGAAAAAAGGGTGCTTGATCCAAAGCTTCTTCTCGTCCATGGAAAGATTTCACAATGATTTCAGTGGATTTTGTATCAGGCCCAGAAAGCTACAATCTTTCAGTTCTGTTATATTCATCAGGCCCTGATTCTATTTAAGAGCATTCCCAGCTCAAAACACATACATAAAGTTAGGTATGTACTTAAGTATCTTTGCTGCCTCAGGGCTCCAAAGTCATAGTTTAAATATACCTTTATTTTCCATCTGAATGGTATTTCACTACCATTTTTGTATTTCCCTGATTTTTTTAATGCAGTTGTCACCTCACAAAGCACATATTTAGACTGTGATGCATTTATTTTAATTGTGTGTTTTGTTTTACTTCTGATTTGTTTGGCTTTGATTTAAAAATGTCTTGGGTTTTCAAAAAAAGAATGATTTCTGGCAATGAAGATAACTGAAGAAGCCCCTCCCTCCTTTAAAAATAAAAACAGCTAAACTCACCAAGCAAACTAAAAAAAAAATCTGAATTGAGCTTACAAAACTTTACCTTCTTTTAATTATACAGGTGACATTTTGGGCATTTAGTATGATTTTTTTTTTGCATGTGTAAATTGAAAACACTATTTTAAATACTTTAAAAAAATCTGCTACAGAACATTTATTTAGTGAAAAGTAAATGTTATAAAAATTCAATTGCAAAGTAGTTAAGGTATTTGAATATTTTTTTTTTTAAAAAAAAGAAGAATCCCAAGAAAGAAAGTATTTGATGGCTAATAATCTCATTTCAATATAATAGGACCTTTCTTTTGCAAAGAGCAAGACAGGTTAAAAGATATAATTATGACTTTGCAAACTCTCCCAAGTGCTACGAGATCATCTGACAGTTCTCATCCTGGGCTCAGCTCTCAAAGGGGAAAAGTCTTTGTCTAGTGAGAGAGTTAAAGAGACAGGATCCCTATTCCACTCTCTGCCTACATTGCAATTTAACTGTCAAAAAAATCCAAGCTGCAAAATTGTCTTATTCCAACACAGCACAAGAAAAGAGAGAGAGGTTTGAAACTGACCTGTCAAAAGCACCCTCTTTAAAAATGTATAATATATTTTAAATACTTTTTTTCCGGAGGTACTTAAAGGTTAAAGATGTGCCAAAGAAGTAAGAGGGAATTTTTTTCCCCTCTCACTAAAGCTTTTAAAAACAATTAAAACAAAAAAAAAATCTTTTTCTTTTCAAAATTAGGGATAATCAGTGTAAATCCCCTAAAGATCAAAAGGAAACACATTAGAATAACATTAATTCCAATGGGGAAAAAAAAGAATAAATCCCCTTTTTCAATGGGAAGAAAAACTTTGAGGACATTTAAATAATGTTTTCATTGTCAGAATTTACAACAAGGTGGAGCGGAGTGTCTGGGAGAGACGAAGATCCTGGCAAACACTCAGCCACGAGGAAAGACAGAGAATGGGATAAAGATTGCTGTTGACAATTCCTCCTCAACCCTGTTAAGCAGTTGAAAGGCTGGCTTTTGAGAAAACGTTTCAAAATAGGAAAAGAGGGAGGGAAAAACTATATTTTTTCCTGCAACGATGATATAAGCCAGACAAAAGAAGCAATTTCTTTTTCTTGATGGAGTTTTCAAGAAGTTAAAACAAGGTTTAATCTAAAAAATGTTAGATAGATAGATAGATAGATAGATAGATAGATAGATAGATAGATAGATAGATAGATAGAT
>ML685893.1:0-29800 GCA_007922175.1 Pelusios castaneus
CCCATCAAAGAGAAACAGTTCACTCTAATGCGCGTATATTCCTTTATCGCACTGTGGGCAAGATTCCAGGAGGGATTATGTGTGCAGGGTGGGGGTCACTAGATTGATATCCTGGTGTTTGGGGCTCCAGAGAAATGGAGACAGTCCAAGGTCGGTGGTCCATTAGCAGAGTCCCGATGAGGGTTGTGGTCATGCCACAGGGGCCAGGCCCACCTGGTTGTTGGCCCTATCAAAGACGACGTAGTACTGGCGGATGAAGAGGTCTCCAAGGATCCAGAGGGATTGGAAGGAGCCTTCAAAGCCAGGGATGCAAGAACCTGATTCCTGAGTGGGGGATAGGGGACATGAAGATTATTGGGCACGAAAATCAGACACCTCAAATAATTCTCTTGTAGGGACTGCACAAGCCTGCACCTGAGCCATCTTGGGCTAGGTTTTCAGAGCTTCCATGATAAGCAGCATTAGGCTGGGAGATGGATCAGACAGGAGAGCTCTGTGGGCTGCATGCTGCAGGGAGTGGCACTGGTGAATTTCTTGGTCTCCAATATTTAGAACTATTTTAATGCCTAACTCCCACTCCCTTTGCACAGCCCCATGCCTCAGTCTGAGGGAAAGGGGCTCAGCCTCTCACATGGGAGGAAAAGGAAAGCCATTACATTCTGCCACCTGAAATCCTGTTGTGATAAGAAGTGGATTTGGGCGTCTCCACAACAACCTCCTGATGTTGCTGTATGCTGTTTAAGGGGCCTCTCTGTCCCAAAGCTTTTTCATGGGGGACAAAACCTTCTTCCTGATGCCCCGATGCCCATCTCCTCCAGTGCAAGGCAGTTCTTTCTTATGCAATAATCTCCTTGCTGAGGTAGCTGCATATTTAAGCCCTCCCTTAGCCCAGTAAGGCACCAGCCCTGCTGATTTCCTGTGATGGCCAGCTCTCCAGGCTGCCTCTCCGCTCCTCCTGTATGTCACTTTCACTGGGGGCCTGCCTTGATCTTGGCCATTCCACCACCTGGATCCTTTAGGAGAAAGAGCTCCCTGCCACCCCACTCTCATTCTCAGGACAGACTCTGAGCTGTCTCCCCGTGATGGTCCAGTACAGGGAGCAGTTTCCAGCATGCACAGTATAATGGCCTCAGGCACAAGCCCTTCCCAAGAGGCCGTGAGGAGGCTTTCTGAGCAGGACGCTCACCTTGAGGATGTAGCTGCTGGCAGGCAAGGGGAATTCCATGCCGTTGATGTTGAAGACGACGTCGGTCAGGCTGCTCAAGGAGCTGCAGCTGATCTTCAGGGAGGAAGGCAACACATGAGGAAAAGTTAGACATATCTCAGTCACTGGGTGAGATGGCGCATCACATCCGTGTGTAGAAGACACCGCTAGAAGTACCCGGTCTGGTCCCTGTCCTTACCATGCCATTCCTGCTGCCAATGTAGGACTGAATGTTGGAGAGGCCAGTAGAAGGTCCAGCCACCAGGGAAGTGCCGGTGTCAATGATCGCCTGGCAACCATCAGAGCAAGCGACAGTCTGACTGTTTATGGTGATGCTGGAAGAGAGAGCGTTGGGGGAATGTGCCCAGGAAGGCTCCCAATTTCATTCCCACTTTGCCCACACACCACCAGTGAGAGGCCTGCAGGGTAGATCTCCCTATCATGCCCTTGCTACAACTGCCAAGAACTTTCCCAAAGGGGTGGCCATGTTAGTCTAGTCCAGTAAAACAAACGCAGAGGCTATTGGCACTTTTAAAGACTAAATTTTACTTATTGTGTGAGCTTCATGAGAGAAAATCCCACTTCGTCAGACGCTCTCTCCATCTTCAAGAACTGTCCCCTCATGTTTCACGCTAAACGGCTCCTTCCTTGGGCACCGCCCATTGTTCACTGTCCTACAGCCTTCTGCAACTCTGGCTGACCTAACATCCTGGGGGTCAAGAACAGATGTCAGGGGGTCACAACCACTCTGTCCTTTCCTTTATTGCTGACCAAATAAGGGAGAAGTCCTGGCAGAGGCAATGCATGGGGAGTTGGGCTGCCCTCACTCTTCACCCTCCCCACATTATTGGCAGGCTAAGGTCATCTCTAGGTCCTGGTATGGAAAAGCAGCAGAACTACTGATCTAACCTGCTCACCGATGAGCCCCTTCTCCTATAGCTACAAGGAATGTGGGATCCTGCCTCCCTTGTATCTCCTCATGCCAACACTCTGTGGGTGCGTCTACACTTGTAAATTAAGTTAACTTAAGCAGCCTTAAGACGACTTAATTTACTCTGCATCTACACTGGACTTTCCTTAATTCAACTTAAGCTGCTCCTTAAATTGAATCAAGGAAAAGTTAATTTGAATTAGTAAAACCTCATTTTTCTTCAAATTAACGCTTAATTTGACTTTATTAAGTCGAATTAAGCCAGTGCAGACGTGGATTAGCCCTAAGTCGATTTAAATGGCCTCCAGACCACCCCCACTGACCTCCCTCCCAGGGTCCCTGGCACAGCAGGAGCCTGGTGTGCCCACCCACAGGGCAGAACACAGCCCTGCCCACCCCACTCCTGTACCCTGCTCCTGTCCCTCACCTGCTCAGACCCCATGTAGCCAGGCACAATGGGGAAGGTGCTGAGCTCCCTTCCTCTTTTAAAGGGGTGGCCGGGGAAGGGGGGCACCTCTCGGGTGCCACATGCCACACTTCCCACCATGCACCACTCCTAGGTAGACCTAGCCTCTGCCAGTCGACTTAAGCGTCTAATGTAGATGCTCTAATTTGAATTAACAAGGTCAATTTAAAGACAACTTTGTTAATTCGACTTAGCAAAGTCAATCTAATTGCACGAGTGTAGACATAGCCTGTGAGTTGAGCTTCCCCCAGCATCTGCACACATCTCATTTTGCCTGTCTCCCCAAGTGGGCACAATGAAGAAGAAGGGCCAAGCAGCACATGATACCTGTCCATGGTGATTTGCCAGTAAGTTTCTACAGAGAGAGGAATCCAGCTGAGGCTTCCAAAGTAGTAAGATGAGTCGATGCCACCGAACATCACGAAGCTCCCGCTCAGGTCATTGCTGGAGAAGGGAGAGAGGAGAGTCAGGGAGGACACATGAATGAACCAGATAGTTGGGTGAAAGGCAAGCCTAAGTCCCTGTTTAGTATCATATAGGGGTTTCCCTTGCCAGACGTCAGATGCTAAATATGGTTGGGCCTGGCCAATATGTGTCTGGGAGACCTTCAAGGAAAGGCCCAGGTGTCTGGGACAGTGGTGTCCGTGAGTGAGCAGGTGCTGCCCTTCCCTCTAAGTCAGACAGTTTGGACTGGTGCTAGGTGGTGAGTTTTGTGGGTCATGAGCTCAGGGACACTCGTCCTGCAGGAGTCAGTCGAACACGAGACCCTAGCATGGCACTAGACAGTGTCTGACAGGGCCCTGGTGCTGTAATGTAATTACTAGAGATAATAATGTTCACTTCTCCTCTCATATGTACCTCACTAGCACAAAACAGCTGTCACGTTCCACCCCCGAGGTGGCCGTGTTCTGGGAACTCTGATACAAGTATTAGAGGGATCACTCAGTGTTAGAGGCACTGTAGGAACATGAATGGCCCTGCAGAAGCTAGGCTTTTTCCTGCCCTGACTTACAAGCTTAGGTAGATGGAGAAGAGGTCCTGCGACACCAAATCCTCATTCATCATGTTGTCAAAGACAGGGGTAGCTCCAGAGGAGGAGATGCTGGGGAAGGCCAGACCCAGGATCCCATCAAAAGGAGAATAGTAAAAGATGGACCCAGGTTCAGTTTCACTCAGACCAAAGATCTGGTTGGTGTCCACAATATTTCCGACCTTGGCAGAGGGACGGAGACAATGAAACACACTCTACTTCCTAAGAGAAGCTTCCGATTCCAGGCTATCAGAGGGTCTTAATGCTGTGGAGAGTTCAGAGACTGCTGAATCCTGCACTGTGCTCTGCCCCACATATGAGAATAGTCTGTGATCAGTGACATCACCCCTTCTCTGCCATTTCTCTATCCTCATCTACCAGTTCACATACAGTAGGGTTCCTGCTTTGGATGCCCCAGATGTATCTTATCCTTCTAACTACTGGTCTTTCACCATGTCTGCTCTGGTGGTTTTAATCTTTTCTTGAGATTTACCTGGACTGTGTCATAGGCCAGGAATCTGGTCATGCTCCCACTGCCATACTTGATGGAAGGGTTTTGACTGGTGGCTTGGTAGGTGGAGGAGTCTGCTGGGTTGAAGCGGCTGTTGTTTGCTGCAAGTACAGAAGAGTCAGATGGTCACAGACTGACACTTGTAACTCTCCCTATGCATTGTATGGGAGCCTGGGTGACTAGTCAAGCTGTGACTTCCTTGGTGGGGGCAGGGTGCCTAAAAGTCATGCATGGCAACACTCAACATTGCCACGCTTAGGTCCTTTTGTGGATCTAACTTTTGGTTAGCCCGGGTCAAACACAACAGTGAAATCCTGGCCTGGAGTGCTGATGGAGATGGTTTCGTAATACACAACCTGTCAAAGCAGGACAAAGATCACATAAAATCAGAGAACAATTGCCATCCAGTGCCTATATCCTTATCTCGTGTAAATGGGCATAGATTTGCCAGCTGAGGATCTGGGCTATGGTGCGGTTGACGAACCCTCAGCCTGAGCTGGTATTTCTCTATCATCACTTTGCCCACAATGGTTCCTAGCACCTGATGGCTTCCAATAGCCACAGGTCATCTGATACATAGCTATATAGCCCCAGTCCCCATCAATCACAGCATGTGGGAAGATGTGCTGGGAAGAGGGAACCCAGGAAACCATTGGAGTGCCATTCCCAGCACGTTTCTTAATGCCATCCAATTCTGGACCAGCACAAGGCCTGAGGAGGGTTTTTGGCAGCAGCAACACAGATACTTGGTTGGAAACACATCGGTGTGGGTGTCAGTTGGGACTCTTTTAGGAGGAGACAAAGATGAGCTGTTGGAAGAGGAGTTGGAAGTTTTGATGAACAGAGGGAGACACAGGAAACACCCTCCTGCTATATTCACATCCATGTAGTTTGTTAGGGGCTCGGTGGCAAACTTATTGACCAAGTAGAGCAAATACTTGGAGGCCGTGTCATAAGAGTTTTCCTTCAAGAACTTGTCCAGCAAGCCATGGTCCTTAAGGTTCTGCCTCAGGGATTTTCCTCTCCTCAGGGAGATTCTAGTCAAATAGAGTTGGGAGAGAGACTGATCAATAACAAATTAACAACAGATAAGCCTTGTGATCAATGAATACCGTGTAATCCAGATTTTATATTTTATTGAGATCATTTATTACATGTAGGGTTATCAAAGTAGTATAAAGGAGTTTGGTGTCCAGTCCATCGGAAGACAATGGGAATTGAGCTCATGATTCTAGAAAGACCCTTAGAAAATCCCAGCCCACGTGTACTACAAGCAGAGAGAAGGCCCAGCATGTTGGGAGCTGTATTAAATACATAGTAAGAGACTGTCCCAGCCCTGTAGAGGCTACTGTTGAAATAGACAAGATGGACAAAGGAACTTTTATCAGCCACTTTGACTCCATCAACCATGCTTCTTCTGATATGCATTCTTCTTCTTAAAATTTTGTTCTCCCTCGGCTTCCATGACTCTCTCCTCTCACAGTTCTCTTCCTACATCTGTAATCGCTCCTTCAATGTCTTTAGAGAATCGTTCCCCCAACTTTCTATGGGGGTTCCAGAGAACTCTGCCCTTAGTCAGTCCCCTTTTATACCATATCTCTGTGCAATCTCAACCACAAATGTAAACACCACTAGAAGCTCTATGCTGATGATCTCTCACCTTCAGCTGGATCTGTCTCCCTCTGTCCAAACTTAAATCATAACCTTTTAGGTCTGGCTTGATGGGAGTAATTGGACATAGAAAATCCCCATTTTTGTGGGACACATGATTAGGAAGGTAAATGGCTCAGCAGGCTGAACATAGAATGTCTGTGCTAACCAGGACAGATAAGTGGGTCAGTAAACCAAAATATAGAATGTCTGAAGGCGCCAAGATAAGGCAGAGATCACCCAGGGAACCACTGGCCAAGCACAGGATAACAATGGAAAAGATAAGCTAGGACCATAAAGATGAGTAAATCACTCATGGTGGGGCTATAGCATGCTGTACAGGGACTGGTTCCTACAAAGTAAGATGGCCAGTCCCAAAACGTAGGCTGCAGTGTTTAGCAAATGCAATGTGAAGTGTAAATGTATGTAAAGGATGAGCATTTTCTGTGTAACTTTGGATTTGTGATGCACCCTGTGATTAAAATGATCGACGCAGCATAGCTTTGTTGCATGCCAACTAAAGACACCAGACAGAGAAAATCCAGCATGAAAGCCAGATTGGAAGGAGTCTCCGAGGAAATCCAACCATGCCTGTGTCTCTGACATCTCCTCGTGGATGTCTAGCCATCAGCTGTAGCTCAACATGACTAAAACAGAGCTCCTAATCTTCCTCTTCCCATCAAGCGCTTCCCCACTACAGTATCTCCTTTCTTGCTTGTTGTGGACAACACCACCATCCTGCCTCTCATTCATGGGTGTCACCTTCAATACAGTCTATTCTCAAGTTCCTCACATCCAGGCTATGTCTACGTCTTGCCAAATCATCTTGCGTAACTTCTGAGGTGCAGTCTTTTCTATCCCTCCACACAGCTAACACTCTCATCCCAGCTCTCCTGGTCTCATGTCTCAGTTGTTGCAATATCCTGCTCTTTGGCCTTGACAAATGCTATCTTGCCACACACATGTCCATTCAGGATGCTCCAACAAGGACAGCTTTCCCAGCACGTCCCTTTGACCATGACATGCCTCTCCTGGTGTCCCTCCAATCCAATGGCTCCCGCTTTCTCTATCTCATCAGACATAAACTGCTTGTCTTCACTTCCAAGGCCCTTCAAACTTAATGCCATCCTACCTCTCATTCCTCATTTGCAATAAAGCTATAGATGCTTGCCTCCCATTGGCCGATCAGGCCAGCCTCCATTACCCACTTGTTACATTTTTCCATCAAGCATCTACATGCTCCGCTCAGACTCATGATGCTTTCTACTTGTGGAAGGGACACTCTTCCAGCATCTAACACAATGGCATCCAGGTCCAGCTGTCCTAAATGCTATGATAATACAAATAATAAATACTAATATTGTCACCTCCTTTTCACATACAGAGCAGTAATACCCAGAGAGAAACTCTATGACGTATCCACAAAGGGACAGGATTTAACGCACATCTCTTAAGTCCCACTACAGTGCCTTAACCACAAGACCTTCCTTCCTCAGACCTATGCTACCACAAAAAGCTAATGGGTAGTTTCCATCTCCTTCCTATTCAAGAATGGAGAGGAGATAAGATAATAAAAGCAGTCCAGATGCTCCCCTTGATAATCACGCATTGCTATATAGAAAGCCGACTTCAGCAATACTCAGTCAGCCGGCACTGAGAGAGTACCACCAAACACAGGAGCAGAAGCCACTTCATGATGTCTTCTAACACACAAGCCAATGGTGATGACTTCTGAATGTACACAAACACCTGGGTGCTGCTTCTTATATACACATAGCATATAGCTTTTCATAGCACATTAATCATGCCGATAAGAAATGCAAACCTTCCTGATAAGAGCTTCCAAAACATCCTTAAAGGACATTTTGGAGAACATGCCAAGTTCATAGATTTCCACTTTCAGTTGACTGTGACCTGAAAATGAGGTTGTCCTCTGGGGATGAGAGTTCAGGGAAGTTTTCAGTCTAAGCTCTGAAAAGAAATGCTTCTGGGTTGTTTTTAAAAACAAAGGAGGCACAAAGGAATTCAGATGGAATACAGAGACTTTCACCACTCAGTCATTTGTTCCCTTGCTGTCCCCATGCTGACGGAGAAGATAGCACAATGGGATTGTATCCTTACAGACCTTGGGCTCCATTTGCCATACAGCCATGAAATCATAAAAGTATAGAATGGAAGGGTCCTCAATAGATCATGTAGAGGGGAATTGGTTTCTTATAAGACCTGAGTCATTGGTATGAATCTGAGCCCAGGTTACCACAGATTGCTACACTCACTGCACTGGGAAATGGAATGTGCAACACAGCAGGAATTTGAGTAACTGGTAGACATGAAGCCTCTCACCACTGTGGTGCTGGTTCCAGCTTACTCGGTTCACTAGAAAAAGTTTTTGTCACTTGTCAGCTCTTTTTCAGGAACCAAGGAATAGAGAAGCAGGGTGGCCTGTGGCTCAGGACTCAGGCATTTGGGCAGAAGTGTGTGTGTGTTCCATTCCCCAGAGCTATAATAACTGAGTCAAGATTGAGAGGCATTGGTAGAGCTGTTGGGAGACTTGAAAAGCAGGGGATGCTACCGAGTAGGATTAACGCCTATTGCTTCAGGATGCTACAAGGTGCCTGTCTGGTTGCTCTGGATTTAGACACCTCAGAGCAAACCTCCATATATTACATCAGAGATCTGGTTTGCCACTTTGTTGAAAAACATGGAACAAGAAAAGGAAAATATCTGCCCATTGAAAGACTGGCACCAAAGCCACGACCATGGATAAAGTAATTCTCAAGACCAGTTCCTCTCAGATAACCTTGTGGAACCAATAAGTTTTCATATACAATCCAGCAAAGTCAGCCCTGCCCAGTTCTAGTCCCCTTCAGCAGGGTTGTCATTAGCCTTAGATACCTTCACTCCCAGTCACAATGAAACCTCATCCTTCCTTAGTGTTGGCTTAGCAGACAGCACTAAATGGAAAGTTAAACACTGGTGTCTAACCTCATGTGGGTGTCTCACTGTGATTTCAGGATGAAGCAGCTGCTCCTGGCACATGGCCTTGTATTCAAATCTAGTGGATGGCCTCTTGCCATGAATAGGATGACTGCAATGCCAGAGCTAAGTAGCAAGGTGTCCTTCTACATGCCAGCCATTGGAACTTGAAACCATGGTCCAATTCCGCTGCAGGTAATCACTCGCCAGGGTCTCCTTTTCTCTCTCCTTAAATGCTAAGTCATAATGACCTTCCCCTCTACACAAGCAGGACTGGACATCCCTTCTCCTCCACTGGTGGTCTCCACAGCATACTAATCCCTTAAGACTATCATTGAGTAGATTCAGTTTCAGTCTAAACAAAGATGCACTTTCCCAAACTGGCTTCTCTACCAAGCCATGCACTTAGAAAATTCCTCTCACAGAGCGGCTGAGAGTCCTTTGACCAGGCAAGTTACATTAATCATTGTGGTTTGTGAGATCCATGGGCTGCTGGCCCTTTTGGGCACCTACTGTAGCCGCTTCTCGGCCTTGTGTGGTGACTAGAGAGTGGGACTCTGGCTGCTTTGGGGATTTCTCTGAAGCAGCTGGAGATGGGGACAGGAAACTGGGCAAGCGGGGGTCTCAGCTCTGACTGAGTCAGTCTCTTCCTAATTTCCAAAGTGCAGTGAAATCTGCCCCAGATCTAGCAGCTCCTTGGCACATAACAGCTTTTCCATAGACCAGAGCTCCTGCTGGCCCTGACTCTCCACATTCGTGTTGATGAGGAGCACTAAGGACTAGGTCACTATCCAGCCCCACAGCAAACCCCTGACCTGTGAGGGAGCTAGCCGTGGACTTCCCCCAGCGTATGGAAGAGCACTAATGTGTAGACCAGGAGATCATGTACTGCGCAGTAAGGGCTGGATACAAAGCCCCTTGGAAACAAAGGGAATCTACTGGATGCTGGCTCAGACCATAACGGCTCTGCCAGTCAGAAACTGTAAATCAGAGCAGAGGCCCTGGCATGGGAGTACAGAGCACCAAGAAGTGGGCAACCAGCCAGTGCCAGGGTGCTGCTCAGTGGGACGGGCACAAGCATTGAGAGGGTGTGAATCGTCAGAGCCAATGAGCATCCTCTAGCCTCCCAGGCTGGTGAGCTCCAGTAGGAAACTCAGGGTAGGAGCCAGCTCAGGTCACTGAGTGGGACAGACAGGGCTTGCTGGGCCAAGCAACAAACACGACCTGCCCTCCTTATGGCGTCAAGGTCTGGCGGCACGGCTCACAGGCAGAGCCATTTCTCCAGTTACTGTGGTGCTGAAATCAAACAGGTCAGGAGTGGGGGCCACTGACAGAGGAGCAGATGGTGTGGGGCAAGCCTGGAATAGCAGAGTGGGGGTTGCAGGCCAGGACTGAAGGGCGCTAACAGAAGATACATCTCCCTCCTCCCAATGGTAGACTCTGAGTCATTCATCCATCAAAGAGAAACAGTTCACTCTAATGCGCATATATTCCTTTATTGCACTGTGGGCAAGATTCCAGGAGGGATTGTATGCGAGGTGGGGTCACTAGATCGATAGCCTGGTGTTGGGGCCCTATAGAAATGGAGAGAGTCCGGGGTCGGTGGTCCATAGTAGAGTCCCAGGGAGGTTTTGTGTTCATGCCAAAGGGGCCAGGCCCACCTGGTTGTTGGCCCTGTCAAAGACGATGTAGTAATGGTGCATGAAGACGTCTCCAAGGGTCCAGGCGTCTGCGGCGGAGCTTACAAAGCCAGAGGAGCAAGAGCCAGATTGCTGAAGGGGAGATAGGGACATGGTGATTATCAGGCACAAAAATTAAAGACACTTTAAGTAATTCACCAGTAGGGACTGCACAAGCCTGCACCTGACCCTTCTTGAGCTGGGTTGACAGTGCCCCCGTGATAAGGAGCATTAGGCTGGGTTAGGAATCCGATGGGAGCCCTTTCTGGGCTGCATGCTGCAGGGAGTGCATCTGGTGAGTTGGTCCCCAATACTTGGAGCTATTTAAATGCTTAACTCTCCCTTCCTTTGTACAGCCCCATGCCTCAGCCTGAGGGAAAAGGGCTCAATCTCTCACATGGGAGGAAAAGGAAAGCCATTATATTCTGCTACCTGAAAACTTGTTGTGATTATAAGTGGATTTGGGCTTCCCCACTGCGTCTCCCCAATGTCTTCCTGATGTTGCTGTGTGCTGTTAAACCAGCTCAACTGCTCCTCCCCAGAGGAAAGCAAACTTATCAGGGAGCAAATAAACTTCATGCCCAGATGTCAATAAGTGCAGTGCAAGGCAATGATCTTTCCTGAGCTAACCTCCTAGCTGGGGAACATGCTCATTCAAGCCCTCCTCTAAACCAGTAATGCCTAAACCAGCCCTGGTGATTTCCTGCACTGGCCAGCTCGCCAGGCTGCCTCTCCGCTTCTACTATATGTCATTTTCCCTGGGGGTCTGTCTTGATCTTGACCATTCCTTCCCCTGGGTCCTCTATGGGGAAAGAGCTCCCTGCCACCCCACTCTCATTCTCGGGACAGACTCTGAGCTGTGTTTCTGTGATGCTCCGGTACAGGGAGCAGTTCCCAGCATGCACAGTGTAATGGCCTCAGGCACAAGCCATTCCCAAGAAGCCGTGAGACGGCTTTCTGAGCAGGGCACTCACCTTGAGGATGTAGCTGCTGGCAGGCAAGGGGAATTCCATGCCATTGATGTTGAAGACGATGTCGGGCAGGCTGCTCACGGAACTGCAGCTGATCTGCAGGGAGGAAGGCAACACATGAGGAAAAGTAAGGCACATCTCAGGCAACAGAGCCTCCACTGGGTGAGATGGCGCATCACATCCATGTGTAGCAGACACCTCTAGAGGTACCCAGCCCTGCTCCCTGCCCTTACCGAACCATCGCTGCCACCAATGTAGGATTGGATGTTGGAGACACCAGTAGAAGGTCCAAACAGCAGGGAAGTGCCGGTGTCAATGATCGCCTGGCAGCCACCGGAGCAAGCGACAGTCTGACCATTTATGGTGATGCTGGAAGAGAGATTGTCAGATGAACGGCCCCAGGAAAGCTCCCAATCTCATTCCCACTCAGCGTACACACCACCAGTGAGAGGCCTGCAGGGTTGACCTCCCTGCCATCCTCTGGCTAAGGCTGCCAAGAACTTTCCTCTGATGTTTCAGCCCTTGTCTCTCATCATGGCTACACTCTGAGTTGAGCTCTCCATGGTCCTGCACACATCTCATTTTTGCCTGTCTTCCCAAAATGGTACGATGAAGAGGAAGGGCCTAGAGGCAGGGAATACCTGTCCATGGCGATTTGCCAGTAAGTTTCAGAAGAGAGGGGAATCCAGCTGAGGCTCCCAGAGTAGTAAGATGAGTCAATGCTACCGAACAGCACGAAGCTCCCGCTCAGGTCATTGCTGGAGAATGGAGAGAGGAAAGTCAAGGAGGACACATGAATGGCCATCTTACCAGAATAGCAAATGCATCATCAGCTAGAGAAGTACCTCAGCGGGGGAGTGCTGAGGTAGAGTCAGCTGTAAAACCAGGATCTAGTGGTGGATATAGAATCGGATACTTGGACAACAGGCAAGCCTAAGTCCCTGCTTTGATATCATATAGGGCAGCGTTTCCCAAACTAATTTGGCTTGGAATACATTGACAGAACACAAATATGGTGGTCTCTGGAGGGTGGGTTTCATACCAAAAAATTGCTGCACATATTGGTCAAAAGTTGATTTAAAAGAGTTAGAAGGAAAAATGTGGCTAGCAATGCAATTTTTTCACAGAACATCTGTTCACATAGTGCAGAACACCAGTAGTCCATGGAACACAGTTTGGGAAATGCTGATATAAGGGTTTCCCTTGCCAGATCTCAGATGCTAAGTATGGTTGGGAACTGGCCAATATGTGGTTGGGAGACCTCCAAGGAAAGGCCCAGGTATCTGGGACAGTGGTGTCAGGGAGTGAGCAGGTGCTGCCCTTCCCTCTGAGTCAGATGGTTTGTACTAGCGCTAGGTCTGTGTCAGGTGGGTGATGTGCTCAGAGACACTCTCCCACAGAAATCAATCGAACACCAATAACCTACCACAGCACTACACAGTGCTTGACAGGGCCCTGATGCTTTAATGTAATTACCAGAGATACTAATGTTCACTTCTGCTTCCAAATGTACCTCACTAGCAGGGCCAGATTAACCAGCCTGGGGACACACACACCCCCACCTTGTGTCCCACCCCACCACGGAAGGACCCCCACCCCCAGCATTGCAGCCTGTGGGTGGGCCGTCGCTGGGGGTGGGATCTGGGGTCACAGAGCACTCCCGCACCAGCTGCTCAGCCCACCACCCCAAGTGGGGCCAGCTGGCATGCAGCATGATCCCAGTGCAGCCCCCCCGTCCCCCCCCCGTCCCCGAGCCATGGACCCTGGATGGCTGCGACACAGGCCGCACCTCACATCAACCAGCCCCACCACCAGGGCAGAATGAACAGGTGCTGACCCGCCCAACCCTTCCCCCATCCCTAGCGACAGACAGACAGCCTAGGGGCAAGGCTGGAGCGCAGAGCCCAGCCTCTCGCTCCAGGGCCCCACTCCACTCAGCGCTGAAGGGGTCTCAGGGAGTGAGTACTCCTGCCCTGCCAATGCTGAGCAGGGCAGGGGAGGTCAGATTATCACAGGAGTTTTAGGGACTAGAGTCCAGGGCCTCCCTTTCAGATAGGGCACGGGGCTTCAGTCCTTTAATCTCTGCAATAATCTGGCCTTGCTCACTAGCATAGAATAGCTGCCAAGTTCCACTCCCAAAGTGGCCTCATTTTGGGAATTTTGATGCAAGTATTAGTGGAATCACTCAGTGGTAGCAGCACTATGAGAACATGAATGTCACTGCAACAGATGGGCTGTTTTCTGCCCTGACTTACGAGCTCAGGTAGACGGAGAAGAGGTCCTGGGGCACCAAATCCTTATTCATCATGTTGTCAAAGACAGGGGTGGCTCCAGAGACGGAGATGCTGGGGAAGGCCAGACCCAGGATCCCATCAAAGGGGGCGGAGTAGAAAACGGAGCCAGGTTCTGTTACACTTAGACCAAAGATCTGGTTGGTGTCCACAATGCCTCCGACCTTGGGAGAGGGAAGGGGACAATGAGACACACCCTATGCCCTGGGAGAAGCTTCAAAGTCTTATCAAAGGGTCTTAATGCTGTGGGGAGCTCAGAGTCTGCTGAACCCTGCACTGTGCTCTGCCCCACATATGAGAATAGTCTGTGATTGGTGACATCACCCCTTCTCTGCCATTTATCTATCCTCATCTACCAGGTCACACCCAGTAAGGTTCCTGCTTTGGATGCCCAGATGTATCTTATCCTTCTAACTACTGGTCTTTCACCATGTCTGCTCTGGTGGCTTTGATTTTTTCTTGAGAATTACCTGGACGGTGTCATAGGCCAGGAAGCCAGTCATGCTCCCACTGCCATACTCGATGGAGAGGTTTTGATTGGTGGCATGGTAGGTGGAGGAGTCTGCCGGGTTGAAGCGGCTGTGGTTTGCTGCAAGTACAGAAGAGTCAGATGGTCACAGATTGACACTTGTAACTCTCCCTATGCATTGTATGGGAGCCTGGGTGACTAGTCAGGTTGGCTATGTCTACACTGGCAATTTAAGTTGACTTAAAGAGGCTTAAGTCGACTTAAATTAAGCCATTTCCACACTAGGCTTTCATTAAGTTGACTAAAGAAATTCCTTAAATTGACTGAATGGAAGCTTAAGTCGACTTTATAACTACCACTGATTAGGTCGACTTAACCCTTAAGTCGACTCAAGGATGTTGTGGATGCAGAGTAACCCTTAAGTTGACTTTATTAAGTTGACTTAAGAGTGGTGAGGTCGACTTAACAAAGTGGACTAAGTCGACTTAACGCTAAGTCACCTTAGTCTACTTTGTTAAGTCGACTTTAATAAGGTCAACTTAAAGTTGACTTAAAGTTGACCTTATTAAGTTGACTTAACAAAGTTAACCTAACTTTTTCTAGTGTTGAGATAGCCATTGTGACTTCCTTGGTGGGGACAGGGTGCCTAAGAGTGATGCATGGCAACACTCAACATTGCCATGTTTAGGTCCTTTTGTCGATCTAACTTCTGGTCTCGCTAGGCACTATCACTCCTTTGACACAGTGCAGTATATGGAGGGATAATGGAGGGAGACATACTCTTCTCTGGCTTCTAGAGTGAATAAAAATAAATGATTAAAGAAATCAGATTTTTTTTAAATGTCAGTAGGTTTTACTTTTTAAAAACTAGTCTATAAATGAAAATTGACATTATGGCAACATTTGTGAAGCCCTAAACTTATTAAAATCATTTAAATTAAATACAAGGGTTATTATTAAGCACTGCATGTTTTCTAGCTTTAAAGAAAAGTCAATGAAACTGGAGGGATTTCATTGGCTCAGCACCTGAAACCACAGTTTCATCGAATGCTAAACCAGTTTTTGACAGCAGTAGCTTCTTCTGTAGGTGCAGAGAGTACAATCATCTTGTCAGTTTACCAACCAGTTCATTCAAACTTATGAAAGCAACTGGGAGTGGAAAAAGTGAGAACACTTGTTGTCCTCTTCCAATCTCTGTCTTAAAAAAACAATATTAAAAAGACGACCTTAAACCAATGCACTAAAAGGGAGAAAACAAGTAGAGAAGTAATTCAGATTGGTCAGACTTCTTGTATGAGGCATTTTAAGCACCGTGAATGCGTTTGTTTGCAAAAGATTCGGTGGCCACAGTACATGCTACACTGGCGAGCCGACCTTTTTTAAACAAATGCAATCACGGTGCTTAAAACGCCTCGTACAAGAAGTCTGACCAATCTGAATTACTTCTCTACTTGTTTTCTCCCTTTTAGTGCATTGGATTTAAGGTCGCCTGTTCTAAATAACTTGGGTTTTTTTATATTATTTTTCAATCAAGACTAAAAATAGATCAAATCAAAACCTATGAATAGCAGCTTTTCAGACCCAGGTAGGGCTCAGACCAGTGACTGGTAGGTTCCTAGGCTCCTGGCCTAACCCATGTACCATAGGGTGAGATGCCAGGAAAATTTTCTGCTGGGTGCAGGTTGCCATTAAAACCTATAAACATTACACCATCTGCTGAAGAAAGGTGGGAAAGCGCAGGGAATGAATACATACATTCAGATAGACAGATAGACACAGCAAAGATAATATAAAGGTTGTCTAATTAGCTGTGAGCGTATGAGCTCTACAAGTTCTAAAATCTTGAAGGACTCGCTGACCGAAACAATCACGTCAATTCACTAACTACAAATAACACTTCCTTTGTTTTACTTTTAATGAAAGGCCGTTTTGCTACATTTTTCTTTCTTATATATACTGCCCATTTCAAGAATTATTTAACTATTTTTAAAAAGCTGGATTTTGCACTTTACATTGTAGTCTAATTTGCATCCAAAGAATTTTTGAGAATAATCACTCCCAGAAAATAATCATTACCTAATATAGAAGAAATGCATCCTTCACCATTTTCTAACATAACTAAAAAATGGACAAAGCACGACTGAATAAATGCATGTAGAACTATATTAACTGCTTAAACAAATGTGTATGGACATATTGTATTTGCTAAAGCGAGTACCAAAATTAATGTAAAGGCTCTATTTAGTTGCTAATAATCATGTTTATAGTTATTACAAACCAGTAAATCATTTCCTGTAGTAATGTAACTAAAAAGTACAAATGCAAAGCAAGATCAAACTCCATGATTTCTATCAATATTTCCTCCCTATTGATTTAAATCCATCCCATTTTAACCAATCTGCCCTAATGATGTGTCAAGACGTGAGGCATTGCAGTCACTTACAGCAGGCTGTGCTGGAGCAGTACACAGAAGGCACCCACAAGTTGGAGGAGCCGGTGTCAAACACAACAGTGAACTCCTGGCCCGGAGTACCGATGGAGATGGTTCCGTAATATGCAGCCTGTCAAATCAGGACAAAGAATAACATAAAGTGAGGGAACAATTGCCATCCAATGGCTAGATCCCCATCTTGTGTAAACGGGCATGATTCCACCAGCTGAAGATCTAGGCTATGGTGCACTTAATAAAGCCTCAGCCTGAGCTCATATTTCTGTACCATCACTTTGCCCAGAACGGATCCTAGCACCTGCTGGCATCCAATAGCTACGGGTCATCTGATGCACAACTATATACCCCCAGTCCCCATCAATCTCAGCACTTGGGAACGAGTACTGGGGAGAGGAAAGGCAGGAGACCATTGGAGTGCTATTCACAGTGCTTTTATTAATGCCATCCAATCCTGGACCAGCACAGAGCCAGGGGAGGGTTCTTGGTAATGTGGTTGCTTGGTCGGAAGCACATCAGTGTAGGAGTGGGTTGGGGAACCAATGGGAGAAGGCAGAGATTAGCTGTTGGCAGAGGAGTCAGAAGCTTTGATGAACAGAGGAAGCTACAAGTCCTACCCTCCTGCAATACTCACATCCATGTAGTTTATAAGGGGCTCACTGGCAAACTTATTGGCTGAATAGGGCAAATACTTGGAGGCTGGGTCATAAGGGTGGTCCTTCAGGAACTCCTCCAGCAAGTCATGCTCTTTAAGGCACTGCCTCAGGGTTTTCCCCTTCTTCAGCGGGACCCTAGTCAAGAAGGGATGGGAGGGAGACTGATCAATAACAAATTAACAACAGACAGGCCTTGTGGGCAGGGAATACTGTGCAATCCAGCTTTTATATTGCACTGAGATGATTTATTACACCTAAGATTATCAAAGTAGTATAAAGGAGTTCGGTGTCCAGTCCATTGAAAGTCAATGGGAATTGAGCACGATTCCAGTAAGACCCTTTGAAAATCCCAGCCCACGTGTACTACTAGAGAGAGAAGGCCCAGAGTGTTGGGATCTGTACTAAATGCATAGTAAGGGACTGTCCCGGCCCTGTACAGGTTACTGTTAAAATAGACAAAGGAAATATTATCAGCCATCTTGACACTATCAGCCATGCTCTTCTTCTTGAAATCTTGTTCCCCCTCGGCTTGCATGGCTCTCTCCTCTCACAGTTCTCCTCCTACATCTGTAATCGCGCTTTCAATGCCTTTAGACACTCCCCTCCCCCAGATTTCTATGGCTCTTACACAGAACTCTGCCCTTGGACCCCTTCTATGCGAGATCTCCATGCAATCTCAACCTCACCAATAAATGCCAATAGTAGCTCTATGCCAGGGGTGCACAAACTTTTTTGGCCAAGGGCCAAATTGCATTTTCTAAGGCCACTCGAGGGCCACAAATGCCACGTGCAGGGGCAGGGGGTCATATCACATGATCCCCCTGCTTGCTCCGCTCCCAGAGGGCTGCACAGAACATGCTCACAGGCTCTGCATGTGGCCCGGGGGCCGCAGGTTGTGCACCTCTGCTCTACACTGATGATCTGCCACCTTCCACTGGACCTGTCTCCATCTCTCCAAACTGAAATCTTAACCTTATAGGTCTGGCTAAATGGAAGTAATTGGACATAGGAAAGTCTTATTTTTGAGGAGAGACTTGATTAGGAAGGTAAATGGATCAGCAGGCTGAACATGAACATAAGAACATAAGAAAGGCCGTACTGGGTCAGACCAGAGGTCCATCTAGCCCAGTATCTGTCTACCGACAGTGGCCAGTGCCCAGGTGCCCCAGAGGGAGTGAACCTAACAGGCAATGATCAAGTGATCACTCTCCTGCCATCCGTCTCCATCCTCTGATAAACAGAGGCTAGGGACACCATTCTTAACCCCTTTCTGGCTAATAGCCATTTATGGACTTAGCCACCATGAACTTATCCAGTTCCCTTTTAAATATTGTTATAGTCCCAGCCTTCACAACCTCCTCAGGTAAGGAGTTCCACAAGTTGACTGTGCGTTGTGTGAAGAAGAACTTCCTTTTATTTGTTTTGAACCTGCTACCTATCAGTTTCATTTGGTGACCCCTGGTTCTTGTATTATGGGAGTATTTAAACAACTTTTCCTTGTCCACTTTTTCCACATCAGTCATAATTTTATATACTTCTATCATGTCCCCCCTCAGTCTCCTCTTTTCCAAGCTGAAGAGGCCCAGCCTTTTCAATCGTTCCTCATACGAGGCACTCTCCAAACCCCTAATCATTTTAGTTGCCCTTTTCTGAACCTTTTCTAGTGCTAGAATATCTTTTTTGAGATGAGGAGACCACATCTGTACACAGTATTCGAGATGTGGGCGTACCATGGATTTATATAAGGGCAATAATACATTTGCAGTCTTATTTTCTATCCCCTTTTTAATGATCCCTAACATCCTGTTTGCTTTTTTGACCGCCTCCGCACACTGTATGGACATCTTCAGAGAACTATCCACAATGACTCCAAGATCTTTTTCTTGACTCGTTGTAGCCAAATTAGCCCCCGTCATATTATAGGTATAGTTGGGGTTATTTTTTCCAATGTGCATTACTTTACACTTATCCACATTAAATTTCATTTGCCATTTGGATGCCCAATCACTTAGTTTTGTGAGATCTTTTTGAAGTTCTTCACAATCTGCTTTGGTCTTGACTATCTTGAGTAGTTTAGTATCGTCTGCAAACTTAGCTACCTCACTATTTACCCCTTTCTCCAGATCATTTATGAATAAATTGAATAGGACTGGTCCTAGGACCGACCCTTGGGGAACACCACTAGCTACCCTTTTCCAATCTGAGAATTTACCATTTACTCCTACCCTTTGTTCCCTGTCTTTTAACCAGTTCTCAATCCATGAAAGGACCTTCCCTTTTATCCCATGACAACTTAACTTACATAACAGCCTTTGGTGAGGGACCTTGTCAAATGCTTTCTGGAAATCTAAGTACACTATGTCCACTGGATCCCCCCTGTCCACATGTTTGTTAACCCCTTCAAAGAACTCTAATAGATTAGTAAGACACGATTTCCCCTTACAGAAACCATGTTGGCTATTGCTCAACCGTTTATGTTTTTCTATGTGACTGACAATTTTATTCTTAACTATTGTTTCAACTAATTTGCCCGGTACCGACGTTAGACTTACCGGTCTGTAATTGCTGGGATCCCCTCTAGGGCCCTTTTTAAATATTGGCGTTACATTAGCCGACTTCCAGTCTTTGGGTACCGAAGCCATTTTAAGGGACAGGTTACAAATCTTAGTTAACAGTTCCGCGACTTCACATTTGAGTTCTTTCAGAACTCTTGGGTGAATGCCATCTGGTCCCGGTGACTTGTTAATGTTGAGTTTATCAATTAATTCCAAAACTTCCTCTAGTGACACTTCAATCTGTGACAGTTCCTCAGATCTGTCACCTACAAAAGCCGGCTCAGGTTTGGGAATCTCACTAACATCTTCAGCCGTAAAAACCGAAGCAAAGAATCCATTTAGTTTCTCTGCAATGACTCTATCATCTTTAAGCGCTCCTTTTGTATTATCATCATCAAGGGGCCCGACTGGTTGTTTGGCAGGCTTCCTGCTTCTGATATACTTAAAAAACAATTTGTTATTACCTTTGGAGTTTTTGGCTAGCCGTTCTTCAAACTCCTCTTTGGCTCTTCTTATTACACTCTTGCACTTAAGCTGGCACTGGACATGGAATGTCTGTGCTAACCAGGACAGAAAGTGGATCAGTAAACCAAGAGATAGAATGATTGAAGGAGCCAGGTAAGGCAGGGATCACCCAGGGAACCACTGAGCAAGGACAGGATAACAATGAAAAAGATAAGCCAGGACTGTAAAGATGAGTGAATCACTCATGGTGGGGCTAGCACATGCTATATAGGGATTAATTCCTACAAAGTAAACTAGCCAATCCCTATGCTGCAATGTATAGTAATGTAATGTGTAAATGTATGTAAAGTTTTCTGTGTAACTTTGGATCTGTGATGTACCCTGTGATTGAAACTGATCAATCCCACTTAGCTCTGTTGCATGCCAACTAAAGACACCAGAATGAGCAAATCCAGCAATCAAGCTATTGATGCTTGCCTTTCATTGGCCCATAATGCCAACCTCCACTACCCACTTGTTACATTTTCCATCAAGCACCTTCATGCTTTTCTCTGCTCTCCCTCCTTATGGCTGGGAGGTCCCTCCCACAGCTATTTCACTTTCCAAAGGGGTAGCCATGTTAGTCTATTGTAGAAAAACAACAGAGTCCTGTGGCACTTTTAAAGGCTAACAGATTTATTTATCTTTCAAATCCCTCCTTAAAAATTCTCCTCTGTCATGGTGCCTATAAAAAAATAACATGACAGATTGGCTGCTGCCATGCACACACCACTGTCCATCATGCTGACTGACTGTTTACTTGTATTCCCTGTCAGTCTGTCTGGATCCATCTGTTGTCTCTTCTCTCAGACTGAGGTTGCTGTCTACTTGGGGAAGGGACACTCGTCCAGCATCTAGCACAATATCATCCAGGTCCATGATTTAGGGGTCCTAAATGCTATGATAATACAAATAATGAATACTAATATTATCACTTCCTTTTCACATGCAGAGCAGTGATACCCAGAGAAAGACTCAGTGATTTGCCCACAAAAAGCCAGGATTTAACCCACAACTCTCAAGTCCCACTCCAGTGCCTTAACCACAAGACCTTCCTTCCTTAGACGTATGAGACCACAAAAAGCTAAGGGGTAGTTTTCAGTGGCTTCCTATTTGAGAACTGAGGGTTGATAAGAGAACGAGAGAAGTCCAGACACTCCCCTTGATAATCACGCATTGGTATATAGAAAGCCAACTTGGGTAGCCCAAGCTGGTACATTCCCCCAATACTTACTTAGTCACCCGGCACTGAGAGAGTGCCACCAAACAAAGGAGCAGAAGCCACTTCATGATGTTTTCTAACGTGCAAGCCAATGGTGATGACTTCTGAATGTAGAGAAACACCTGGGTGCCGCTTCTTATATACACATAGCATAGAGCTTTTTATAGCACATTAATCATGCCGACAAGAAATGCAAACCTTCTTGATAAGAGCTTTCAAAATCCTTAAAGGACATTTTGGAGAACACGCCAAGTTCATAGATTTCCACCTTCAGTTGGCCATGACCTGAAAATGGGGTTGTCCTCTGGGGATGAGAGTTCAGGGAAGTTTTCAGTCTAAGCTCTGAAAAGAAATGCTTCTGGGTTGTTTTTAAAAACAAAGGAGGCACAAAGAAATTCAGATGGGATACAGAGACTTTCACCTCTCAGTCACCTCTTGGCTCTAAGCTGTCCCCATGCTGGGAGAAAAGATAGGTCAATGGGAGTGGAGCCTTACAAACATTGGGCACCATTTGTGATACAGCCACAGAATCATGGAAGCATAGGACTGGAAGGGTCCTCGGTAGTTTGTATAGTGGGGAATTGGTTTCTTTATGGGAACTGAGATGTGGGGCTTTACCCCTCTGGGTCATTGGCATGAATCTGAGCCCAGGTTAGCTGTAATCAGTGGATTGGGAAATGGAATATGCAGAATGCCAGAGTCTGAGTGACTTGGGGGAATGGAACATGGAGCCTTTCACCTCTGGGGTGCTGGTTTCAGCGTACTCAGTTTGTCAAAAGTCTTTGTCACCTGTCGGCTCTTTGTCAGGAATCGAGGTCCAAAGAAGTAGGGTGGCCTGTGGTTCAGGACTCAGGCACTTTGGAAGAGCTGGATGGTTGTTTCATACCCCAGGGCTATAATTAGTGGGATGTGATCAAGAGGCATTAGCAGAGCTAATAGGAGACCCAAGATTGGAAGAGCAGGGGATGCTATAGGGCAGGATTAACCCCTACTCCTTCAGGATCCTACAAGGTGCCTGTCTGGTCTCTCTGGTGTTAGACGCCTCAAAGCAGCTGCAGAGTCAGGACAGCTGCAGAGTCAGGGCTTTGTATATAAAAGGAGCAGTGCACTGGTCTCACCATACATTTACCACTCGCACTCTTCTTTCCCCACTGGTTTGGGTGCAAGGGAACATCATGAAGTGGCTTCTGCTCCTGAGTTTGGTGGCACTCTCACAGTGCCGGGTGACAAAGTGAGTACTGGGAGAGACAAGAAATCTTGGGAGGCTGAGTTCAGCTTTTTACACAGCAATGCTCCATTATCAGCACCAACTTTCAGTGCACTGAGCACCCAGCTCACTTATAAACCTGTACTACCGCTAGCTATTAGAAATTTTCTCAGTGTAATGTAAAAGCTGGATTGCATTGTATCCCCATACCAACAGTCCTATATATTGGTTATTTGTTATTGATCAGTCTCTCTCCCAACCCTTCTTGACTAGGGTCTCCCTGAAGAAGGGGAAATCCCTGAGGCAGAACCTTAAGGAACATGGCTTGCTGGACAAGTTCCTGAAGGACCACCCTCGCAACCTGGCCTCCAAATATTTCCCTGGCCTGGCCAATGAGGATGCTAGTGAGCCCCTAACAAACTACATGGAAGCGAATATGGCAAGGGGAAGGTCTTGTAGCTCCCGCTGCTCATAAAGGCTTCCGACTCCTCTGTCAAGAGCTGATCTCTGCCTTCACTCATTGGTTCCCCCACACACTCCTGGACTGATGTGCTTCCAGCCACGCACCCACCTTGCTGCTGCCAAGAACCCTCCACAGCCCCTGTGCTTGATCACCCAGCCCCCAACTGTGATTGAGTGGCATTAAGAAGAGCATTGGGAATGGCACTTCCAGGGTCTCCTGCTCCCCCTTTCCCAACACACCCTCCCACATTCTGAGACTGATGGGGACTGGGGCTAAATAATTCTGGGTATCAGATGCCAGCAGGTGCTAGGAGCTATGCTCCATAAGTTATGGCAGAGAAACACCAACTCAGGCTGAGACTTTTGCAAGGGCAACATAACCCAGATCCTCAGCTGGTGGAGCTACACTGGTTTACTCCAGCTGAGGATCTCACCCTTGTATGGTAATGGTTGCCTTGCTTTACACTGTTCTACATCTTGCTTTGGCAGAGTGAGTATTATGGAACAATCTCCATTGGCACTCCGAGCCAGGAGTTCTCTGTCCTCTTTGACACCGGCTCCTCCAACCTATGGGTGCCCTCGGAGTACTGCTCCAGCGAAGCCTGCTGTAAGTCACTGCAATGCCCCCTGCTTGACATGCCGGCTCTGCAGATTGACTGAAATCAGAGAGATTTAAATCGACAAGGAAGAAACCTTGTTTGAAATCATTGACTTCAATCTTGCTTTGCTTTTGCACTTTTTATTTTCCTGAAGGAAGTTGTTTCTTATTGGTAACCATTAAAACAGGGTGATTTGCAACTAAATATATCCATCAGATTAAATTTGGCAATTCCTGTGACTAATCAGAAATATATGCTCAAAGTATACACATTTATTTAAGCAATTATAGAGCTTAACATGTATTTATTCAGATTTTTAATATGTACATTTTTTAAATTATATTAGAAAATGGTGACGGATGCATTTCTGATTTAATAACGAATAACCAGTGGTGTTTCTTGATGTGTGTTCAGCTCTACTTGGTAATTAGAATTTGGCTAAAAGTTCACAAAAAGCTTTTAAAAATATTAATAAAATAAAATTATCTTAAATATGCTGGATAGGTAAGGAAAATATTGAAACATTTTGGATCTACAACTAGCCAGACAAATGAATTGAACCAATTGTTTCTCGTCAGCGTGTCCTTCAAGATTTTAGAACTACTAGAATTCACACTCTCACATCTAGGTTTTATTCAGAGATTGGAGGGGAAAATCAAGCTGGTTTGCTTTTCTAATTCCCAGTCAATTTCCTATGTTGGAATGACTTAGTCAAAGGAACTGAAGAGGCTGAGTGAACTGACATGAAAAAAGTCTTCTCCGTGCACCTGTTAAAGAGACCATTGCTGTGAACAGCTGGTTTACCGCCTCAGTGAAATCTAGTTCAGGGGTTGCCTACCCCTGGCATGTGCAATAACAGTGGTACAGAAGCCCATTCAGAGCGGAAAAGGGCACCCTCTGCGGCGCCACAGAAATTGCCGCTTCTACTACTGAGAGCCATTCTGGGCAGCTTCTTTCAGGGGTGGCAGGGGCACATGTCCATTTCACAGGACTGCCACATTAAGAAGCCGCCCAGCGTGGCTTCTCTCCACAGCATGCTGACACCTGTGCTGTACCTGGGGACCCAGGCACGCCACTGAGAGGAGCAGCTGGGGGTTGCTTCTTTCTGTGGCATGCCTGGAGACCCACATCCCCAAACACGCCACCGAGGAGCCACTTTGGGCTGCTTCTTTCCACGAGTGGCTCCTTGCAGTGGTATGCCTGGGAAGCGCCCACTCCACCCCCACCCCCCACCTCCCAACTTCAGCTGTGGCTGCTGCCAAATTTTCAGGCAACCATTGCTTTTTTTCAGCAGAGGGTTGGGCAGGGGCGGGTGGCATGGGGATCAGCAAAGGCTGTCGGCCCCTGCTCTGGCTCCAGCCGAGTCAGGGAAACACATCGGTTCAGGGGTCTGATTACCTTTAAACCTTTCTCAGCACACACACACTGCTTCATAGTCATTAACTGATTTTAATAGCTTTAGTAAGTTCAGGCAAATGTATCTTGTCATAATTTGAAGTTTAGTTGTAAATGATTTTAACAAAGAAAAATGGATTTACATTTTTAAAAAGCGCTTTTTTTTAAATGAAAGAAATCCATTTTTAGGCACCTTGGTAGCCAGAGATGATTAGGTCTCTGTCTATTGCATGTCCAGTGTCAGAGGTTTCTTGGAAGACCAGAAGCTAGATCCACAAAGGGCCCTAAGCGTGGCAATGCTGAGCACTGCCATACATAACTCTTAGGCACATTACCCTCACCAAGGAAGACACAGCCTGACTAGTCTACTAGGCTCCCCATATAATGCATGGGGAGCGTTAAAAGTGTCAGTCTGTGACTGTCTCACTCTTCCCTACTTGCAGCAAACCACAACCACTTCAACCCAGCAGACTCCTCCACCTACCATGCCACCAGTGAGAATGTTTCTATCCAGTATGGCACCGGGAGTATGACCGGATTCCTGGCCTACGACACCGTCCAGGTAAATCACAAGAAAGGATCAAAGCCCCTGGAGCGGAGACAGAAAAAGATTAGGAGTTAAAAGAATGGGTCACCTCTGAGAAGCTAAAGCAGGAACTCCACTGGGTGTGAACTGGGAGAGGGGGATAGACTGAGAGAAAGGGAAGAGAAGCAAGAGGATGAAGCCAGAGAAAGAGGCAGAGACACACGAAGCAAACAAGTGATCATCTAGTGTCATGTCCACTTGGATTCTCTTTAACACACTTACAAGCAAAGTGCATCCAATTCATTGACTCAGATTGCTTGGAGAGAATGTACATCACTGCTCCCCCACCATTGGATGAAATCAGAGCAGCTTTGCTGTGTGTCATAGGCCCGATGTGGTCAGTGACTATGGGGAGTGTTTGTAGCAGCCAGCAAAAGAACAATTTTAAGACCCAGATGAGCAAAGGGTTTTCACAAGAGTGTTAAAACTCACGATGGCCATTTAATCTATTCTAGATACCAGGAGTTCATTCTGATCTCCCACTGATAATGCCACTCATTTTTACTAAAAAACTCCTTAAAGAAATATATGTAAGGGAGAACAGACTACAACACACAGCAGCCTATGACAGATCCCCACCCAGTTAGATCCCTCTGGTAGGACTTGGCAGCTTCTCCCAGGGCATAGGGGGTGTCTCATTGTCCCCATCCCTCTCCCAAGGTCGGAGGTATTGTGGACACCAACCAGATCTTTGGCCTCAGTGAGACTGAGCCAGGAACCTTCCTCTATTACTCCTCCTTTGATGGGATCCTGGGTCTGGCCTTCCCCAGCATCTCCTCCTCTGGAGCCACCCCTGTCTTTGACAACATGATGAATGAGAATTTGGTGTCCCAGGACCTCTTCTCCATCTCCCTGAGCTCATAAGCCAGGGCTGGAAACAGCCCATCAGTTGCAGTGACATTCATGTTCGGATGTTCCTATAAATTGTCCAAACCACAGCCCAGGGACTCTAAAGCGGCCTGCCAAAGGCGCCTACCTGGCCTGCTGGATGCAGCATCAGCCCCTCCACTCCACACCCAGCTGGAGCTGAGGAGTAGCCCCCCCCCCCCCTCCAGCCCCATGACAGCTGGGGCTGCCCCTTCCCTCCACTCCAGCCTTGTGCACTGCCCTGCACCAGCCAGGACTCAGGTGCAGAGGTGGGCATGGGAGATCAGCCACTTCTGGCTGGGAGGGGATGCTGCTCCATTTAGTACAACTCCCCTCCCTTTGGGAGGCTAACCCATCCCCTTCCACCTGACCCCCATCTCCATCGCAAGCCTGGCCGGAATGCAGGCAAGTTCAGCACCCACAGAGCCCACATCCTGCCACAGCCCCATCTGGCTAGAATTTTACAGCATGGCAGCTGCCTGCCAGAGCCTGACTGGGGGAAGCAGCCTCTGCTCTCCATCCAGGCTGGCTGATGGGGCAGAGGCCATGTGAACCAAAGCTCCCAGCTCCCTCCTTCTCTCTCCCTTCCATTTCCAGACGAGTTAATTTAGGTACCAGTCCAGCAGTCAGCCCAGGGTGGGGAGGGAAGCCACTTCCCCCAACCAAGTTCCCACAAGCTAGAGACACAAAGGTTGGAAGTGGATCCCCATCCACTCGCCCAGCTGCCAGGAGAGCAACAGGGAGAGGTGGTGGGCCACAACAGCTGAAAGACAAAGCCACCCCCCTTCATCTCCATAAATGGGGCAGGGAGTGGGGAGAGCCCTTCAGCCATGGGCAAGAGAGAAACACGCGAGTTACGTGACCAAATATGTGTTCCCTTCCCGTCCCTCAGCCCCTGCTCTAAAACTCCTCTCACAGCCAGCCAGCACAAACCAACAAAAATAAATATTTGGCACCTATACCCTCCTTTCCGCCATCCCGTGCCAGCCAGCTGGGGCAGCAGCAGCAACCATTCCCATCCAAAACTTGCTCACCAGCTCCCAAGTGAGAAAAACATTGTAATGCGGCCCCTCATGCTAAAAGGTTGGACAGCCCTGTTATAGCACCTCTCTCACTGAGTGATCCCTGTGATACTTGCATCAGAATTCCAAAAACGTGGCCACCTCAGGGGTGGAACGTGGCAACCGTTCCGTGCTAGTGAGGTACATTTGGGAGCAGAAGTATCTCTAACAATTACATGAAAACATCAGGGCCCTGTCAAGCACTGTGTAGTGCCGTGGTAGGTTATCGGTGTTCGAATGATTCCTGTGGGAGAGTGTCCCTGAGCACATCACCCACCTGAGACAGCACCTAGCGCTAGTACAAACCATCTGACTCAGAGGGAAGGGCAGCACCTGCTCACTCCCTGACACCACTGTCCCAGATACCTGGGCCTTTCCTTGGAGGTCTCCCAGCCACATACTGGCCAGGCCCAATTGTACTTAGTGTCTGCGGCCCGGCAAAGGAAACACCTATGTGATATCACAGCAGTCACTGAGGCTTGCCAGTTGTCCATCCATCCAGTTCTTTATCCACTGCTAGATGCTGGTTGGCCCAGCTCTGACATTACCCCAGCACTCCACAGCTGTGGTCCTTCTCCAGCTGATGATGCATTTCCTACCGTTTCATTAGCCAACCATTCATGCGTCTTCCTTGAGTCTCCTCCTTCCCTTCTCCAGCAATGAGCAGAGCGGGAGCTTCGTGATGTTCGGTGGCATGGACTCATCTTACTACTCCGGGAGCCTCAACTGGATTCCTCTCTCTGCTGAAACTTACTGGCAAATCGCCATGGACAGGTATTCCCTGCCTCTTGGCTCTTCCTCTTCATCGTGCTGCCTTGGAGAGACAGACAAAATTAGATGTGTGTGGGAGCAGAGGGAAGAGTGTAGGCATGAGGAGAGACAAGGAAGCCAGGATCCCACCTTCCTTGGAGCTCTAGGAAAAGGGGTGGATCCATGAGGAGGTTAGATCAGTGGTTCTGCAGCTTGTCTGTGCCATAACCCAGAGACAACCCATTCCTGTCAAGGGGGAGGCGGGGTAGGGCAGAGTAAGAGCAACCCCACCCCCCACGCATCGCTTCTGCCAGGACCTCTCTCTCATCCAGCCAGCTCTGGTTAGCAGTAAAGGAAAAGGCAAGGTGGTTGCAACCCCCTGACATCTGTTTGTGACCCCCAGGCATTAGTGCCTGGAGGCTGTAGGACAAGGAGCGACAGGCAGTGCCCAAGGAACGAGACATTTAGGCTGAAACATGACGGGAAGTTTGGGCAATCGTAGCAAGGGGGCCTTTGAGGAGATCCACCCTGCAGGCCTCTCACTGGTGCCGGGTGAGCTGAGTGGGAATGAGATTGGGAGCCTTCCTGCAGCCGTTCATCTGACAATCTCTCTTCCAGCATCACTGTGAACGGACAGACCATTGCTTGCTCCGGTGGCTGCCAGGCGATCATTGACACCGGCACTTCCCTGCTGGCTGGGCCTTCTACTGGCATCTCCAACATTGACTCCTACATCGGCGCCAGCGATGGTTCGGTAAGGGCAGGGAGCAGGGCTGGGTACCTCTAGAGGTGTCTGCTACACACAGCTGTGATGCGCCATCTCACCCAGTGGAGACTCTGCTGCCCAAGAGGTGCCTAACTTTTCCTGTGTTGCCTTCCTCCCTGCAGATCAGCTGCAGCTCCATGAGCAGCCTGCCCGACATGGTCTTCACCATCAATGGCATCGAATTCCCTGTGCCCGCCAGCGCCTACATCATCGAGGTGAGCATCTTGCTCAGAAAGCCGCCTCACGGCCGCTTGGATAGGGCTTGTGCCTGAGGCCATTGCGCTGTGCATGCTGGGAACTGCTCCCTGTACAAAAGTGTCACTGAGACACAGCTCAGAGTCCGTCCTGAGTATGAGAGTGGGGCAGCAGAGAGCCATTCCCCATAGAGGATCAAGAAGGAGGAATGTTCAAGATCAAGGCAGGCCCCCAGTGAAAGTGATATATTGGAGGAGCAGAGAGGCAGCTGGGAGAGTGGCCGCTGCAGGAAATCACCAGGACTGGGCCCTTACTGGGCTAGGAGAGAGCTTAAATGAGCAGCTACCCCAG
>ML685893.1:38351-66106 GCA_007922175.1 Pelusios castaneus
TGTTGTCTTTCTACAATAGACTAACACGGCTACCCCTTTGGAATTAGCTATGTAATTACTGATTGACCCTTTGGGGGATCCTGCTATATGCTTGGACTCAAAGATTTATTGTGCCAATGGGTTCCACAGGCTCCTTGCATATCATACAAAAAACACACATCACATCACATCACGCACGCACGCACGCACGCACGCACGCACAAATTTCTCTGTTTGTGTGGGACCCAGGCCTACCCACGTTGACATCAGGGATATGCTAACACTAAAATTTTCCCACTTCTTGTCCAAAGTTGATTTCTACCTGAAAGAAACATTGAAATTCTGACCTTAAATGGTTTTCATTTTCAAAATGTAGCATTTACTTTCAAAAATACTTTTTTAAAAAGTGAAAATGTGCCCAATTTTGCTCTCTAAGGGTCTTATTTTTGAATCAAAGAAAAATGTTCAAAATTCTTTGGATTTTTCATTCCTGGGGGCATAATTAAACATTCGTGGTATTTGAGTTAAGGCTTCAAGTTTGGGATGTTAATGGAATTTTTTTTGCACTCCTCCAGTTGGTGGTTGACTATTCACTGAGGGTAAATATTGAGGGGTGAGGCTGCGGAATGGATTCATTTGAGGCATTTGAGGAAATGGGCTCAGAGGGGGCAAGGTAGGATGTCACAGTTTGAGTCCAGTAGTAAACCTAAATCCTAAATCATCGACTGTAACACTGCACAGTCTCGTGTTATGTTCTATCTAGCTCCTAGGCCAGCTATAACCTTATTGCTAACCCTCACCCTAGCACTGGTACCTAGGAGCTCCCACACTAGCCCCAACACTAGCCCCACCAGACACCCAGCTCACAATCCCAACTCTGCTTTGTAATCCTAGAAAGAATTTGGCCAAGGCTTGACTACTGTGGTGCTGACAGTGTTTCCTTTTGCTTCCCCGCCCCTCTCTCTCCTTTGTAAATGATCAGCTCTTAGGGAGCAGGAACCGCCTTTCTTTTCTGAGTTCATGCAGCTCCTAGCCCAATGGGGTCTTGACACATGACTTGGGGTCCTGCAAATGAGGATCCTGCTGGGATTGGGGTTGGAATCACAGAAGATTAGGGTAGGAGGGAACCTCAGGAAGCCATCTAGTCCAACCCTCTGCTCACAGCAGGACCAACCCCAGCTAAATCATCCTAGCCAGGGCTTTGTCAAGCTGCACCTTAAAAACCTCTAAGGATGGAGATTCCACCATCTCCCTGGGAAACCCATTCCAGTCCTTCACCACCCTTCTAGTGAAAACGTTTTTCCTAATGTCCAACCTAGACCTCCCCCACTGCAACTTGAGAACATTGCTTCTAGATCTGTGATCTACTACCACTGAGAACAGCCTAGCTCCATCCCCCAGAAGCCCTCTAAATCCCCTTTCAGGCAGCTGAAGGTTGCTATCAAATCCCCTCCTTTTCTGCAGACTAAACAAGCCCAGTTCCCTCAACCTCTCCTCATAAGTCATGTGCTCCACCCCCCTGATAATTTTTGTTGCCCTACACTGGACCCCATCCGATTTGTCCACATGCTTTATTAGTGGGAGGCCCAAAATTGGGCACAGTACTCCACATGTGGCCTCACTAGTGCCAAACAGAAAGGGATAATCACTTTCCTCAGAAAGGGATAATCACTTTCCTCGATCTGCTGGCAATGCTCCTACTGATGAAGCCCAATGTGCCATTAGCCTTCTTGGCAATAAGAGCACACTGTTGACTCATATCCAGCTTCTTGTCCACTCTAAGCCCAGCTCCTTTTCTGCAGAACTGCTGCCTAGCCAGTCGGTCCCCAAAGTGTAGCACTGCATGGGGTTCTTTCCTCTTTAGGACAGGATTCTGCCTTTGTCCTTGTTGAACCACATCAGTTTGTTTTGGACCTAATCAGGCAAGAGGTAGGGCATAGAAGGAGAGCTCAAGATGAAACAAATCCAGGGAAAGTTCAGTTCTCCCTGTACAACTGATTAGCTCTTTGGGCCCAAGGTTCAGATGTGTGGGCCTAAATCCTGTATTTGGGCAGGCAGAGGGAAGATGCAGGGGCACAAGAATGATGTCTACAGCCCCAAGTGCCTGCCTGCCTGAGCACGGGGGGGGGGGACTCGCCAGTTGCACTCGGAAGGTAAGAAACTAGGGGCCCATGGGAGAAAGGAGGCAATCTTCCAGCCTGTGTCAACATCCAGTGGTGTCAGCTGGTATTACACATTGAGCGAAAGGACATTAGTCAGGGGCACTGGCTTGATGGGTCCTGGGACCTAAAATCCACTGTAGTTTGGGAAATCCACCGTACCCCGTCCAACAGCTCCACCAGCAGCCCGAGGAATCTAGGGTGGGAATTGCAAAGCGGCCCAGATGATCCGGATGCCCAGTTGAGAACTGGTTGTTCAAATTGCTTAGGAGGTTTTGAAATATCAGCCCTAATGTTTAAAAGGGAGTTTGCAAGAAGTGGCAGGAGATCTTGGGGTTGGAGCCAAGGACCCTGGGCCTGGCCATCACAGGGAGCATCCCAGAGGGTGGGGAGAGTCATCTGTTTCAGGAGCCCAGCATGGCATCGTCCCTTAAGACCCAAGCACATCCCGCCTGATACGGGAAGCAGAGCACGCACTTGGCCCTCCTGCTTCTCTCCTTCACTGCGGCTGGCACAACCGGAAAACCTGAGTAATGGTATCTCAGCTAGGCACTCAGTCCACCCAGAGCGTCACTGCGCCCTCATCACCTGGGATTACTCAGGCAGCCAAGGAGGGGCCATGCTGCCTCCTCCCCACCAGCGGGGTGTGGAAAGCCCGTGTATTGCCCTTCTCAGGCGCCTGCTGCCAGGGAGGATCCGAGGAAGGAGCAGGCAGGGCACTGGCAGGGAAAAGGCAACGGTTCTTCCCAGGATCTTTGCTCTGAACAACATGGCATCTCCTTCTCCACCCCTCTGTTTGATCAAGCTTGTCACTCCCACCAGCTTCATCCTCTTCACACTGCTGCCATGGGGCCAGGCATGCCCCAGCCCTTCATCAAGGGGCACTATGGAGCCAGGCATGCTCTACCTCCTGGGCGGCGGCTCCACTCCCTCTGAGGGGAGTACAGAATACTCTCGAGGGGCAGGGATCAGGCCAGGGCTTGCAGTGGGGCTCAGGGAGACAGTTCTGGGCCCTGTGGGGGTGGTGGAAGGGGAATGATGGGGGCTTGACCCTGAAGTCACTGACCCAGAGGTTTCCATGCGAATGGTGGGGAGTGGGGACGGCACTGGGGGAGCCGTACGAGACCCAAAGAAGCCTGGCCTGGCTGGGGGGGGCCCAGCCACATTCAGGGGCTCAGCATTCCAGGGCACTGTGTTCCTTCCTGCGAAGAGCCAGCGCTCGAGGCTGGGAGAGGCAGGAGCAGGGGAGCTGGGGCAGTGGCTGCAGTCGCTGTCTCCGTGCTGGGCCACGGCGTTCTCTCTGGGATTGCGGGATGGGGACTTCCCAGGTTCTGCGTTGTCCAGATACACAGGGCCAGGGCTGCTCTCTGGAAGGATTGGGGCATCTGCGATTAATACAGACAGAGCCATCATTAGCACCTCGCTTCCTTACAAGCCCTTCACCTTCCCCCAAAGGCTGCAGTCCATGGGACCTCATCTGTCCAGGGGCAGGGGAGGAGGATCCCTCTATATAGCTGCCTTACAAAAGAGGGCGAAGGTATTCCCCATCAGAGACACACTAGCTAGGAGAGAGAAAGACAGGGCATTGCGTAGGTGGTGTGGGAAGGTTAAAGAAACAATTCCCCATAGATCTGGGTAGAGTATTAAGACAAAGAATGCATGGCTTAGACACAATATGATTTTAGCAAAACAAACAAGAAGTCTTGTAGCACTTTTAAAGACTAACAAATTTATCACATGAGCTTTCATGGGAGAAAATCCCACTTCATCAAGTGTCTGATGAAGTGGGATTTTCCCCCACAAAAGCTCATGCAATAAATAAATTTGTTAGTCTTTAAAGGTGCTACAAGACTTCTTGTTCGTTTTGCTGAAGCAGACTGACACAGCCACCCCTCTGGAACTTGTCAGTAGGATTTCACACGCTTTGATTGATACGGCTGGTAAATCTGGATGGAAGGTGTTGGTGGAGTCACATCTTTGAAATAGAGGGAAATGTAAGGAAGCCAGATGATGTTTTTGAGAGAGATGGGAGAGGGCCTGAGATTAGGGAGCCCCAAGGACCCAGACACAAAGCCCTACAACCTGGACCTGTGCTCCCCAGCACACCACCCGAACCCCCTCAGGCAAGGACGGGGGCTAGGCCTACATGGCTGCCTGAACCCCGTGGTCTCTCCCATCCCAGACAGCAACACCAGTTTACAGCCTCCCCTGGAGACACCATGGTGGATGATGCAACATCAGACCCCAGGGCCCTTGTGGGCAGAGAGCACCAAGGGTCTCTGTGCATCAGCCATGCTCTCTGTTCCCCTCTTATGGCCTTGACATGAACAAGGGCTTCTGAGCCAGCTCTTGCCGCTACACAGAGGGACCTGCTCTGCCATCTGGGCCGGGAAGACTCAGCTTTGCACTCCATGACAAACCTCTCAATAGGCTGGCCACTGGGGGTGGGGAAGGTGAAGAGCCACACCTGTCAGCCAGGTGTAGGGCCGTTACCTTGGCAGGCAGAGCAGCAGGTGGCAGGGAACGCCGAGGGCTCTGTGCAGGAGTCGATGCAGGGCCTCTTCTCACAGCTCACCTCCCCCAGCTGAGAGAGGGGGAAAAGGAAGGGGTGAATCCGCACTGCCTGCCTCTTCTTTGGGCCAAGACAACCAACCCAGGTTTGTGGGGATGGCGGGCAGCCTGCCAGCTCCTTCAGATGCCCCGCAACCCACTGACTTTCCCTTCAGTCCTGCCCAGGCCCATAGACCCTTGTCCAAAACAAAGCCCTGCAGCATTACAAGAGCCAGGGAGCAGCTCCCAGTGCCCATATCACACCACTCCCCACAGTGGGGCCGAGCATCCCCTCAGGCCATGTCACACCAGCCCCTGGAGGCCTCACAGGCTAGACACTCACAGCACCCCAGGCCATGGGACTCTTGGCTGATGCTTAGGGGTGCCTATTCCCATCCTTCCCCCAGTTCTGTCAGCTGCCTCCCCTCCAAGCAGCCCAGCTCACCTTGCAGGTGCACTGAATGCAGGGCTCACCCTCTGGTACAAACGTCTGTTCATTCACCACCTTCCTGCCTTGGTAGTTACAATCTGCAGGGCACAGACACCCAGCCAGGGGGAGATATCAAGCTTTAAAATTATAGTCACTATATAGCAAGTGGCTGTGACAGTAACACACACAGAGGGAGGAGGAGGAGGCAGTGCGGTCTAGTAGTTATTGCTGGGAGTTAGGACACCTGGGTTCTATCCCTGCCTTTGCCAGCCTGCTGAGTGACCTTGGGCAAGTCCCTCAGTTTCCCCTCCCACCCTTTATTTGTCTTGCCTGTTTAGGGACAGCCCTGCTCCAAAGAGGTTGCTCTGTTTACATACAGTGCCTAGTACAATGAGGCTCTGATCACAGCTAAGTACTGCTGTAAGCCTAACAACAACAGAAGAGTCACTTCACCCAGCCCTGATATGCGCCCACCTCTGAGGCAAGAATGCGGCAGGTGTTTAACAGCCCACAGCAACACTGCACAAAAGTGTGTAAGACAGGAAGTAACGCTGAATGTTGTACCTAATTCACACTGCCTGGGAAATTTCCAAAGATAACACAATGAACTGCACTAAAAGTGCTAAAGGGGCTCTCATGATGACAAATGGTTAGGGCTTTTGTTTTACATCTTATCCACAAGAAAGCACATCTGACATCACAGCCTCCCCTCTCCACCCACCCCCCCCCAACTACACCCTCCCACTCCACCCCATCCCACTCTACCCCCAGCATTGTGTTGGGACTCATCACTGACTGTGAGAGAAAAGCGCCTTCCATCAAGCCTCCCTGATGCACATTTCCCCCAAAGGCCATACACTAAGGCAGTGGTTTTCCAAATTTTTATCTCGAGACCCAGCTGAAAATAAATCATTTACACCTGCGATCCACAAGTGCATCTTTCAGCAATGCATTCCAGTCTTTTGGCAACAGCAGGAGGAGGCACCATGACCCAGAACCTGGGGGTCTGCGACCCAGCATTGGGTCCCGACCCTTGGTTTGAAAACCACTGCACTAAGGTATTGGGAACCGCAGTGATTCAGCAGGGAGAGCGAGTAACCTACTCACTGTCTCCAGCACAGAACCCTACATTGCTCTTAACAGCACAGCCTCCTGGCACTCTCTACTGAGCCCCACAATGTCCCTCCCTGCAGCACATGAGGTCTCCAGAGAGGTCTCCCTTCCCAGTACTAATCAGACCAGAGCCTCTTCCCTAATGGTGAGATCAGAAGAGGTTCAATGCCCACAGGGTTTGGAAGCAGCAAGGGAAGAACTCCAGAGTCTTCTAGGCTGGGGCACTTACCAAAACAGACAGGACAGCATTCCCCTTCTGGGTGGAAAGGATACATACAGTAGATGGTACAGTCCACGGGGGAGCAAGCCACGGAGCCCAGCTGTAGGACACAGCAGAGAGACACAAGTACTCTGTTAGAGATAGAGCAAGGTAAGAAGGCAACTGGGAGACTACACCTGGCCGGAGACAGAGGGTTACACCGACTGCTGGTGGGAAATTCTCCTTTGAAACAGAAAATTGTTTTTCACAAAATAATCTTTTTGCAAAAAGTATCAGCTTTTCACAGGAAATGTCCATTTTTTGTCCAAAAAATGAATATCCCAAAACCAAAATATTTTGATTATAACAGTCTTGCATTGATTCATGGGAGCTGTAGTTCAATTGCCTCCTGTCCCCATTCTTCTCTATGGGTTGGGACTACTTGCCTGGACTACATCTCCCATGATGCAACTGCCTCCCCTCATTCTAGAAAGACAACCATGGTACATCATGGGAGATGTACTCCAACCAAGTACCTAAGCCCATAGAGAAGACTGGGAGCATGAGGTACCCAAACTACAACTCCCTTGACATGTGGTGATGTCATTTTTAATTGAAATATTTCTGTTTTCAAATTTCCACTGAAGAATTGAATTTTTCTACATAAAATTTAGAAGAAAACAATTTTTTCTCTTTTTGCTGAAGTCTTCTATAGAGAAAAAACCCACATTTGTCCACCAATCTATCAAGAAAAAAGGGAAAGCCACACTTTTTCTGATCTAGACTCACAGCATCTGACCTGCCACTCAGAGCCATCCAGGGAGGATGATCAATTGGACTCTCTGTGGACAGTGGCAGCAACAGTAGGATGGCTGAGTTCTAGGACAGGGCCTGCCCTCGAACCTGCCTTCACCTCATTTTCCCTGCAGAAGACAGCCCCCATTGAACCTTTCCCGTTCTCCATGGCACCTTGCACTCACAGCCTCATCCCACTAGACTCCTCTTCCCTAGTCCAGGGACCTTGGTTCCTGCCTCCATAACCAGTACATTATACACATCTGGGGCAGCCCTTGGCCAGAAGCTGAAGGTCCAGCCCCAGTCTGGACAAAGTCCCTGGCCTCGGACCTTCTGATTTAATGGACCAAGGGGTTTTTCCTACAGACAAGTGTGGAGGGAAGGCAGAGACTTACCAGGCAGATGCAGCTGAGGCAGGGATCTAGTGCAGACGGGAAGGTCTCATTATTGTAGAATATCCTTCCCATGTAGGTGCAGCCTTCAGGGAAGAGAGAGAAGGAAAGACAGTCACATCACCTCCCACCCAAACGTCAACCTCCTCGCATGGGGACATGGCACACCTGGCAGAGTGGAGAGACCAGGAGTAGGGACAGAGCCTTTGTGGGACACTCCCGAAACCCTCCCCTTCAGGATGAATCAGGGGATGGAGAACTATTCACAGCTGGGTCATTGCTTCAAATCCATGCTATACTGGCGGGTTCCCTGCTGAGCTGCTCTCAGTGGGTGAGGCTTCTCACTGCAGATGGTGGCCCCCTAGGATGGGATCCCAGATCTACTTACCTGCTGAGCAGTCTGGGCAGCACTGACCAGGGATCTGAATGGGGTGAGGACACGTCTCTAAACAGTCTGTCCTCTTGCAGCTCACCAAGCCGTCTGCCTGCAAGAGAGAAGCACTTGACAGAAACCCCTGGCGCGTATAGCCAGCCCCCTCGCCGACTGCCCTGCACAACCATACTGGGTGCCATCATGTTGCCTCCACATTCCAGCCGACGGCAACTTCCATGCCAGATGAGCACGCCTCAGAGGTGAATACCAACAGAGAGCTGTGGGGTTCTTCTGGATGGAAGGTGCCATCTAAAGTGAGGCATTTAATGTTCACAAGGCACAGCACTGGAGCTGCCCAGAAACGCACTGCCCTGGAGCCCCGACACACTGCCCCCAGCCAGGGAAGCCCACTAGTGTCAGCTACAGCAGGGTAGGGGACACAGAGGGCAGGCTGCCAGCTGTCTCTGGGGGCCAGGTAAAGGGAGTGAAGTAGAGCAGGTTCTCATTCACCTGGCAGATGCACAACTCACAGGGATCACCCTGAGACCAGATCTGTCCAATTGGGAACTCGATCCCATTGTCGTCCACAAAGCAACCTGGTTGGGGAGAGAGAGACAGAGAGCTGGGCTGGGGGAAGCAGAGAGGAGATGAGACAGCCAGGCACTGTGACAGACATAACCTCTGCCTGTTTCACATACACATGGAGTCCTAAATGTACCCACCCTCTTCGGTCTTACACACACACTGCCCACAACACACCCTGCTCATCACACACACAAATCCGCCCCGTCCATCATGGAAACATGCACAGGACCCTACCCATTGTGTGCTCACATGCACACACCCCTGTGCAGGCTCTCACCTGACACAGGTGCGGGCTCCCGGCAGGAGAAGCAGCACTGTCCTGGGGCCAGCAGCCAGTCCTGGTGGGGACACATCAGCTCGGGACAGGGGGTGAAGGAGCACTCCACCTCGCCACCCTGGGGAAGAGAGGTGTCATAGGCAAGCTGGCAGGAGAGGAGGAGGCAGAGCAGGGACCAGAGTCTCCTTCCTGCCCCCACCCCCACAGCCTCACTGCACCATGGGCAGAGGGCTCAAGCTGAGGCACCCTGGCCTGAGCCATCACTCCCTTTCCACATCCCCCTGGGGCTCCAAGGAAAAGGAGGCCCTTCCCTTGCCAGCCCCTCAGCGTTCTAGCCTGGCCTGTGCCTCCCCAGCCTCGTGGCACAGTGTCCTGTACTCCCGGCACCAAGGTCTGGGGTGGATCGTCCTTCTCCCCCCAGCAATGCGAGAGCAGGCACTGAGCCTGGGTGGCAAGGACCCCCTGCACTAGGGAGCCCAGGGATTGGGGGCCGAGGCCTACCTGGCAGACACAGGTGGTGCAGTTGTCTCCGTCCAAGCTGAACTCAGCTCCATGCACGTACATTCGCCCGTGGAAATAGCACGTGGCTGTAGGGTATGGGGGAAAAGGGGTGGTTGGTCCCGGGACAGCAGGAAATGAGGCCAGCCAGAGCTGTCATACAATGGGACCGTGGCTGCTGAAAGGGGCCCAGAATAACATGGCCCTCCTCCCCCTGGGTGCAGGCTCCAAGAGGTTCACATCAACTCCCAGCCCAACCCCTCAAAGGTCACACTCCCCATTTCCAGGAAGGGAAACTGAGGCACAGTGAGATTAAGCAACTTGACCAAGTTCCCCCAGCTGGGTACAGAACCCAGGAGTCCGGACTGGTCATCCTGCACTCTGACCACTTGGCCATGCTTCCTCATCACTGACCAAATACTTTTGCTGCAGCCATTGCTAGCCCATCACTGAAGAACTTGCTGGGTTCCACCTCCCCAGATGCTCCTCCTCCCTGATATACATAATCCATTCACCCAGAAGATGTGTCCTCTTCCCCCCCCCCCCCCCCCCCTTTGGCACAGGAAACTCCATGCAGCCTCCCGAACTGGGGCTGAGAGTGGCCAACACAGCTGCTGAGGACCCACATGGCTGGCAGGGGCAGCAGTCGGCCTGTGCAGGGCTCAGGCAGGGTCCTGGAGGGCACTCGGGGGAGATGCAGGACACATTGCCAGCCTGGAAGAGAAAAAAGGCAGAAGTAATGCCAGCACCCAATCCAGGGCCTCTGCTCAGTGCTCATTTAAACCCACATCCAACCCCACACAGAGGGGACCAGGTTCCATGTCCAATTCCCTCACCAACGGGTCACGTTACCACTCCCAACCCACCGAGGGGCCACGTCTCCATCCCTGAACTCCCATTCAGGAGACACGTCACCATGGCCACCAGTTCTAATCAATTGTCACCCGTCCAGTGACCTCCCTATGCCCCTGCTCCCCACCACTGGGCGCTGATGTCAGGGGAGTTCCAGGGCAGGGAACATGCCGCTGGGCTTGGTCTGTCCTGGGGACAAGCTCACTCATTCCCTAGAGACCCCAGGACCGGCCAGAAGGGAACCCTGGCCAGTAGGACACTCACCAGACACATACAGACTGTGCAGTTCCCGTCAGACACGGAGAACACGTCCCCTTCGGCCCGAGCGACCCCCTCGTGCCAACAGCCTACGAGAGAGGGAACAGCAAGGGCAGCTGGATGCCACGGGGCACACGTCTGGGCTCTCCACTCCACTCGGGAGGTCGGCAGGGCAACATCACGGGCCTTGCCCCAGTTCCACAAACCAGCAAGGAGCAACTGTTCAGCCCAGCCAGCTGAGCACCACCCTGGCTGGGACCCACACCTGAAACAGGAGCCAGCAGGGACTGAGCCATCCAGGCCCCCTTAGGCCTGATCCAGAGAGACTGGGGAGTGCAGGTCTCACCTGTGCAGCTGGGGCAGCACCCTCCGTCCTTTGGGGGCAGCGGGTGGGAACAGGCAACCCTGCAGCTCTCAGCCTCACACACCACTTGGCCCCCCTGCAATGGGACGGGACGGTTAGCTCGGGGTTGGCCAGAATGCAGCCAAACAAGTCAAGGACCAGGTGGGAGGCTACGTACCTTGCAGACACAGTGCAGGCACCCAGGCTCCATCCAATGGCTGCTGTGATCCCGCAGCACCCCCTGGTACCAGCAGCGGGGAGGCATGGTGGTGAGGGATGGTGGCAGAGAGGCAGAGGGACGAGGTGAGGGTGATGGGGCCTCTTCTTGGAGCAACGATGGCGGCAGTGGGGAGGACGTGCCAGGGACAGAGATGGCAGCTGGGCGCAAGGGACGTGTAGGCGGGGGGGAAGTCAGCCAGGAAGGAGGCTGGGGACTGGGAGCAGGGGCTCGGGAAGGAGGGAAGGCCCTATGGGCTGGCGGGGGTCCCACAGCATCAGGAGGGAGCAGCAGCAGGGTGGGAGGGTGCTGCAGGGACTGCAGGATGGGAGATGGAGCCAAAATGCTTTTCGGGAAGCCTAGAAGGAAACACAAGACGGAGCCCTTTGGGGAAAGCTGGGGCAGTCGGGCGGGGACCCAGGAGCGGTGCACCCTCTGCACACCAGGGGACCCCAGGCAGTGCCGAGAGGAGGCGGAGCAGGGCCCACCCTTACCTTCACAAGACACCCTGTCCCCGCTGAGCCGGTAGCCAGGGTGGCAGGTGCACAGGAAGCTGCCCAGTGTATTGTGGCAGGCATGCTGGCAAGGGCGCCTCTCACTGGGCCGGCGGCACTCATTCACATCTGGGGTGGCAAAGCCAGGTGTCAATGCTGGCAGCAGAACCAGCTGCGAGGGAGGGCCAGGGACCCAGGGCCGCCTTTGCTCGAAGGGTCTGGGCAGGAGTTGGGTGGGGCCATTCCCCACGCAGGCGGGGACTGGCAAGCTGGCCAGGCCTGCACTTTCACCAGCAGCCCAGCACACCTGCCCACTCGCCGAGGGGCGGGCGAGGGGCTGGGCAGCCCCCAAAGCTGGGCACCCAACCACCACATGTGGATATCTCAGGCCCATCTGAAGAGAGCCCTTGGCCAGGTCAAAGCTGTGGGGTAACCGCAGTGACTTACAGAGGGGGGAACATGACATAGGACCTTGAGGAAAAGCAAGGCTGTTTCTGATTCATTTCGGATTTACCCCAGCTCTGAAAAGGCACTGCAACAGGATTCAGACTGTCAGCACCATGGGGCAGGGAGAAGCCAGAACAATCTCAACTCAAGGAGCCATTTCCCCTGCCCCTAAAGTCCCCACCTCATGGGGCTGGGCTGAACACCTGGCTACGCTCCATCGGCTGCTACCTAGAGGCTCCAGTGCACTGAAAGCCTGATCCTCGCGCTGGTCACTGAGCCCACCTGCTCCCAGGTCTCTTGGCCCGGCCCTGGGGAAGCCCATTCACCCTCTGTGTCTGATCTGCCTCATTGGCAGCAGGGAGATAGCAACCCTCAGTTCCCCTCCTGGGGGGCAGGGTGAGCTTCATGGACTAGGCAGTGTTCTGGAACCAAAGCCTGTAGGTGCGGAAGGTCTCCGATGGGGCAGGGCTGGGTGGGAAGGGAGGGTGGAGCATCTCAAGAGGGGTGGGGAGGGCCGGATCAGCAGGGGGAGGGCAGGGAGCTCACCCAGGCACGAGTGCTGGTTGCTGTGCAGGTGGTAACCAGGGCGACAGAAACACCGGTAGCTGCCGATGCTGTTCTTGCATCGGTGCTGGCATGGGGTGGCCAGACACTCATCCCTATCTGGAAGAGAAAAGGATGAAGCAGCCACATCCACAACATCCTCCCCTCCTCCCGGGCTCATACCACCCGTCCCCACCTCCACACACACAGGTACATGCCACTCTGCTTGGTCCACACCCCACCTTTCCCTCTGATCCCTGGTTCTGGGCCTGGAGGGAGGGCCAGGGACTCACCCTGGCAGCTGTGACGGTCAGCGGCGAGCTGCAAGCCAGGGCCGCACTCACACACGAAGCCACCCTCAGTGTTCACGCACAGCCCCTCGCAGGAGGCACTCAGGCACTCGTCGATGTCTAAGAGAAAGACAGTGGGGGCCAGGGAGGAAAGGGCTAAAGCCACAAGGAGGGCACCTAACCACCCCCATGGACACACAGGCACAATCCACCCTGTGTACTCCCCGGTGGAGGGAACAAGAACACCCATATCAGGGCTGCTTAGAGAGCCCACTATGCAGGAGAAAGCAGAACTCCTACCGCAGCCAACAGATCCAGCCTGTCCCCAGCAGGGAAATCAGCCAAGGATGGGGGAGCTCATTGGTCTAGGATCTCACACCCCCAGGTGGGTCAGCAGCAGCAGGGACTGAACCTGGGACCCACTGATTGTCATGGACAAGCCTCTACTGCCAAAGCAAAAACACCCAGCTTTGCTAGGCAAAAGCTGGCCCCGGGCACCTGTGTGTGGCCCAGATGGCACCAGAGGGGGCAGTCTGCCACCCCAAGTGCATGCAGCTCGTCCTCTGCCCCCGCAGCACCCATGACTGGCTGCATCCCTGCCCAGGACTGAGCACTGACCGGGGACCACAGCCGCTCTCACCTGCACAGCGCACACCGTTGGCCATCTCTGCCATGGAGAAACCCAGCGGGCAGACGCGGGCCACCTCCTGGCAGCCACCGTGGTTACAAACAAGATCGCAGCCATACTCCCCACAGACACCAGGTGGATCTGAAACATATGGGGCAGCAGGCCGAGGGGCCAATCGGGGATGCCTCACTTCCCATTCTCTTCTAGGATCTTCTCTGGGTGAGCTGGTGTCCTCCACACACCTCCCAGCCCCTCTGACCCTGAGCTAGAAGCCAACACTGGCTCCCTGCCCACTCCCCACCTCCCCCTCCCAAGTTCTTCCTCAGACTCCCCGTCAGCTAGATCTTCCCATGGATGATTGACCCTCACTGGTCCTGCCCAGGGCTCTGTCTGCCTTGGCTCAGTGAGGCAGGGGCCATGATGGGATCAGAGTTTGGCAAGTGATCTCAGAGCCCACTGACAGCCACACAGCTGCCCGCAGCCCCTTCCCAGGTTAGAGTCTCCCCAGTGCCGCACCACCCCACACCCTCCCAGCACAAACTGCTTTCGGACCCTTCCCAGCCGAGGGGACAGCCCACACTCCCTCACTGGAGACAGCCAGCCCTGGGCTCATTCCTAAGGGGTGCTGGGCCGTGCAGCCTGGCAGGAGGGCGGCCATCAGTTGGTCTCTGTCCTTGGGACAGGCCAGCCTGTGCCACCATCCCCACAGTCCCTCATACAGGTACCACATTACCATCCCACTGGGCAACACCTCTCTGCATTGATGGCGCAGGCCTCACGGGGGGACCATTAGCCACGCTGGCTAGGCGCCAGACTGCACCCTCTCCCCTGATCTGGAGCCATAGGGAAGGCAGCAGCTGCCCAAAGAGGCACGGATGGCTTTCTATCCAACAGGTGGTGAATTTCCCCCTCCAAGCCCAGCACAAATATCTTCCTTCAGTCCTTCCCCAGCTGCCCCACGTCAGCTGCCCCACAAGGAGCAAAGCCTCATGACACATTCCCAGGGCTTGCGGACACAGATGGCTGGCACCACCCCACCGGGAGCTTTCCTGCCTGCACACATAGGGGAGCGGCTCCCACTGCAGATGGGCTTCAGCACGGATGATGCCCAGCGCCTCCTGTTCTGGAGGGCAGCTGCTGGCGATGGGGACACTCATCCATGTCACCACAGAGAGGAAGGGCACCTCAGGAAATGCAGCCCTCCCATTTGCAGTGTAGAGAAGGGCTGACACCAGAAACAAGCTCCCCACACCCAGCACCTCTTCCCTACAGGACACCACTCCCTACAGCACCCTGTACTGGGAGGGGATGGCACTAGACACCCCCTACAGTCAGTGCACCTGCTCCACTCCTCATAGCTCCCCCTGCTGGGAGAAGCTGGCACTAGAATAGGATCTCCCCCAACAACCCCTCTGGGAAAGTGCTGGGAAAGGCCAGGAATGGAATAACCAGGACTTTCCCCCACACCAGGAACGGTGTCTGGTGTCCCATTTGACAGATGGCACCTGCAGCACAGTACCCCCTAGGGGTTCCCCCAGGGGAAAACACTCCCTACTGACCAACCTACAGCACTCCCAGCCAGGGATCTCTAAGCAGCTTACAGACATGCATGTAGCAAGTCAGCCTCCCAAAGACAGTGAGCGGATTCAAGACACTCACTTGAGCTCCCACAACAAGTCAGCAGCAGCACCAGGAGCAGAAGCCAGGAGTCCTGCCTCCCAGCCTCCTAGGTTGAGCCCTAGATAGGGCCCTTTTCCTACCAATGGCCCTAGCAGCGGATAAAAGGACCACCAGCATTCAGCGAGAGGATCCAGTTACCTGGGCAAGTGATACCCTGCTCTCCATTTCGGCAGGAGCAGATGTTGGGGGCGATGCACCAGCCGTCGCCGCAGCCGAAGGAGCAGAGTGCTACGGGAGAGACACCGGTCAGGACAGAGAGGGGACCACACAGTGCCAGCAGCTCTTAACACAGCGAGCCTGGCACAGACCAGTGGGCCCCCAACCCCCTTTCTGACAGACAGGCTGCAGATCCAATTGGATGCTGGGGGCAGGGAGGGAAGGGGACACGTGGGAAGCTGTCAGAGATGGGTGTGGAATGGATCTCCTGGAGAAGGGGATGAATACAGGACCCTCTCAGTGATGGGAAGAGGGGCAGTAGACACAAGGGGCATTTCTCCCAAGAGTGGCCAGGTCAGTGGTTACCAGTGCCCCCTCCCCAAAGTGCCATGGAGAGACAAAGCCTCGGGATCCTGGGGGCTGATGGGAGGGCACTGTCTGTGTTGCAGGCACTGAATAATGGTGGTGGGTAATGGGTATGGGAAGGCACAGAATACTCACGCAGGGTGCACTGCCCGCTGGCTGGGGATGGCATCCACCCAGGGCAGCATCCACTCCCAAAGCCCGAGAGGCAAACATGAGGCCCCACGCGGCGCCTGGGAAGGACAGAAAAATTAGACTCTCTAGAATGGGACTTCAGAATAAAAGTTTGCAGGGGGAATATAGGGCTGCTGTCCCCTCCCCTCCTCTTGCTGCTGGCGCAGGGATGGGGGTTACCACCCGGCAGCAGGAGACAAGGCCTGGGCTGTTTGACTTTCCATGCTCCCTCATGCTCTTGCTTTCCTGGGAGCTCTCTAGGAAACCGAGTGTGAGCTCTATGCTGGGATATGGGGTCCTGGGACTGGCTCCCAACTGAAATTGCTGGGGCAAGGGCAGCCCTGGGTTCCCTCATCCTTGCCCCTGCCCTGGCAGTGACCCGCAGTGAACTCCACACAGCTCAGAGGGCAAAGGTCTGGAGTGCGTTCAGGACAGACAAACAGAGAGCACACGCTGGCAGACAGACAGCAAGCACACACAGGAAGAGAAATGGTGGGTAACAAACACACAGCAAAGCCCTGGAGCATCTCCAGGACAGACAGACAGAGACCACATGCAGACGGACAGATGGAGGTTAGCGGGCGTGCTTGCACACAGAGCCAAGGCTTGGCGTGTCACCTGGACAGACAAGTGTGGGGGAAAGGCACAGAGCTCATATAGGGCCAGACAGACCCACAGGGAGAAAAGGCACCGAGTGTCGGAGAGAGGGACACTCACACACCGGGCACTGAGATGCACACCGAGTAGGCATGGCAATCACGCATGGACAGACAGACACCCAGAAAGAAATGGGACTGAGCGTGGTGACACACATATGCACCCAGAGCAAAGGCACGCCGCGAGTCCTGCTGGACAGAGAGGAGGGAAAGGCAGATCTCTCCCATCCCCAGGGGGACCAGGGCACTGAGTGTCGGACAGACACGGGGCAGCGAAAAACTCACGGCCAGAGCCAGGCGCAGCGATCACACACGCGCGGAGAGGAAGGACAGACAGACACCGAGCTCCCCCCTCGAGTGGTGAGAGACAGACAGACAAACGCACGTCGCGGGGCCAAGCTGCGGGCTGGGATCGGGGCCGGACTTCGCCCCCCGGGCAGGGGCTGGTCTGTACCTCTCCGGGGCGAAGCTGGGCGGCTTCTTCCTGCCGGGATAGGCTCTGCCCCGCCCGCCCAGGAGCAGCAGGGACACACAGGCAGCCCGCAGGAGCAGCCCAGCCAACATCACCGGCGCCCCCCGCCGCCTCCCCCCGAGGGCGCAGCTCTGCTGTGGTGCGCACGCTCCCCCCAGCCCAGCCGCGGGCGGGCGCTGCAGCCAGCCCAGCCCAGGGGCCCCGGGAGTGGGAGGGGCCCCAGCGCGAGGCCGCCCCGGCTGGTGGGCGGGCAGGCGCCGCGGCTGCAGCCCCTCGCCTCATCCCCGCCCCCGGCGCAGCCAGGGACCCACCCCAAGGGAGCGCGCGCGCGGCTCGCGCCTGAGCCAGGGTGGGTTAGGACAGTGGCCAGGCCGCCCGGCTACCCCTGGGCTGGCCACAGGGCTCATCACTCCACCTGTGTAAACAGACGCTGCTGGGGCGGCCGCCCTCCTCTTCCTCTCCTAGGCGCCCCCCGCAACCTGCCCTAGGAGTCCCAAGGCTCCCATTCCTGCACATGAAGTCGCAGCCCCCCTTGGGTTTGGCCCAGGTGAGGCCCCCAGCTCCACAGTCTGTGCTGGAGCAAGAGCACACGCTGCCTTTCTGGGCTGGAAGCGTGGGTATGAGCAGGGAGGGTTGGGATTGGGGGTCTCCCTTGTGCCAGGTGCTGCCCTGACACACAGCAAGAGGAAGTCCCTGCCCCAACTGAGATCAGGTTCTTGTTGTGCAGGGCACTGCCCTGATCTTAACTAAGAAAGAGGTCCTGCCGCCCTACCCCCAAAAGCTTGCCATCTAGGTGTTGCAAACTCTTCTGCCTCTTTCTTGAAGACATTTACCCTCTCTCATCTGGGCACTTAGCCCTGCTTTTTATATACACTATTTCTTTTCTGGCCTCTCACCTACTCTACTTCCTATTGCTTGCCTTTATTTCCCCTCACTCCTGGCTCCCAGGATGCAGTGTGCAGGTCACTCAATTAGCAGAGTTCTCAGCTGAGATCCCCACATGGTGCAAGGCACTGCCTTGACTGACAGTGAGAAACATACCCCGTCCTGAAAAGCTAACAGCCTAATGAAATTTCCAGAACTATCACTGCCCAAAGCTCAACTGGTGCATGAGATCCTGCTCATGCATCTGACAAAGTGGGTTATAGCCCACGAAAGCTTATGCCGAAGAAAATCTGTTGGTCTATAAGGTGCCACAGGACACTCATTGTTTTTAGCCTAATGAACCAGGAGCGGGGAAAACAGGTGGAGCGAAGAAAAGTGACTGGGGCAAGGGGATGCAGCTAATCAGTACCAGGTATGGGATTAAAACCAAAGGCTCCTGCATCCCCTCTGCCCTGCCTTGCAGTGAGGGAGTGGTGAAATTTACTAGGGTCTCCTCCTCCTAAATGCAAGGAATTCAACAGCCTTGTTTACATGGCTGAGTTCTCTGGCTGGAATTAGCTCTTACTACAACAGGTGATCACACCCAACTCTTGGGCAAGGTTTGGAAGGATCTAGTGAGCTCCTGTGAGGGGATACCTTGAAACCAGAGCCCTGCTAGCATTCTGCCCTGGGGTGAAGGATTCTGCAGCATTTGAATGTGCAGAGCTCCCTGCTAGCCCTCCAAGCTGGCCCCCTTTCCTCTGCATGGGTCAAAGAGCAGGTCAGCCACAGCAATCTATAAATAGCAACTGCCTTTGTGTCCTGGGCTGCACAGCCAGCAATTGCACAACTATAGAGGGGAAACCACTGCGGCCACCTCTGGAGTGAAACGCAACAGTTGTCTAACAGCACCGCTTGCACAACAGGTTGGGACAGGAAGAGAAGGATTTTGAAGCCTGTGGATACTGCAGAGGAAATATGAGAACAGCCCAGCTGGAAGACAGCCCACAGAGAACCCGGAGGGATTAACACACACCTGGCCCTGCAAGCTGCACCACAGGACTGTCAGCAAGCAAAAGTGACCAGGCTGTCGGTGTTCTATTCCAGTAGCACCTCCACACCCAACTTAGACTGGGACCCCATTGTGCTCTATTGCCTCGTAGGGGATGGTGTCTGCCTGGCAGCCTGCAGTCTGAGGCCTTGTACACACGATCAGATTATCGCGCATTAAAGCTCATTACCGCGCGATAGCAACAACGGCGTACACACGTGCAACAGGGCTCTTGCGCGTTAAGTGCCTTGTTGTCGCGCAATCCAACAACCACTCCGACGAGAGTGGTAACAGCTGTTGCGGATCATATATTGCGCGTTTGAGCTCGTGTGTATGCTTACCGCGCATTGACTGGAGTCCGGAACTGTCCCAGCATTCCCAAGTCGTCCTCTCTGGTCTTCCCCCCCACCCGCTCTGTGGCCGTGACGAAACTGTCCCCGCCCTGCCCCGAACTTATTCCCGGGATTTTCAAATTTCAAGTCTGTTTCACTTCCTGCTCTGTTCCTCGTGGAGTGTGTTTGTGCTCCGATCATCAGTAGCAATGGCGGCCCGCCGTGGAAGACGCGCACCCCTTTGGAGCACGGCAGAGGTACTGGACCTGATCAGCATCTGGGGAGAGTCCGCCGTGCAGGCGCAGCTACGCGGCAGCAGGAGGAATTATGACACATTTGGCATAATTTCTCGGGCCATGTCAGAGAGAGGGCATGATAGAGACACAGTGCAGTGCAGATCAAAGGTGAAGGAGCTCAGAATTACCTATCACCGAGCGAAGGAGGGAAACCGCCGTTCTGGATCAGCGCCTGCAACATGCAGGTACTATAAGGAAATAGAAGCCATCCTCAGCGGGGACCCCACAACCACTGCCAAAAGTCCCGTGGACACTTCAGCCCCTCCTCGTCCGGTGATTGCCAGAGCCGAGCAGGATGAGGACGTTGTTGAGGAGGAGGAGGAGGAGGAGATGGAGAATGACACGGAGGAAAGCGCAACCGCGTGTAGCCAGGAGCTCTTCAGCAGCCCCGCTGAGACGTCCACCCAAGGCTTGAACTGCAGCTTGTTCTCTGAGGCGGCAGAGGGGGGTTCAGGTAAGTTTCTCCTTCATTCAGCTCTGCTCCTGCTAAAATATCATTGTCTGGGGTGGGGGTGCTTGCGGGTCCCCGCTGTGCACGCTATTTACTCTGCATTCATTAGCAGGGCATCAATACAAGCAGTGATTGTAAAATAATCATCTGCATTTAGGTCAGAAAAGGTTTCCTCGATGTACCTCCAGAGCCTAATACTCAGGTTAGATGGGAGAGCGTTTGTGTCTGCGCTCCCAAAGACGGACACTCTGCCTCTCCAGCTGCAAAGCACAGCCCTGGGAACCATGGCAGCACACAGTGCAGCAGCATACGGTCCCGGCCTGCTACCGGCGGCATGTAGGAGATGTATTCTAGATGGAAGGGGCACTCTGAGGAGAGGGATATTGGGTTCCATCTGTGTGCCCTCTTCCGATTCTTAGCCCCCGGTAAGCCGTCTATTAGAATGTACCTTGTCTGCTTCAGCGCAGCGTAGTGTGTTGACCGCCCTGTACCTTCCAGTGGAATGTGCTACTGGAAGGTTACATTGGCTATCTATGCTATGTGTTAACAATGTCTATATTGTTATTTTTGTATTAGAATTGAGCTTCACAAGGCCGGTGTCTACCCCAGCTGACCGAATGAGAAACATTAGGCGGCGTTCTCGAAGAAACAGGGAGGATATGTTTAACGACCTGCTGAAAGCAACACAAGAATCCGCAAGGGAGAATAGAGCCTGGAGAGAGGAATCCCAGCAGAGGAGGCAGAAACACAGGGACGAACTGATAAGCGTCATGAAGGAGCAAACAGAACTGCTAAAGAACATGATAGCTTTGCAGTCCCAGGCGATAAATGTCCGGGCTCCACTCCAGACAGTTCAGCCGTGTATGCCTCCCACACACCGCAGTCCCTCAAAGCATTTCTTTGAAGGCCACCCTCCACCCCGGTACAGAACAACATCCAGCCCCCCCCCCCCCAAGCTACTTTTACGAGACCCGGAGCTACACCAACCTGTAACCCCACCCCCATCTTTCAGGTTTCAATAAAAACAGTAACAAATACTTTGAAGAATGCATTTATTTATACACATTATTGAAATGATCCTAAGGTGCACCTCATGCGTCATGGAACTTAACTAGGGAAGGGCATCATTGAAATGCTCCCTGAGTGCCTCCCTTATGCGAGCAGCTTCTCCTTGTGCCACCCTAATACTCCTAGTGGCTGGCTGCTCGAATGCTTCCTCGAGGCGCTGTGCCTCCGTAGCCCACGTAGGGGAAAACTTTTCTCCCCTACTTTCACAAATGTTATGGAGGACACAACATGACGCAATCACGGCAGGGATCTGGTCCTCCGCCAAGTCCAGCCTCCCATACAAACAGCGCCAGCGCCCTTTTAAACGGCCGAAGGCACACTCCACAGTCATTCTGCAGCGGCTCAATCGGTAATTGAACCGCTCCTTGCTGCGATCAAGGTTCCCAGTGTAGGGTTTCATGAGCCATGGCATCAGTGGGTATGCTGGGTCTCCGAGGATGACTATGGGCATCTCCACCTCCCCCACTGTTATTTTTTGATCAGGGAAAAAGGTGCCCCCTTGCAGCTTCCGGTACAGACCAGTGTTCCTGAAAATGCGGGCATCATGCACCTTTCCCGACCACCCAGCATTGATGTCCGTGAAACGACCCTTGTGATCCACGAGTGCTTGCAGCACCATGGAGAAGTAGCCCTTCCTGTTTATGTACTCCGTCGCGAGATGGTCTGGAGCCAAAATAGGGATGTGTGTGCCGTCTATGGCTCCCCCGCAGTTAGGGAATCCCATGGCAGCAAAGCCATCCACAATCTCTCGAACATTGCCCAATGTCACTGTCCTCCGTAGCAGGATGCGATTGATGGCTTGGCACACTTGTGAGAGGGCTAATCCGACGGTGGTCCTCCCGACTCCAAACTGGTTTGCAACGGACCGATAGCAGTCGGGAGTCGCCATCTTCCATACAGCAATCGCAACACGCTTCTCCACAGTTAGGGCTGACCTCATGTTGGTGTCTTTCCGTCGCAGGGCAGGGGCCAACTCTGAGCACAGTTCCAGAAAGGTTGCTTTCCGCATTCGAAAGTTCTGTACCCACTGCTCGTCATCCCACAGCTGCATAACAATGCGATCCCACCACTCGGTGCTCGTCTCTCGCGACCAGAAACGGCGTTGCACCGTGTGCAGATGATCGGTGAAGGAGCTGAGCAACGCGGTGCTGTTGCTCTGCATGGCATTGATCAGCCCCTGCTCCTCGGTGTCCTCATCTGACTCGGAGCTCATTGCGTACTGAGCAACAAGCCGAGATGTATTCAGAATGTTGAAGGCGACAATGGAGATCATAGCAGGATCCATGCTGTCGCTGTTGCGATTGATTGCAAGTGGTGCGTTGCGTCACTGCAATGTTGAAAATAGGCGCGAGTTGCTATTGGCAACGAGGAAGACGCTAGGGGAACACAAAGCACCATGGGAAACTGACACTTTACCCATGGCGCTTTGCGTTCCTTTCCTTCATCCCATGATTCATAGCGCCAACTTAGGGGAAAATGGAACGATGGGATAGGTGCCCAGAAGTCATTGCGCTCAACCGCGATAATGCGTGTAATTTTGTTGCGTTGCAGGGAGCAACGTGTGTACGCGTTGTCCCGCAATAAAGGTCACGTGAGTTTTGTAGCGCGATTGCCTTGTTGCGCTTTAATCTGATCGTGTGTACATAGCCTAAGAGATGAGATAAAGGGAGGAGGAGAGCGAAGCGTTGTCACCCCCATTGAGCATGTGCCGGCCAACCTATCAGAAATAGGTCCCTGCTTTGGTTCCCATGTGCATGTTTCAGTCATCTGTAGCACTGAGGTGGTCGTTCTCGCCTTTCTATCCCTCTTGGACTCCACCCGTGAGAGGGGGTGGGGAAGAGTTAGAGAAAGATAACCATTACCAGCTCACTGTGTGCCCTGGGTTCATACCTCCTATTCTCCCCAGTCCATGGCATTGTCCAGTGTGTCTCATTCCACAGAAGTCACCTGAGCTCACCTTACACTCCAGACTGGAGGTGATGCACAGAGCGCATCGCCATAGTGCACCAGTCCTCAGAATAGTCACCCTGCACAAGAGACTATTGTCCCTTCCATTGCTCTTAATCCCACGGAGCCCCGTTCTTAACGAGCACACTCACAGCTCTGAAGAAATCTAGAGTACCTAGAGATGAGATACAGAGTGGACTGACCGCTCACCCACAGCTAGTGACGCCAAAGACAGAAAGCTGAGAACTACTCATCTCTGATTAGATGACTGTCCAGGCTGTGCAGATGCACTTTTGCCATCTTCTCCTCCTCCTGGGCCTCCTGGACAATTCCTCTGCAAGCACAGCAAATAACCCAAGCATGAACTATCACTGCCCAAAGCTCAACTGGTGCATGAGATCCTGCCCTCCCTGCCTCCCTCTACTCTACACAAGCCCCAATGGATGAAAACAGGTGGAAAACACTGATGGGTCTCTTGGCTGAGACCCCACCCTCACTCCCGTATCACTAAGCGCCCAACATGATTCTCGATCCCTCCCATGTGTTACAGGCTCCAGAGACCAAGCCTCTGGGGATGCAGATCTAGCACACCTGCCCCTGTCCTAGGAAGGGAAATGGTAGAAGGAGATGCAAGAAGACAAAGAGCGTGTGCTGGCCAGCTTGTCAGAGATAGGCCCCTGCTTCAGTTCCCATGTGCATGCCTCAGTCATCTGTAGTGTGGGGATGGTGGGTCTTTCTTCCCTATCCCCCTCGGACTCCACCCACGAGAGGGAATAGGGAAGGGTTAGAGACACAGATGCCCATCACCAACTCACTGTGTGCCCTGGGTTCATGCCTGAGATGCTCCCTAGTCCTTGGCATTGTCCAGTGTGTCTCACTCCACAGAAGTCACCTGAGCTCACCTTACACTTCATCTGCATATCGCTCTGCTCTTTCCTGGAGCTGCTGCTCTGCTCATCAGACATCTGTTTCACACACACGCCATGGCCTCTGCAGGGCCATCAAACCACATCACCATCGGCCAAAGACCATACTCCACCCTGGGCAAGCAAAACACCTTTGTGAGTCCAACAAATGCAAAGCAGGAAGAGATTCATCCCCCACATACAGCAAGACCAGCCAAAGTGGGGGCAGGCCCTCTTTCCAGTCACAGGGGTCATTCAAGGAGAAGTTCAGTAGGCAGCAAGAAGCTCATGAAGTGCTCACTCAGACATGTGATGTATGTGGATGGCCTGACTCTAAGCTAGGGTGTCCAGGGGAACCCAAGGTAACGGAACATGGCGATTTGGGATAGAGGAGTGTAGAGCTAACAAGGTGCACTGAAGGATGTAGAGGCCCCAGACAGGAAGGTTGGGGAGGGAGTATGGAGGGCACAAGGGTGACTGGGAAGGGGAACCTGGCTGGTTGGGGGGTAGCAGGGATGGAAGACAAGGAATTTAGCAGGCTGCAGATGAAATGGGGGAAATGGGTTTCCTGGAAAGCAGGGCCTAGCAAGGGAGAAATAGAAGGTGCAGTAATACAGAGGATGCTGAGGTGCCTTGAGATGGGGAATCAGGTTGGGGTGGATTGGGGAGGACAAGGGAAAGTCCACATATGAGGGCAGGTTGGGGTGACGTGAGGGGAGTCTTGGGAAGCAGGCTGAAGAACATTGGATGGGGCCTAGGGATGGGGGGCAGGTTGGGGAGGATGGAGGTGGTGTTGGGGCGATGCCCCTGACCCTGCAGGGGTTGATGCAGACCTGAACAAGACTATGCTTCTCTCAGCTCTTCTGAACATGGGCAATTGGGAAGGGGGTGTCTTGGCGCAATGGCTGGAGGTGACTGAGCAGAGCATGGTGGGGTTAAGGAGTGGGGTTCTGGGGAGGATTGAGACTGAGGAGAAAATGCAGGGACAGAGGGGTGGGAGATGGGGGAAGCAAAGGAACTGGGGCTAAGGGAAGCTTTGGGATGCGGCATTGAGGTGGGATCCAGGCCAGTATGGGACCTGCTAGGAGTGTTTGGCCAGGAGCAGAAGGGATGGAGGGTGTTGGAGGAGAGGTTTTGGGCTGTGGGTGCACAGGGGAACAAAAGGGATCAGGGAGCTTTAGCTAGGCTGTGATTTTGGGTAGAGGTGGGCACAAGCATCTGGGGATGGGCAGCAGGAGATTAAGTGGTATTGGAGGGGAAATGGGGGCATGCAGGGGAGGCCAGGTTGATTGGTGGTGGAGGAAGATAGCTAAGGCTGCCCCACACCAACCTACCTCCGCAGTCTGAGTTAGGTCACCACCCTTCCCAACTTCCTCACAGCAAGGTTGATGCCTCCCAATGGCAGCACAGCTCCTGGCTGCTCTGCATGATGTCCCACCAGCTGAAGGCACCTCTCCTGGCAGCTTGTTCTTCCCCTCATCTCTGGAAACCAGATGTTTCTAGCTCTTCGCTTCATGGTAGAAGAAAACACAAAAGCTATCAAGGCCAGGAGCCACTGCCTCTCCCACAATGCACCACTTCACTCCTTTTTTTCCTCCATCCACGCACCTTCTTAGTGTCAGCACACAACATCACTAGCCCCTGTCCTTGCCCTGGCATTGACACCATCTCACTGCACAGAAAGCTCTGGTCTTCTAAGGAAAGGGATGGTTGAGTATGGAACCAGAGAATAATGAGGCGTCCAGTCATTCACATCCAGTAACATTCAGGACCAACCAGAAAATACAGCATCTCTCTCTTTGCAGGCGGGTCTTCCTCCTTCATATTTAATTATGGGGTGAGGAACAGTCCCAGACAATTACTAACCAAAAATTTGGCTCTACTTTACCCAGAATCCACCCCAGGGAAAGTAGAAGTCTCTCTCTGCTCTCAGTGAGGCGCCTCCCTACTCAGATACCAGCTAGAGACATCATTTCAAGAACACACACACCTGCTCCTTCTCCATCACTGTCATCACCAGACAGGACTTTAGGGCTCCTCAGCTCCACTGCCAAGGGGGATGTCTAGACTGCTCAGGTCTGCTTCTTTCAGGTTATCCTCTCCTGACCTAGAGGAGTCCTCTGTACACACAGCCAATAATCAGAGGAAAAGCCATCAGCTCCTAAAACTCTACTAGTGCGTGAGACCTTCCTTGCCTTTCTCATCTGCTTTACGTCACCCTGATTGCATTATCAGACACATTAAACTCCAATGGGTCAATTGCTCCACCACAACAAACCCCACCCCCATAACACAACATGATTCCCCACGTGAGCACACACATGTACATAGCAGGCTCCCAAGACCAGGCTGGTGGGGGGACACACCTATCCTATGAAAAAGGACAGTGCAAGGAGAGAGCGTGTTGGCTAACACATTAGAGAAGACAAAGAGAGGAGGAAGGAAAGTAACTCAGCGCTGGAGTCGCACTCCTAGCTCCAACCTTCTGCTGAAAGGTATGCACCACTCCTGCTCAGAGAGATGAGCAGCCCCTGAAAGTGGGGACTTTTTCTCCCTCATAGCCATTGCTAGTCATGACCCTTTTCTTACAAACTCAGCCCCAGTCCCTGCTACTGGGAAGCCCCTGTCGGGAGGCGGGAGGGCTATTACCAAAGTCCTCACCAAACTAGACAGACATTTATCTCACTGAGTGATAGTGGTGTTGCTGGCGCTGGGCACATGGGGCACGAGCCCCGAATCCCAGCCCTTGTGCCCTAAGTCTGGCGGGGACCTGGGCCACCACCACTGGCACTGAGGATCTGGGGCTGGGCCACCGCACCGGTGGCAGCAGGATTCGGTGTTGGCTCCAATCTGGCTGGGGACCTGGGGCCAGGCCGCCAGCAGCAGGATCCAGCCCCAACCCCAACCAAGGACCTGGGACAGGGCTGCAGGCCTATGGCGGCAGGAGCTTGATTCCAGACCCGGCTGGAGACCCGGGGCTGGATAGGGCCAGGGGACAGGACCGGTATGGTAGGAGAGGGGCCCTCCCCATAGGTCCCAAACCTTTTTTCGGGGCAGTGATGCCCCTTCTGAGTTACAGGTGCTCCTCTCCCAGACAGATGAGTCTTTCCCAGAATTAACAGGGATCACAGCTCGCGTTAGCTTGCCATCTCATGGTAGGGCTTGACACTCTCCCTCAACTTCTTTTCCTTTGGTTCTAAACACAACGCAAGAGGGCAAAAGAAAAACCCAAACAAACACATTTATCCCTCAAGCCTGCAGTGCTGTGTAGGCTCTTGCCTCTGCCGCACCACGGGGGACTACGCCATTAGGTGCATGGGCCTTTATCCCAGAGGGGTGCATCTAAACAGAATGCTCATGTCCTCTGAAGCCAGCCACAGTCGGCAGAGAGGAGACCTAACGTGCTGTGAATGGGGAATCTCACCCAGTGACCCAGAAGGGAGAGAGTTGAAGAGTGATCATCTCTGGTTACAGGCAATTGACTCTCAAGGAAGTTCCTATATTTCAGGATGAGTCTAGGACACCTGATAACTTCTTGAGAGGGCACAAAGGGCTTCCCCAAGCTTATCCTGCCCCAGTTAAGTGCAGAGGCCTTTTCTCAGGGACCCACCTTATGTTAGCATAACTAAGGCTATGCCTACACGATCACAGTATAGCGCAGCTTCTGAACTGCGCTTTTAGAAGCAGGTGATGTTTATCGCGCTGGAGCGCGTACACACGTCGCTCCTTGTTCTGGAGCAGGATTTTTCTCTGGAATGCGCATTAGCGCACTGCATTCTGGGCACGTATCCCAGCATTCCATTTTCCCTGAGCCCAGGAACGGACCTGGGTGGCCGGCTCGAATCCGAGCCGGTCACCCAGCACTGCTCCCCTGTTCCGGGACTCAACTGCTGCCGCGGTTTAAAGCCCCGCGGCAGC
>ML685893.1:69289-132222 GCA_007922175.1 Pelusios castaneus
CCTTCCCCAGCCTGACCCTGCGTCTCTCCCCTTCCCCAGCCTGACCCCGCGTCTCTCCCCTTCCCCAGCCTGACCCCGCATCTCTTCTCCCCAGCCTGACCCCACGTCTCTTCCCTTTCCCAGGCTGAGCCTGCGTCTCTTCTCGCCAACCTGACCCCACATCTCTCCCCTTCCCTGACCCAGACCCGGGTTAACAAGAGTAGGCTGCATGTGTTGCAGCCCATGGTTCCCTGCTGTGGCAGCTCAGTGGGGGGCAGGGCAGGCTTAGCTTGCGACACACTCACCACTGTGCTGCAACACACTTTTGTGTTGTGACACTGTGGTTGAGTGCTGTAAGGCCACAAAACACTGCTAGGCATGTCACAACCCGCAAAAGATTGAAAACCACTGAGTTGTTAGAGGAAGCCTTGGTCATGCTGCAAACTGTTCAATGACTCCAACGAGTTCTCAGTGATCATGGCACGAGGGTTTTGTCCTGCTTGTGCAAATACTGGTACACTCGAGCGGTGCCACACACAGACATGGAAATGCTGGGTGTTCCCAGGCCCAGGGAGGACTCCCCCAGTGAGTACAGGAGACATCACAGCTGCTGCTGTTCCCTGGTGTGACAGACCTGCAAATGCTGGGCAACACGCTGGGCCCCACCAGCCCCACAATGACCCAAAGTCGCAGTGAGAGATCAGCCGCCCAGCAAGACAGAGCCAGCAATGGCAAATAAAATCTCCCTGGCCCTGAGTGGACTGCGCGTGCTGCGCTGGGAGCTATGGTAAAGTGGAAAGGAGACCCCCAGCTTTTCAAAATGAGCCAATCCACACAAACAAAAGTGGGCCTGCCCAGGTTGGTTGAGCGGGAGGAGGGGCCATGCCATTAAACTAGCAGGCAAACAAGAGAGAGCACTTGGAGGGCTCCCCTGCCCCTGGCCAGTGACTGTCCCTGTGTTATACTTAGGAAGAAAAACTAGCAGGATCTTTTCAGGGGACAAGGCAATACACCACGTTTATTATAAGAAAACACCGTTAATAACTACCTACCTAGTACCTATGTGTGCATGCATGCGCAAGTGCACACACACACGAATATGTCCTGCAGTTTCTCAGGTATAGTTACCAGTCCTGATCGTTGTTTGAGTTTGCAACTAGAGTTCATTGCTGGAGTTCGTGAGCTCATGGCAGCTACCTGGCCGAGCACAAGGGAGAGTGGAGTCTCTGTTGGGTGCGCATTGATGCTCTTTGATGCACTGCAGAACTATCCAAAGCCTTGCAATCTCACCTAGTCTTTTATAGGTTTTTAACTTTAATGTGAGTCTATGAGTCCTGCTGTGTCGTGCTGCCTCAGGGGCTCTGTGTGACTGTTGATCACCGCCGCCAGACAATCGCAGACATGACTTTCTTGATCGTGTTGTGCTCTTTTTGGGGGGGGTGAAAGGGGTTTGGATCCTTCTTTTTGCTTTCCACAGAGGTGTATGCATTCTTCAGACATTTAGATGGTACTTGATATTCATCATGACTGGCTGGCATTTGAGGCTGATCCCACACACACACCGTTCATTCACATATCTCGTTCAACACATCTAAATTAAATTACAATGTTCACCTAAAAAGTTTCATACAAAATGGAGTCCATTAATCAAGATGGAGTCCTACATTTACAATATGGAGATTCAGTTACAATGTGTTATGTATTAGGATTAAATAATGATCCAGAGACATAACAGGCTTCAGAGTTCCCTATTAGGCTTTATTCAGCGTGTCTTACAAGGACTGCCAGCAGACACAGAGGTTTACCAGAGTACTTAACCACCCTCCCATTTTTCACTGTGGAAACTCCCAATTGCCCCAGTAACCTGAGACACCAGACAATGTATACCAAGAACAGCTAAAAAGTTGCTTCAGTTAAGTATTTCAGGGAACAGATACAAAAGATTCCAAAAGCAATTTCTAATAACTACAATAAAAGACCTTAAAAAACAAAAAATTCTATCTTTTGTAATACAATTTTGATTACCTGTGTGTGCCCTGACACCTAGTTCTGTTTTTTCTTAATACACTAATCTATACATTTATTTAAGCAATTGCATAGGTCAACACTTTTCCCTGTTCCATTTTTGCTATGTTAGGAAATTATTAATGATGCCTTTCATACTATCTGATTTCATTTTTACTCATGATTTATGATAAGCTGTGTTTGTGTGCAGATTGGATTTTAATTAAAAATGGACCCAAAATTTGTATTCAAAACCTGTTCTTTATTAGTTAGTTATTAGTCAGTTTGCAGGAAGGCAAGGGAACTACAAGAAAAGAATTGGGTCCTCCTCACTCTCTGCTTCTGCTTCATAATCTGGCTCTGCCTCCTTTGGGAGGCAAAACAGGGAGGTGGCCATTCTTGCCTCAGTTTGGGCAGAGGCATAGTACATTGATGCCTTAAAGCACTTGTACATCTCCTCAGCTGGTTCAAATTCCACAGAGCATATCCCCTGCCATCTTAACTGATACCAGATGTGCAATATGCTTGCAATATGCTTGTCTTCTAGCCCACCCGGTTATGGAGCTTTGATCTGATATTGTTCATCTGGGAGAAGACCCTTTCAACATCTGCATTACTGAGTGGCATGGCAAGGAGTGACGTGAACAGAGCCAGCTCCTTAAAGCAACGCTCACCCGCAGCATCTTCAAAAGCATACACCTCCACCCAGAACTGCTCTGCCTTTTTATCTTCAGTTCTCTTCCATGTCATATTGATTGTCCAAACTCCCAGTGTCACCTTTGAACACTTTTTATCATGGAAAGTGTGTGCAATTTAGGTTTTGTCGGGCCTTGGGAAGAACACTTGATAGTCCACAGCTTGATATTTGAGTTTAACAAACTCCTGAAGAACTAGTAACAGGAAATGTAAATAGACTGTATTCACTGAGTTGCAATACATCTGGTAAAGGATCTCTGCAGAATAACAACGATGCTTATCTCTGCTTATCTGGAAATGCAGTTTTAACTCCTTCTACTGGCAGGGCCCTCCCTAAGGGGGCGGGGGGGAGGGGGACAGGCCTCTGGGCCATTTGGCCTGTGTGGGGCCCCCACCATCTTCTGCGCTGGGGGGTGGGCGGGTCAGCCTAGAGAGGCCTGTCCCTCCCCTGGGTCAGCTGCTCTGCCCTGGGGGCTGGGAGGGCCTGCCCAGAGGCCGAGCTTTGCGCTCTTGTCCCGCACCACTGCCTTCGGAGCAGGGCGAAGTGCAAAGTGCGGCAGTGGGGCTGGGCAGCAGCGTGGGGCCCACATGACCGCTCAGGGCGACCACCCTGCTCACCCCCCACCCCAGTTCGGCCATGCCTACCGGTCCAAAATCCATGCACAGCATTGATGAATGGAGAGCCACCTTGTGGCTGACAGCTGCATGAGCTTTAGAGGCATGTTGCCATGATTGATCAACTTGTATATGTTAGCATATTCCTGCTGTCTCTGGGAACTGTGTGAAAACCAAGTGTAGGAGCTCGATACTAAAACCTCCAGACTGAGAGGCAGGTTTTCAGTGGCTTTGCTGGCACACAGCTGGATAGAGTGGCACACACATTTCAGGAGGGTCAGACTTGGATTCTTTTTGCGGAGATACATAAACACAGAATTTTTGTACCCAACCATCACGCTGCAGCCATCAGTCCCAATGCTGAGACATCTTCTGAAATACATACCAACTGAGGCAAGAAAGTCAGTCAGTGCTTTAGAAATTGCTTCCGTTCCCCCCCCCTTCAAGGTTCACCAGTCCCAAAAATGTAGACACGATTTTGTTGAGGAAGGTGCTCAAGTATAGCACAACTATGCACAGCTGCTTGACCGCACTAACATCAGTACTCTCATCTTTTACCAGACTCACCAATGTCTTTGATCAGGTCTGCAAACAGGCAGGGAACGATCACATTGTTTATTAATGCTGTGCACTTTGTGCAGTGCAGATTGATATTTTTGGCACTCATTGCTTTCCAGAGTTTCCCATTCTGATCAATAGATCTCAGGGATCCATGGCAGGCGGTGAAGAAGGAGACACATAGCTCCACTTTGTATATGGTGGATGACACGGAGGCAGGGGTTGATTTTGTCACAGTAACACCAAGATGTATCATCAGGCGCATGGAGGAAAAAGGTGCAGCATTGGTTTTGTGCTTCTGTGTTGCTGCATGTTGCAGAAGGTCTGAATGATGTGCATGGATCAAGGCGTTGCAATATCTGCAAAAAGCCTTCTCTTCATCGTTGATGACAGGCCATAACCAGTCTTTCAGCTCCTTCTCTTTCTCCCACTCCTTGTATTTTTTTGCATACTTGCCCCACTTGCTGCTGTGTGTCATGTTTTTGTTTGCGGACTGCTGTTGTAGCTGCTGAAACGCAAAGTCTCAGGCAAGCAAAGCTGCAGTGACAACTGTGACGCAGACTTAAAATACTTTATTTGAGTGGATGTTGTTATAAAAAAAGGTCAAACAGACATGGTTTTAGATAAAGAAAGTGATTGGCCATCCAGGTTTACAGTACAGATCATTTGGAAAGGAATAGGTAAAGGTAAGGATGGGAAGTACTACCAGTACATGACCTACAGTATTCTGGATGGGGGGAGTCAAAAGACTACAGGTCTGAGAAACAAGAGGTCGGAGATTCGGGATAAACAAGGATTAATATGGGAGGGATAGTGAGTGTGATGATAAGGGGAGCACATATGATATTGAAGGTGGGTTATCCCGGAATGCAAATAGTTAGGATGGGTAAGAATCCATAAGGAAATATGTTCCCCTACCATCAGATCCCTCCAACAAATTTTAAAGCAATTAAGATTAATGGATAACAGTTGTGATTGGTGCTGATTATGTTACTTTGGGTGGTAGGTGTCAACCCTCATCAACACAGACACTTCTTCACAGTTACTTTTCCACTGGGGAAGTGCTGTGGTGAGTCACAGCAGGCTGCGCAGAGAGCACTAACAGAGAAGGACCACCCAGGCCCACCCTAGTGTATCAGCATCTAGGCTTGGGCTGGGAGAGGGAAGAGTCAGCACCGCAGCAGCTGCGCAGGCCAATGAAGTATAGTGGGCAACGGGTCCCTCATAGAGCTGGGTAGGCTGAGCCCCAGCACAGCAGTGACTGAAAGGCAAGCAAGGATCTGTGGGTGGCGATGGGGCCAGTCACTAGGCAGTGAGTTAACTTTCAGTGGCCAGCAGGCGACTCAGTCACACAGTCTCAGCGCTTTCCTGCACAGAGCAGTCACATGTCAGTACCAGCTGTGTACTCTGCACAGCGAAGGCTGCAGCGTACTGTAGTGCAGTGCTTCTCAACCAGTGTCGGGACACATTACTATGTCACCGCACAGAAGTAAGTGTGTCGCAGAGAGCTGGGGAGATGGCCAAATCTGGCCTGGAGGGAGTGGGGTGGCGTGTCCTGTAGAGTCTCAATATGCTGCCAAATGTGTCGTGCCCCACAAAAGGTTGAAAACCACTGCTGTAGTGTATTGTACAGTCCTGCACACACAGCAGCTGGATGGAACAGACCAGGCACACACATGCTACCTGCCTCACAGCAATAAAACAAAAGAAGCGCTCCATGGCTCCTGCCAGTCCCCAGCTACAGCTCTGCTTGGTCTGCCAGCCAACCAGAGTCTCAGACACAGGCTGGGCTACCCTCCTGGAGAGCCACCACACCAGTCAGTCTGCACGCTAATCCCTGATTGACAGCAGGGTGCTCCAACCCCAGCAAGCAGAGGCCATGTGGGAAATGAGCCAACCAAAGACCAGAATGCTAATGACTGACAAGTTCCAAAGGGGTGGCTGTGTTAGTCTATTGCAGAAAAACAAGAGTCCTGCGGCACTTTTAAAGACAAACAGATTTATTTATCGCATGAGCTTTCGTGGGAGAAAATCCCACTTTGTCAGATGCTTTGAAGACTGACATTGAGCAGTGGGCGGGGCGCAGCCAGTCATGTGATCTCCGCATCCCCACCTGGATACTGTCACAACTGCCAAAGCAGCTTATTGCAAGAGGACCAGAGCTTGTTTCCGGCCCGGCGGCAACGCAAACCCCGGCTCCCCCCAAGCTGGGCATGGCAAACCCGATCTCTGCCCCTCGTTTCCGGAAGCGGAAAGGCAAACTCCGCCATCTTTGCTGTGGTTATTGTTTCCCGAAGTCCTTCCGTTTTTTCTTAAGGCGGGGCTTGAGAACTCACGGCCTCTGACACGGAACCGGAAGCTACTTGCCTCGGTACGGTACGGTACGTTCCATAATTGGGTCCCACACGGGGCACAGAGATCGAACATTACGCGGCCGACGTACCCGCTGTAATAAATGTTAACGGGGTGGGGAGGGGGCGTTGCCCTAGGCCTGTCTAGGCCGCAATGAGAATGCGGGATCCTGACGGGCACAGAGGTGGGCTGGAGCGGGGAGGCAGCAGCAGACTACATCTCCCATGATGCCCCGGGCCCGCAGTGACTGACAGGCGATGGAAGTCGGGGAAGACATACGTCTCCCATCCTGCCGTGCTTCCCCCTTCTCTCCCACCACTAGGACTGCAGCCCTGCTACAATTGGCCCTGGGAATTGGGGGGAGGAGGTGTCATTGCTTGAATGGTGGAGACACCTGGTTAGTAGAGGAAGGAGAGTGCACTGTCTTTGCTGCACATCAGGGGGCATTTTGTATGAGGGCAGGGATGGACTACACATAGTTCCTGCCCCACCTCAGATTTGGCCACCATCCTAGGATCACGGCCCCACTGGGAGGACAGGGGCCAGTGCCCATCCTGACCGTTCGCAGAAGGGTCACTAGGGCAATGGAACTGGGGCAGGGGGGACACACGATCTTGCTCTACGTGGCCACTGCTCTCTGGGGAGAGTTGTGCTGTGGCACTTTTAAAGACTAAGAAATGTATTTACCACATAAGCTTTCACGGGTATAATCACTTCTCTCCACAGAATCTCTTGCTAGTTGCTCCATATCATTCACTCATATTCTCTGCAACTATCTCTTCACATCCCCAATCACAGATGTCCATCCCCCTCCCCAAATTACATGCTTGCTTTCTCCCCATCTCTGACGGCATCCCTAATATTAATCATTCGTTTTCTTGTTCCACTGGTTTACTGCAAGTTCTAAACTTCTCTTTGTCTGGTCACCCCACAGCAAGTCCCTACTGAGTGAGGGTGTAAACTTCTCCCCCTTAAAGTCCATGAAGGTGTTTGCTTCTGTCAGCAGTTTATACCCATTCCTGCACGTTCCCCCTGAAAATAAATAAGTGACTTTCCATCCCTCCCTAAACAAGTCTCCCTCATTTACCCCTACTGCACATATTCGAAGTGTCACTCCCCACATCTGATATAGTAGATAGTTCCCTCCACCACCACTGATTTCCTTGAGCTCACATTCCAAAGAGGTCCCTGAGAGTTGCCATGAAACAATGACCTCTAGCATACCCTCAATTCACCTTAGCCATCTTCTTGTTTGCAACACCCTTTGCTCTGCCACCCCTGCCTGCTCTTGCAAATATCTTGATCTGTATATCTCTCACTAAACTCTTCTCCATGTTCTCTCCTCAGAGAATTCCTTCGGTGCTCTAAAAACAACCCCCATTCCTTTAAATAGTTCATCAATGCTCCCCCCCTGGACACCCTCTTTCCTTCCTCCATCTACCAGGGCATGACAATTTTTTTTATATAGCACTTTTTTGTAATCTCATAGGTAAGTAGTTGGTTAAAAGATATTGTGCCACTGGATGAGGTCCAAGAATACACAGGATTGTTCATAGATTTTTCTTGGACCCATATGTCATATGCTGTACAAATAGCTTTTGCTATGTAACTGTCACTACATAAAAGACATTTTCACATGACAGCATAAAGCTGTTGGTGATCTGTTAACTCCACAGGAGATTGGTCTCCTGTTTTAAGGGCAGATATGTGTAAACAGACATTCAAAGATTAAGAGTAGAGTTTATTATTACATATAATCATAACCCTACTGGAAGCAAAGGATTCTTTACCTTACCATCAATGGAGTCAAGGACAAAATGTATTCTATATAGACTTGATACGGGACAATAGATTAGAAATAAAACATGCCTCAGCATAGGCTACATCCTATATCCCACAGAACTCAGTTTCTACACAGGTAGGTCCAATAGGTTACAGCAATTAAGACAGGCCTTGACAAATCAATGTTTCTGGTCACCATGGCAACCAGTTTTAGTAGCCTGTCGCCCATCCCCACTGCAGAAATGTAATGAAGGAGCACTCTCAGGTACCAAAAGTAAAATTGCTGGCACGTAGCTGTGAGCCACTTTTGTCCACCCCTGAGTTAAGAAGAGAAAAGGTCTACTAAAGCTGTTGCAGAGGAAGGCAGGTGGGAAGGAGCCAGGAACACAAAGTATACAGCACAGAAAATCAAGAAGGAACAGATGTAACTATTTCACCAAGGCAACCAATGCTCCTGGAGTATTACATCACCCATGGCCCACATCACAAACTTGTATGGGTGCATTCTCCCCATCCTTGTTTCTCTCTGAAAAATGTTATGATGCAGGAGAGATGAACTAATAGAACTAGTCGAGTCACATAGCAACTGTTGAAAGCTTCATCTCATTAATTATTATTATTATTCTTCCACTACAAAATAAAATAAATAATAATCATCATCATCCTCAGACTTCTGGCAATTCAAACCCTTCCAATGAACTCCAAGAGATGTGAAGTGAGGACACAAGATATTGTTTTTAACTCCCATTTAGTTTAATAAATTAACAAGTTCAAGCCATTACACAGCAATGGAACTCTTCTTCTTAGACATTTACAAAGGTGCAGAATTTCATTCATTTCAATAAATCATTGTACTCTGGTCTCTTAAATAGCTGAACAGTTTCTGTTTTTCTTTGTATTGGAATTTGGGGTTAAAATAATCCACCCACAAAGAAGGCAAAGTACTAAAGAGCACAAGGTGTGGAGCACTAACACAGGTTCAGTGTGGGTGTTGGCTCCAGAACCTGTACAAATGAGCCAAGCAAGCAGATAACTGTGAAAGGTTGGGGGGCACTCATATAAAGGAGCCACAGTAGAACAGGCTACACATGGTCTTTTGTTTTTTGTTGTTTTTTTTTTAAATCAAAGGTTTCACTGAATCTCTGCTACCACATACATGACACCTTTATTTAATGTTTATTATGAGCAGGAAGGAAAGAAGACAGCTGAGAGGAACAAATAATAGTCCGAGCTGCTGTCTTATCTGGGATCACACTGGTTTCCGACCTGTCCAGAAGCCCCCATCTCTAAGGATTTGAACTCTAACAGGAAGATGTTTTCACAGCAAACAAATTCCCAAGTAAGGATTAACTCAGAGGAAACAGAAGAAAACTTACCTACATGCACACACACGTACATGCATATGCTAATGTGTAAAGGAGCAAAATGGACAATTTATGGAGGTCTGTATAACTTTTCAATATCCCCGTCTTCACTCTGCTATTATTTGCTTCATTCTCTGCTTATAGTCTCCCTTCCATTGACTCAACTCATCTGACAGTGAAATCCTTAAGTGTATTTAACAGAGACTTATAAGACAGAGATCTGATTTTTTTTTCTTCCCAATGTACTATATTAAGGGAAATGCCTATTAGAATGGGAATGATTGCCAGTATGGGACACAAAATCCACATAAGTTAGCAATGAGACCACAGTCATACCGCTCCTTTTCATCCAGTTCATATCATAGCCTGTAAAAAGACAGCCACACAATAAAGAGTTACTCTAAAAGAAAACCACACAAAACACACATGGAGTTTGGCCTCATTAACCAACGGCTTTTAGAAATATCCCTCCAAAAATCAGAGATCACCACCTTACTACCTGTGGCACTTAAGCCTGTATTTGTCCCTAAACATTTGAAACTACACAGACTCCTTGATCTATGCATGCAGTTCCTAGTGACATGAGAGGGGAGAACATGGATTTGAGTTTTTCATCTATAGGCTTAAAGAACAGCCTTCCAAGGCAATTAAAGGACACATTCAGATTAAAAGCTATTTTTAAAATGCATGTTTTTAGCTGTGTGTTATTACCACATGAGAGACTAAAATCCACTTTTTTTAAAAAAAATTTTTTGAAGTGTTTTAGCCTTGACAATGACATTGCCATTTCACTTTGTTTAGTCATTACACTTTTTGGTTCTCACATGGCCAGCAGAATAGTACACTATGTGTTAAAAGAGTGTAATTCTTTTAAAAAAAAAAAAAAAAGAAAAAAAAAAGGGGGGGGGTCACACACTAAAACTTTACATTCAGTTTTCCTCCCATACACAGTGAAACACTAATATTTGGTAAATAATTCGTTTTTATGAAATGTAAATGTTGGACCTACCAGTAGCTTTAATCTAAGGAGCAGATTTTCCTGCACTACGTTGGTTCCTTCCTGTGGATCATGGTTGTTATAGCACACTTTCAGTGACAGCACCACAGTCAAGTGGTTGAGGGAATAGATTTACCCACTGAGGGGACTGCAGCCTCTATGAAAGGCAGTTTATACAGTAAACATTTAAAAGCAGTAAGTACAAGTACAGAAGAAAAAGTTAGACCATTTAAGACTCAAGGATCAGTTTTGAAAATAAAACTCTTTGGACGTGCTCCTCAAATACATCAAATTCTAAGAAACATGTTTGGATGCAAAGACGTACATGGCCATACTTTCCAGGGCCCGGAAGTGTGCCAGAAGTAGATCAGCTCGTTGAACTAATCCCACCTCATTGTGAGGCTGAAGCATCACTATTCCTTATATCAAGTACCCAGAAGTTACACAAAAGTCTCAAGTAGAAGTCCACGGTAGCAGCTATATGTGAAAAAAAAAAATATCACAGAGTACCAATGTGAAGATGCAGAAAGAGAAGAACGTGTCATTTAACCAAGACCGTACAACTGAGGAACCCTCCTCTAAGAAAGTGATCATTCAATTATCAGATACGTTAAATAAAATTTCCTAAGAAAGTAAGGACATGACTCCCAGTTTAACCCTGCCAAGGAGACACGCCCCTATGCCCTGCAGGCATCTGCGAAGGGCCATCTGCGTGTACTGAAGTGTCTGGATTTTTACATTTCAAGTAGAACGCAATACGCTGCACTGGCATTTTCACAGCCAGCTACTCCCCAGCAGAGCCAGACCATTCCATTTGTTGCTGAAGAGCTTAAGCTCAAATCCAATTTATGAAACAGTTATGTTCCAGCTATGAAGTTACTTGTTTCTGTTATTCAAGGCAATGCTCATATCATAATTTTATGTTCAGTCTCCTCTCAAACATGGTATTTCACTATCTTCAGCCTTCCAGAGGAGCTGTTACAGTGTCCAGTGCAGGGTTTTGCAGGTAGCTGTAGGAGAAATCTATGTCATCTAGCATCGGAACACTAACTACACACTTTTAGTCTCCAACTACCTCCAGAAAGCCGAGAGAAAGAAAAACCAAACACAACCAAGAACAAGGTGGGTGGAGGATGATTTCCAGTCAGAAAAAGGCTACAGCCTTAAGACCATAGAGGAAGGGGTGGCATGAGCACAATGGTTTCTCATGAAGCAAACGGGAGAAAAGTAAAAAGGTGTGGAGATTGAACAGACTGTTCTGGACCAAAAGCTGGGGGAAAGGCGGCTACTGGTGAGCCAGCTGGATCAGTTCTTTTCTATTGCACACAGCCAGTCTAGTTGCAGTAAATGGGACAACAGTAAAAAGCATCTCTATCTTAGGTACCCCACTCATTACTTTTCAAATTATAGCTGTGTATATTCTGGATCCTACCCAGAACCCCAGTGCTTTCCTGAACCCAGAAACATAACTACCCCTCTAAAATTGCCAGCCCTAAGATCTTCAGTTATACACTACTAACCCACTTCTAGTCTTTTGAGGTGCCCTGTGATCACAGTTCAAGAATTTTCCTAAAGACGGGCCTTCCTCTAATTTTTGCAAAACCTAATAATTGTCCTCCTGCATCACCCAGGAATAATTTTTTTCACATACATGATCCCAACAAACTTAAACAAACCCCACCCCACATTCCCTCTCAGTGCAGAAATGATTTTCCATCATAGTAAACCTACTAGTAACTTGGGAAGGAAGGAAATCAGACCAGTCCCAGATGACCTCATTTTTTAGACTGATTTCTCCTCTGGTCTCCCTTCTCCCTCCTACAGAAGAAGAGCAGATGCTCCTTTTCAAAACCATTTATCTCCACATGATACCCTCACAGAACATTGATTCATTTCAAAACATTCTTGATTTGAAGTTCAAAACACAAGTAAATTCTGAAGCTTCTAACTCCTGCCACATTCAGGGCAAAGAGTCCTCCTAGCTGACTCTTGTTTCTCTTCCATGCAATGAAGTTGGAAGCCCCTGCTTTTCTCAGCATCATTTCCTCTGCCGATGCAGGAGAAATCAAAGACATTCATATTACTTGTTAGTGCCATAGGAGCTGCTAGGGAAAGGTCCATTTTAACAAGTCAACTCTTCTCTGGGGAGGACTTCACCTCTTTCCATTAAAATAAACTTCAAACTATACAGCAAATAATCTGTTAGCACAAATCTACCTCTCATTTTCCCCAGCATCATGCTGGTCTTCAGACTACTGGAGCATCCGTGGACCACAACAGCTGTGTACAGTGCAAGGATATGGCATTCTAGAGGACCGAATACCATCTGCTCCTCCTGTGGCCCTAACTATTTCTGTAGGGAAAGGAATCTATATGTACAAAGACTAGCTGCTGGTCCAGGCAGCTAAATATGTGGACACCACAATATGGGGCGCAACATCTACGGATCAGTTATCTTTCTGTAACACCACAGTAATAAAGGGGAGATTCATGACTGACTAGCAGCTCCTGCAGTAGTGACAGTAAGTTGACTTTCCCCAGGAACCGGTTGTCTTGTTAAGTCTCACCTAGTGGTCCCTTCTTCTGGGAAGTCTTTTCATTCAAGAGAAAAAGCCCCATAATTATCTGTAGAAAGGGGGACACTGTTCAAATAGCACAGCTGGTCTATGGAGTTACTCTTTCCCCTAAAAATGTGTCCCAGCAGGCAAGCTGCAGCGTGCAGGTGTTACTCCTCAGTTAAGCTATGAACTTTGCACCAGGCAGGAATACAGTGCAGGTGCCTTGATCTTCTACAGATCAGCCTCCTCATTCCTCCACCAAGTTACTAAAGAGTCTCTTTTCCCATATAGTTAAAGATTTCAGGAACTAAGGGGTTAAGATATAATTTTGGAACAGTCACCTCAGAGATCCTGTCTTCTTTCTAGGAGGTCATCTGGAGAAGTCAAAGGTGAAGGCAACCGCAAGGATATGGAGTCATTCCACTGGTGTCTGCAGCAGCCAGAATGACTGATTAGCATACCATGTGGTCTCCTGCTAGAGCAAAGCGGGTCCTGAAATCCAGAAGTGTCAGAACCAGGATGGCTAATCAGCCTAACCATTGGGTTCCTAACTCCCTTCCCTCCCCAACCAATATAAAGCACCCGGGGAGGAAAGGCGTCCCCGTCATCTGAAAGAGTAAAGGATTAGATTGTAGTCCGCAGATACCAGAGGGTGGGAAAGATGCAGAGATGACAGGGGCTTCTATGCAATCTTTAAGAGTGGCTCGTCCCTCCCTTAGTTCTCGCCCATTGTTGTGCTGCCATTGGCCTTGGGTTTTGATTTAGACTTAAAAGAGAAGCGCTTGATGAGGCGCCGGGAGAAGCTGCCAGCTTTCTTCCTGGTGCCAGAGCTGGTGCTGGCATTGGACAGGTCATCGTGTGACTGGCTCAGACCTGCTTCCTTCTGCTTGTTCTTCCTCCGGAAGATGAGTTTGGTGCCGCTCCTGAGAAAGCTGACTAGAGAAAGAGACAAAATGGGGAGAAAGACAGACATAAGGATAGGAGCTCTCAACAAAATCATTATGTGCTTTCCAGACACCTCCTTGTGAAGAACCATCAAGTCCATTTTACAGTTTGATGATAAACTCTTGCAGAAAAGGGACCTGCAGTAAGCCACAGCCTGCAACTAGAACGAGGTATTCTCACGCTAGTCCTTTGCTCTACCCACTAGACTATGTTTTGAGAAAGGATGAGATACCCATAGGCCACCGACAGTCACAGCTTAGCTGAGTGCTAGTCACCTACTTGATCTTCCTACTATCCTTGAGCTTCCTAACATTCAAGGAAGTTCCTGCATGTTAGGAAGTTCCTCCTGTTGAGGAACCTTTTTTTTTTTCTTTCCTTCCTTCCACCCAGCGGGGGTCCTCTGGTAGTTTGTGCCATGCCCCAATCTACATGCCTGGGATGAGAAGGATGGCCTAGGTTTGAACTGAGGTGGGTCAGTGTGATCCAGCACATTTTAAAGATTGCCTTTTTTTTTTGCACAATTTCTCTCTCCCTCCCCCACTTTTTTTTTGGCAAGTGAGGGCAGGTCTACACTTAAAAGACCACAGCACTTCAGTGAAGAGGCTACACCTACGAGAGCTCTTCTCTCATCGGTGTAGGTATTCAACCTCCAAGAGGCGTTAGCTACGTCAACGGGAGAACACCACCAGGCGTCAGATTGGTTTAGTTATTTTGCTCAAGGATGTGGATTTTTCACATTCTTTTCCTAGTACAGACCTAGCTTAAGCTGCTAGCAAAGACTTCCGAAGTTACAGAGAGGAACCTGCAAATATGTAACTGATGAAGTAATGCCTGTATGTACGCAGAGTCTGAGATGATAACACAGAGAAATGGGAACTGTCCTACTAGTGTCCACAGGGCGATGAACTCAAACAATACTTTTGACATTTCAATATAAAAAATATTCGCTATTTTTTGACTACAGAAGAACCTCAAGTTACGAACAATGGAAGTTACTTACTGTAACTGGAGATTCTTCTTCGAGTGCTGGTCCCGTTGTGGACTCTAAACATGGGTGGCATAGGAAGCAGTACTAAGTGTGGAGATAGGAATGAGGGCTCCCCCAAAGCGAGAGTCTGTAGGACTGTGTGACTCCCTGCAGCATCCGCTGCTGCTGATGGGGCTATGGCTTAGTGAGCAGTGAAAATGTAGACATAGGACCATGTGGTCGCTCTACAAACAACCTGCTACAGAACATCTGTCAAGAGGACAGATGTGGTCACTTGCGCTCATGTGGAGCGTGCAATGATGCCAGGTGGCAGAGAGACTTGAGAAAGGGAGCAACACTCCTCAATGCAATGAGAGATCCAGTTGGAGAGACGTTGAGAGGAAAGGGTGCAGCCCCTGCAACATTCTGCAAGGATGACAAAAAGCTTGGGCAAGAGACAAAATCTGCATGTGCGCTGGAGGTAGAAAGCCAACACACAATGGACATTGAGGGCATGCAGAGTGTGCTCTCTCTGTGAGACATGCCGTTTTGGATAGAAGATGGGGAGGTGAATGTATTGGTTGAGATGAAATGGAGAGATTACCTTAGATAGGAACTTGGGATGGAGTTGTAAGAATACCTTCCCCTTATGAAAGGCCATGAAGGGTGGGTCAACCATCATAGCCATCCATGTGGTAACCAGTTGGGTGGATGTGATTGCCATCAAAATTACCTTCAGAGTACTCACACTGTGAGTGTGAAACATAGTATGTCGGGGATACCTCACCATACAGTTTCTTTCCTTTTCTCTTCATCACTTCCCTCACTGCAACAGCAGTAGACTCATCCCAACACATGCTGTCCACTTTGTGTGTCAAGCATTCCTACCCTTCCTTCGATACAGTCATGTCCAACTCCACTTGGACAACGTGACAGCCATCATCTATATAAACAGGGCGGAACCTGGTCTCCAACCCTTTGCTAGGAAACTACTTGTTTGTGAAACTAGGGCCTCAGATATGATATAACTACATGCGGTCCATCTTCCGGGCACCAACAATATCCTTGCAGATGCTCTCAATCACTCTTCCCACTCATGCTTGTTGTGGAAGCTCCATGACCCAACTCTCTGATCCATCGTTTGCCAGAGAACCTCTTTTGCTCGGACTTCTTTGCAACCACCTACCAACTGCAAACGCCCCCTTCTTGCTGCAGGTGTGCTCTCGGACAAGGTTCTACGGGAAACGTGATTCTCCTCCCTTGGTCACCTGACCTCCGGAATGTCTCCCCACCCATACCACGCCTTTCAAAAATCATCCATATGAGGCGGTGCAGTCCTCATACTCATTGCTTCCTTCTGGCCTCACCAGTATTGGCTCACTGATCTCTTTCATCTCTCCGTTTACATGTCAATTCACCTCTCCCAAATCTCCTCACATAGCAACATGGCCTGCACCCAACTCAGAAGTGCTTCGCCTTGTGTCCTGGTATTGGATGGGGCTCGTGAATACACCACATGTGCTCAATACCAGGTCCACCCCAGTACATGATGTCCTTTCGCATGACAGGCACCCCCCACCCATTAGACTGGAGCAAATTACCATCGTCACCCGCTCAACCTAATCTCTATCCTTGACTACTGGGACAAAGCTCTTCCTCTACCTCAGTTAGTCCAGTGCTTCCTTCTAGCGGTAGGTCAGGGAATTGCTCCACCCCTTAGTGTCCTTTCACCCTTAGTGGTGGAAGAGGTAATATAGTCTCTCTGAAATGGCTGCTGCCTCCCAGTCCTGTCTCTGGGTCTCACAGACCCATGCCTCTTTGCTGGAGCTTTTACCCCTCTAGCGAATGGCCAGTAGCGGTGGAGGGGGACTGGAGAGGACGACACTGCTCTGGGGGTTGGTGTGCAGTATCTCAGAGTTCCTTGTAAAGTGAGGGAAGAACTGTACAGACTTGAAGACCAGGGGTGAGGCAGTGGTGCCCTGTAGTCCCTGTACAAGTCCCAATGGTACCAATGAGGCCAAGCATATAGATCCACCAGAGCTGGTGAGCCACAATGGTAACAGAATCACACACTGGCAGTGGATCCGCACACCAGTGTGTGGGGTGGGTGTTGCTACTCCAGGCTATGGGAGCATACTGATGAAAAGGCAGGCTCCTGCTCCAAACACCACACCAAGTCAGAGGATTGGTGGTGCCATTGAAATGGCTGAGGCTGGCATGCAGTAGCTCTGCAAGGATGTGTTCACTTGTTGTACCAATGGTGTGAAGAGGAGCTGTTCAAGGCAGTGGCTTAGTAGAAGTGCCTCATCCACCAGTGATGGAGGATAAATGGTACCTGAGGGCAGAGCTGTTCCTAGGGTATGGTGAATCAGGTTGACTGCCCAGGGCCCCAGGCTTTGGGGGGCACTGTGCTTTGTGCCAGGATCAGCTGGGAGGTAGTCAGCTGCAGCCTGCCTCCTGGCTGGATGCTGAGACCCAGCAGGAGGCAGGCACCTGCCACCAGGGTCCTCACTTTGTGCTGGGACCGTCCAGGAAACAGGCAGCTGCTGCCAGGATCCCGGCTTTGAGTGGCCAACACGCAGTGTATGTGGGTTGATGAACGCTGCTATGAACAGCTCTAGTCCATGATGCACGTGTGCAACCCATATTTGGAATCCACACAGAGACCAGCACATGAAGAATCACAGTACAAACTGACCGGTGAATCTCACACCTCATTGGAACTGGAAATACGTAATCAGGCAGCAGCAGACACAATTTTATGTATATTAGTAGTACTGTATTAAACAAATATTAAAAATAAAAAGAAAGATCTTTAAAAAATTGACTCGGTAAGGTAACTGTTTCTGTGCTCATTTCTTCTACATAGTAAATTTTCAGAGCTATATTAAGACAATGTTCAGTTGTAAACTTTTGAAAGAACAACCATAACATTTTGTGCAAAGTTACAGACAACCTCCATTCCCAAAGTGTTTGTAACTCTGAGATTCTACTGTATCACAGAGCGTGTAAGGAAACAGAGAGAGGATGTTATCAACATCTGCACACAAGTGATGCTGAGTGACACGTATCTTGATGGCATTTGGGAGAAGGATCATTACTTCCCCTACCTAGGGTGACCAAACGTCCCAATAACAATCGGGTTCATTCTGATTTTAGGGGCTTTGTTGTATATATGCAACAACATCCCTCCACCCAAAACCAAGAAGGTCCTAAGTTTTCCACACTTGCTATTTGGTCTCCATACCCCATACTATGACATGTGAAGACAAAAGTCCAGAGACAAAGAATGAAGCTCTGGTCCGAAAGAGATCTAGTCTCAGAGGCTATGTCTACACTTGTAAATTTAGGTTGACTTTAGCTAAGTCGACTTAGCATGTCCACACCTAAATTTAAAGTCGACTTAGGAGGGAACTTACAAAGTCGACCTAGAGCGTCCACACTGGACGCCTAGGTCGACTTCTAGGGGCTAGGGAGACCTTGGGCAGGTCCATGGTGGCAGGGGGGGCACCCCTTGCCCAGTGCCAGGGGGCTCAGCCTTTGCCCCATTATACATGGGTACAATGGGGCAAAAGGGAGACAGGGACCCTGGCAGGGCATAGGGGTGCCCTCCCTGCCACCGTGGACGCACCCAGAGAGACTGGCAGGGCATCCAAGTCTTTCTATCAGTCAGTTCCCAACCCCAGTGGTCAGATCTGCTCCATTGTGAGTTTGGGGATCCAGGTGGATTCGTCTTCCCCAGCTCTAGAGGGTGCTGCTCCTTTCTTTGCTGGAGCTTGTCTGCTGACTTGGGCAGGTATCACTGAATCACTTGCACTCAGTTCACATTTTTCCTCATCACCACAAGGGCTAGAAGCAACTTTAATTTCAAAATAATATACATCAAAATCTCAGGACAGGGCACAGACTCTAGGTAAGTGTCTATTGCGCTTATGCTTTAATCCAGTCCTAGCATTACATTCAAATCTAATTTAAAGGGAACCAGTTCCAAGAAGCCCAGCAGAGTACATATGACCGGACTGTATTTTGAACATCCACCACAACAGGCATCAAGCACTGACTCGAATGGGTAGACTTGGCTTGTGTCTCCAACTTGGGAGAGTACCATCCTTTGGTTTCCAATCAGAGCACTGGGGACATTGCAATCTGCCTCTGCACAAGAGGGGTGGCTCCCCCTCCACACGTCCCCCCACCCTGCACACACATGCCGTTGGAACTAGCTCTTTGCTATTGACCTCAGTGCAATCCTGCACCTTCATCTCTCAGGCTCATCAGTATGGGACAAGATTCCCTCCTAATAAATAACTTTTTCCAAGGTTCATCTGTCACTGAATTTCAACTCATTAGTATTACATGCATGGCAATGGGCCAGGAAAGCCAGGGATGAGTTCAGGGTCATTTTCTTATTTCTAAACTGGGGCCTTAATGCAGTATTCCTGCCTCATTTGTAGACCACCAGTCAGTATTTAGCCTAGGCAGATGTGTTTGATTCCTTTACCTGAACTACAGCAGAACCTCTTGTCACACAGATCACACATATACACCAAACCCCAGCTCCAACTCTCATCAAGGTCTCCCATGACTGAGCCACTGTATACACTATACTTACAGAATACTTATTAGTAAGGCAGCCTTAAAAAAAAAAGCCACACTATAGTTTTCTGCTATTTTGTAATGCATCCAGCTTGTTTGTTTTATCTGCTCACTATTCAGTTGAGTAATTAGCAGGATCTCCTAGTTAGCAGTGTGAATACAGTTCAGCTGTATTTGTTCATATGAAGTGACAGCCCTAGAAAAACTTCAAATCCTTGAATAACTAGTCATTCAAAACATGCCACCCCTCCACCCCCACCTCCACAAAAGCAGCATCACAGAATACGACTGAAGTTAACGTAACCCCCTTGTCAGATGCTAGACGAAGGATGTTGCATTGCCCAAGTGTGCGGCTGTCATGTCATCCCCCAGGCCCTGCTGTGCTCAGCATTGCTCACTCCATCCTCACCTTTGTGATCCTTCAAGCTCCTGGTCTCGAGGGCACCTGTGGAGCCAGTTTCAGATTCCACGTCCTCCACTGAAGGTCTCTCAGAGATGTCTGATCGTGTCGTCTCATCCAGCTCCTGACTAGCCCTCTGTCCTGAAGAAGATGCTTCCAGTAATTGGGATGACTCAATAGAGTTCTGCATGTGGTCGGACATGTCTGTCATTATTGAGTACCCTTGCATGGTGGCCTCCATAGATGCAGCATAACCAAGAGAAAGTGCCATTTCATCTTGGGCAATTGGTACCTGGAGGGGGTGGAAAGGTCAAACAGGAAGAAGCTGTGAGTTAAAGTTCACAAATAATCTTTGTCTCCATTGGTCCATCTCCTCTCCTCCTTAAAAAAGGAGCTCAAGGTTTTCTCACTAATTCTTCCACCTAAAGGAACATGAGCTTCTGGGAGCTGAATGGAGAGGAGAAGCTACACAATTCTAATTCAAACCACTAAACTCCCCCAGGAAAGGAGCATCAGGTGGGACTCTTGATGCTCAGGACAGAGGGGATTCACACATTTTCTGAAGCATTGTGAAAACCCATGCCTTGATTCTCAAGCCATCAATTTTTGTTTCCTCAGAGGAGCCAATGCCACAGTCTAGCGTAGAAGAATGTATGTTTGTTTATTTGCCATTATTTGGCAAGACATCTCATAGCATAACATGGGGTTTCTCCCCATGGTCCTCCAGGAAGGACATCCAGCAAAATCTCATTCACCCTCTCTAAATCTCCCATGAAGTTTCAACAGGACACTGCATTATCTTCACAAATTTCCTATCCTAGTGTGGTGATCTGCTGAACCACCAAAGGCAGCTGCATTTTAATAATGGCAATGTGCTTATGAAATCCTTTCTGGGTGATATGTGGACACAAATCCTTATTTGAAACAAACAGATTCCTTCACATATGAGGTCCCTGCAGGACCAAGCATTATGACCCCCAAGCCCTATTAACAACCATCAGCCCACAAGTTACCTTGGAAACTCCCGAGATGATAAGTGTGCTGCGTTTAGTAGGGGTCTTCTTGGCAGGTTTGTTATTTGTTTCAGTCAACTGCCTGATTGCTGTCTCGGCCACAGGATCCAAGCCATTGGACATGTGACTGTCCCCTGAACACGAAAGAGGAAACAACCCAGACACAACGGCAGTGCTTGTGAGCAGAGGTAAGCCCCCTCCATTCAAACTGAGACACACTACCAAGGGAACAAGTGTGGATAGGAGGGGTGGGGGAGGAGAAACAGGCCAAAGAAGAGGAGCCACAGCCTTTCCTGAATGACCTTCATTATGCTGGAGAATAAAATCTTGGAAGACTCAACAGCTTCACTACAAGACTTGAAAAATCAGAGTCCCAGGCCACTCATGGGCATCAAAGTTCCCCTAGCACTTTTTGGGAATTATTAGGATTTTGGTTGCCTGTGTTCTGGCAAAAATAACCAACTCTGATCATTCCATTTTGCCCTCCCAAATGCACTATAGAGCATGACAAACAGACATGAGATTCTGCTTCACTTCCTGTCTTAAATTGTTAAACAGCTGGTGTGTTCTAACCCAGAGGTAAGAAGCAATCCATGTCTATGCAACCCCTGAAGCACTTTGGGACGAGATGCCTTACAGACATCCAAGACAGATGACAGGACGTCTGAAGGCGTGGAAGGATTTTGTGAGTAGTGGGTTAATTTTTTTAACTAACCCACTCTCCCCCTTACAGAAACTCGGGAAATTTATTTCAATGATTACGAAGAACTTTAGGTTTGGAATGTAGGATCGTATGGAATATTTTAATCCAAGAGGCCTCCTCCTCGAGTGGGGCCATGAGGATGAGCCCTATTTGGCCACGGATGATAAGCGTCACCAACTCAATTCCTAGCTTTTCATTATGAAAGAGGAGGGAGGCTCTTTTGCTCCAGATGAAGATCTCATTTTCATGTGAACTTACAGCTGCTGCTAGGTGAGGCACTGCTGGGGCAGCTGCTCTCTGAAAGCATCGTCGTCGTCTTCTCTGTCACCTGCACTTTGGATGGGGATCTTGATGGTGAATCTAGACTCAGAAGAGAAAGAGGCAGGAAGTTACTAAGAGCCTGGCCTCAGCTGAGATCACCTGCCTTTTGAGGAGGATGGAACTAACTCACCACTTCCCCATACAGACACATGGAGATTTGGGGGATTTCATTTGATCCATTACCTCCAGTTTGGCTTCTTTACCAGTACATGCACTGAGAGGGGCGATTTCCAACAAAGACAGGGCCAATGCATTGCGTAGCAGTTCGGACACGGGGGTAGCATACCCTGCTTTCCTACCCCATTTATAAGTGACACCAAGAGAGCAAACTGCAAATTTCAATTTCATCCAACCTGGAACCCCAACCAAAAAAAGTGCCAAGCAAAAAAATTCTTACCATCCCCCAGCTTGATGAAATGAGATTTGGGTCTGACAAACTAACATCTTAAACACACCCGTTCAGTATTATACCCATTTTACAGATAAGGAAATTGAAGCAGAGAGGGGGAAACAATTTAAGCAAGGTCATAACGAAAGCCAATAACAGAGCAGGGATTAAAACCTACATCTCTGGACTACCTTTACCAAGTGATATTGAAGAGGTTTGTCATCATTTTACATTTACCTCCGCAGACACTTTGCTGCAACAACAGCCTCCTCCGAGGGTACAGTGCAATTCCTCAAGTAGCTAGAAAGAAGTGAAATAACAGTGCTAGAAGCACCATCTCCACTTCCAAGGCTGACAGCAGCCCTTCTTTCTTTCCTGCTGTAAAGGGACCAAATTTGCCAGGATTGCTGGGTCTGATAGCTACAGAATTTAGCTATGTGCCACAGGGAAGAAGAGAGTTAGCTTCATGTTGCTGAAGCAGCCACCAGCAAAATCTAGAACACCTGGCCCTGTATAACAACCTGACCAATCCTTACCCAGCTTGCAGTCCACCTTGGGCCTGGACTGGACTGTGGTCACAGTGGTCACAATGGTGCCATCAGGCATGATGGTGCGGTCCATCTCGATTTTTTTTGTGGGGGTGATGCTAGTGCGCAGCGATGCAGCATGCTGGGAATTCGTGGACAAAGGAGACTCCTGGTAGACCAGCTTCAAAGAGAACAGGATACAAATAAATCACGGATAGTTTCTCTCTAGTGACACCCCAGGCAAGAAAATCCATCAAGTCCTGACTCCCACTCACAGCTCATGTGGTAAGGGGACCCAGTGCGTGAGCTTGCACGGAACAGCAGTCTCTGACCCGAGGACTTTACACTGCTCTTCGGTTACTAATTGAAAGGCACAGCTCTCTGTCCCTTTCCCACATACTCGCCTCCAGAAGTGGCATCTCTTCTTTCATCCCCAATCACACAAGCCGCTTCCAGGTCTCAGCTTTTACTTGCTACGTCTATAGTTTCTAAATCTGTGCGGGTGAACCTAAATTCCATTGCTGTGCCCAGAAGGACCTAACTTACCTATCAGGGAGTGATACTTGCATATGCAGCTTCATCAGCCCAAGATGACACATGCCCCTTGTTATAGCACACTTTCTGATACGCAGGGAGGCCGGCCAGCCAGAATCTGTTACCGCTACTCCTTCACTCAGCTGTAGGGGAGCTAGAGAATAAGAGGGCAGGCCGTACCATTCTTCACCCAAGTGGCTTCATTTGCTAACGCATCATTCCTAGATCCTGAATTCCACTTTCTGTAGCATGGGGTATCTTCTAGCCAACACTTCCCTGGCAGACTGTTCTCCGCAGATCACATGCTTACCTCCAGTGTAAGGGTAGCCTCAGGTGTCAGTAGCTGCCCAGCTCCTGGGGTCAGAGAACAGATCTGCCTCCCAGATGGCAGTTTATTGCAGGCGTCCAGTGAGACAGCAGTCTGTCCCAGCAGCACATCTGTGAGAGGGAGAACAACCTCAGCCCAGACTCCCCCAAGGCCCGTTTTTGCCTTTGGGGACCTAACTTCCTGCCTCCAAAAGGCAGCCTCAGAGTTGCAATAGCTCCCCAATCAATTAAGCATCTCCCTCGTTCTGAGAAAATGCAACTTCCTTCAAACTTGGGTCCTGTAACCAGTGCATAGCTTGGTGCAACTGACCAGAAATCCGACTGCTCTTGGTAATGTTCACTTGGCATAGAGTGGCACATCCCACCCTTTCAGCCAAAATATGCAGTGGCTTGTTGGTTTCTGGGCATCAAAAGGCTGAAAAGGAAAGCATCTGGACAAAAGTCTAGATCTGAAGATGGCAAACCTGAAGTGTTATTGAGAAAGTCAAAGCTCCAGTTTGGGTTTGTATATAAACCAGGGGTTGACAAAAGTGTTGCTCAGCTAGGCGCCCAGCTTCAAAGCAAGGTGCCTAGGTCGGACACCCTTCACCAACGAAACACACCCCCCGACCCCATGATTCCAAACCCCTAAAGGAGCCAGCGATTTTTTTTTTTTTTTTTGTCACCAGAGGGAGCTCCTCCACAGCGGAGGAAAGCCTGCTAGTGACTAAAACTGCCAGCTCCTAAATTAAAAAAAAAAAAAAACACAAAAACCACAGCTGGCTCCTAGGCACCAGTCTGCAACATTTAGTTGCCATGGTGGGTTGTGTCAAGCCCTCCAGTATTTGCAACCCAAGCATCATGGCATTGCACTAAGACAGGAGACCCACATATTGAAAACACAGTGGACAGGCCAGTCTTTTTCCAAGGAGCCTTTCCCCTGTAAAGATCTCAGGGACTGGTGCAACACATAGACTGAATCTTTTGAATCCTGTGAATTTCAGCTTTACTGGGTCCTGCGTATGGCTGCTCACTCACTCTCTCCACCACTGCTGTTCCCCAGTACTCTCAGCTTCAACTCTTTACTTCGTGGCCCCAGCTCCCTGTCAAAATAGAAACAGAAGGATTGGCGTTCGGCACATGTCAGAAGGCTTCCATCCAAGAACTCCTTTCTTCTGATGCACCCCTCCTCTACCTCTTCACAAGGTCCAGAATTTGCCACACTTTTTTGGTGGGTGGCGATGGAAGAGAGCGCCTGCTCAAAACGTAAGGTGCTCTCATAGAGCTACAAGGAATTGATGGAGTTATGGGGCTTGTAGCAGCGGGTGCTACGGAATTGAAGTGATCATCTGGATTGGGATGCACTAGGAAAACTGCATGGGAATTCAGAACTGGAACCGCAAGGATATGAACACTAACTTCGGCCAATACAATGGAATTCCACATCTTGGAAGCTGGCATCTGAAACACACCCATCCCTAATAAACCCCAGAGGCCTGGCATGCTGGCTGCAACTTTTGGCAAAAAAGAAAATCCACGGCTCCTTACAGCATGAGCTCCTCGTTCCACTCCACCTCTGCTGCAGTGCCTGAGTGCCTCGCTCTTGCTGGCTTGGTCCATTTCTGCTGCAGAGGGCTGTCTAGCTCCGCTACACAGCACAGCTTTCCACTCTCTGGCATGGAGAGAACAGATCAGAGGAAACGAGGATGAGAGGATTTGAGTTCTACAGAGCGAATTATTAGATCTGGCTTAACGTGCCTGTATCCCAAATCCTGAAGAGCATCAGAGCAAAGTGTCTTCTCATCCCCTGAAGTCAAATACACTTACATCTCATCTCCCCAGAAGGTTAACCGATTTCTCCCTTCTCACCTTCTTCCTCCTCACAGGCCAAATTGAGCAGTTGTATATGCCGGAGGAGCAACTTGGACACTGTAGGGGCCACCATATTGGATGGAGACTCTTTGGATGGTTTGTCGCAGGACATCTGAAGAACAATAGGGAAAGATGACAGATCAGTGATGCCCCTCTGAAACTCCTTTACTGCCTCCTTTCTTCACACACAGACTGGAGTGAGGGGCCACAGCAGGCCAGCCAGGAAAATTAAAAGAGAATAAGTCCCAGTGAAAAGGAGGTTCAATAACCCTAATCAACAAAAAGCACTACTGGTGGTTATGATATGCATCCCTGGTTGTCCTGTGGCCACTCCTCGTACCTGGCATGAATACAGAGAGAAGCCAATCATGAACCGGAATTGGTCCCACAGTGGCCCAGAGTCTATTAACCTAGGGAGGAGTCTCTGCAGGGAAGTGATTATGGGAACACCATTGCTTACGACATTAGAAACCCGACAGAATAACAGACCAGAGAGAACAAGTCTGCACTGCGTGTTTGTGTGTAAGTCAAATAAGCCTGACACCCTATTGGCTTATTAATTCCCATTTCTATGTGGTCCCCTGTGCATCCAGCCTCCCACTCTTTGTATCCATTGTTTTATTTCCTATCTTCAAAGCATCTGATGAAGTGGGATTTTCTCCCACGAAAGCTCATGCGATTAATAAATCTGTTAGTCTTTAAAAGTGCCACAAGACTCTGTTGTCTTTCTACAATAGACTAACACGGCTACCCCTTTGGAATTTTATTTCCACTGTTCTTTTTAACAATCTAATGTGTATGTGTGAGGGCGCCAATGACCCTTCCAATCCCCACTGCTCTCAAGGCGTATAGGAAAGGAAGAAAGGACTGCCACACCAGGTCAGACCAGTCTCAAAGCGCCCAGCACCCCCTGCTCCAGAAGAAGGTGGAAAAAGCCTATAACACAGTTATGGATTTAAGCCATAGCAGAAGTTTCTTCCTAATTCTTGACAGCTAGGGGCTATTTTATGTCCTGAAGAGTGAGTGAACAGCCATGTAGTTTTACTCTCAGTAGGACAATGGAGAGTATTAACCATCAGAGCCACATCTAATCTTTTTTGATTCTTGCCATGCTCTCAGTCTCAGTAATCTCTTGCTGCCTTAGGTTGAAAACAAGGAAAGCCTTACCACGTTGCCACCAGCAGTGCAGGCCTTCAGATTCACCATCATGGCAGGCTGAGTGCTCACAATCGAGTCCTCAATCAGGTCCTTTATGGTGGACAGATCCACTTTCCCATCATTCTTCTTCCCAGCAACCCAGAATGGAAAAAACAAAAACAAAAAACCACAAGACAAGTGACTGGACCAGTTTCCTCCTTAGAAGATAATTTGCTGCCTTTCTCTCTTCTCAAAGCCATTAAGGCAGCCCCATGTATCTCCCATAGAGCCAGACTCAGCCTATGCCATTTTTGTACTTTGCATTCCCTTTAGGCTTCCTACAAGGGGTAAAGCAGGCGTGTGACTCTCAGCTTAGATACAGTACGGCTGACATGCATCTACACTCACGCAGTGTTTCAAAGGGAGTGGATTAAGTCCAAGCATCGGCAATTTCCCCAAGAGCTGCATTCACCCCAATTCTTGACAGTGGTCATTACAACTCCCCATAGCATCTCAACTGTGTGAGAACCTGCTGCATTTCAGAGATGGTCACGGGCGTCACTGGCACTGGACCCTGGGGCATGGGCCCCAGGTACCCAGGCCACTGTCCCAAGTCCTGAGCTAGCCCAGCCCAGCCAGGACCCAGAGCTGGTGCTCAGAGTCTGGGTGGGGATGTGGGGCCCTGCTGGGGACCTGGGGCTGGCCAGCGGCAGCAGGAGCCCAATCTGGCCCTGGGCCAGCGGCAGCACTGGATTGGGCCCAGGGGCGGGACTGGCGCTGAGGGGTGGGGGGGGCAGGCAGGAGCGGCATTTTTTTTCAGGGCAACAATGCCCCTGGAGACGGCAGCTCGCTTCCAACCCTTTATTGGAAAGATCAAGCCAGGGAAGCCAGATTCTCAATACAAATACAACTCATAGTCAGGACTTGTGGGATTGGAGGGACTGAACAGGACATGTAGTGGGGGCACTCATGTGGCAGTGTCCACTTTATTAAGCAAGTAATATTGTGGGCTCTGCCAGCACTGACATTTTTCAGGAACTCTCCTGCAGTGGCAGCTCCGTCGCTAGGAGAGTGTGTATGTAAACAACAATCTCGCTCTGCTCAGGGCAGAGCAGCTAAATTCGCAGTAGCTACTAGCACATTGTCTGCACTAGAACCTCCACCCACGCTGGCACTGGTGACGCTGCATCAGTGCTAGTTCAAGAGCGGAAAATCCCACCCCTCCTCCTTCAAAATAAATTAAATAAAAAGATACTACATAGACGAGGCTATAGAAGGGAAAGGCAGCATCTCCCCTTCTTTCCCAAGTTCTAGTCTAGTATTGGGTTCACCCTGCCCGTTCTCAGCCCCAACCCCACCTCCTTGCTCCCCCAGTTTGCTCACTTCACGAGGCTGAAGTTTTGGAACAACGGAAAGGTTCAAGTCTGGTCTCTCCTTGAATGTCCATGATACCAGCAGGCCCTCGTTCTGCATCTCCTCCAAATGGATCTCCATCTGGCCCGGACCAAAAGAGGATCGTTAGGCATCAACTTTTTATTAAGTGGCCTTTTCATTGGCTTGGGAGTAAGTTGCCAACTGGGCCTCATGTAATCTAACATGGGGAAAGGGCCCAGAAGACCATCTGAAAACAATCTGTGCCAGAGAGTTGGGAAATAGGAGGCTTACTTTATAATATCCAAGCATGATATATAGAGTCCAGAGAGGCAAGAACTAGCTAAGAAAACCTCACTGTCCCAGAGAAAAATCAGCAACAGCTATCTTGGATTTCTCACCCCTATGTGAAGCACTAACACGGAGGAGAAGAGAATGAGACTATAACATGTCTCATTTCATAGATTGAACAAAAAACCTGGAAGGTGATACAATGAAGAACAAAGTGGCTATTAATACAGAACCTCCATGGAACCCAATCAACCCACCCTTGCCAATTCTGAGCATGGACATTTCCAGGAATGATAACTCTCTCAAAGGGAACTAGACTAAGAACCAATTGGGCCACCAAGTAGCCGGACAATAGGATAAATGGGCTGGATTTGATCCTGTAACTTCGAGGCAGAAGGCTTCTTTACTCCATTCCCCAATCTCACTAAGCAACACGGTTTCAATGAAAATGCATTCCCAAGTCCAACAACACTTTCTTCAGAAGGGACCCAGATCTTAGGGGCGCTCAGGAACAACCAAACAAACCACTCAGTGGGAAGGGTTGAGAGTTGTTTTTCTTTTAGTTTAACTTGGACTCAAAGAAGCTGGTCTCTGGAAGAAGTTTGGAGATACCCATACCCAACAAATGAAAAACTCATGGGGAGAAAACTGTTGTGAGTTAAGGAACCCTAGACCTACAGAGCTAACCACACAGTTCTCCAGTGATGGATTTCTTTTCACACTGTCAAGAGAATCCTTTGATTATAACACAGATGAGTCACAATCCTCTTTCACACCACTTTGCTGTGTAGACAGAGCTATGCTGACTCCTTGCTCTCTTGTCCAGCCATGGAAAACCAGCACGTTACAGAACACAATTGGGCCATTACCATGCCACAGAAATCCAGTCACTGGATTTTGTTATAGCTACACGTTTTCTAGAATGATTCTCAGAAAGCAGCTTCCTGTACAGGAAGGAAATCCTGATAACACCACAGTTTTGACAGAATGATTGTTAATGTGGCTCTCATCTCAGCCCTTCCCTTCTGCAGACTGAAGCATGGGTAGGGGATGGAGGAAAGAGGAAATCATTAACCCCGCTATTTAGGGTTTGTTACCTGGGCCTGCTGCAGAGCCAAGGTGACATGATAGGTATCCATGGAAACAGCAGCTGGAGACTGCTGAGTAACAGAGACTGGGAATTTCACAGCATCAGCTGACAGACAGCAGTGTAACACCTAGATGGAAGAGAGAGGAGACAGTTTGCAGCAGCCTCCTTGAGAGAATGGGATTGGAGAGGAAACAGACAGAAGTCAGAGGGATGCAAAAATTTATACATGGAGAGGAATGTTTGGGGGAGCTCATGGTCTGACCACTGTTACCCCCAAGAATTTGCTGCTTAAGTCTTTGATGTATATTTCCTGAATCTCCTTAGTTTCACAAGGGCCCTTCTGTTTTTCACTGTAAAGCCCTGATGTTCAAAGTCCAACAGCACTGATCAGAACCAAGACAGTGCAAGGTGAAAGCACATAGCCAGACAGCTCTGTCATGCATGTTACTCCTGCCCTGCACACCCACTACTATTCCCGACTGGCCTCATAGCTCTGGCAGTCTTGAGTAGACCCCACCCACACAACTCTGACATCTCAAGCCTGGCCTGAAGTTCCATTCACTCATCCATTGTCCCAGTCTTAAAGGCCAAGGTTATCCTTGGACAATACACAGCAGCACACAGCGTACAGCAAGATTCAGAATGGCCGTGCCTTACCAGACTGTGGTCTGCCTGGTCTGTGCAGGTCACATGACTTATATTCGCCACTGGTGGCAGCTGAGGACTCTCTTCAAAAGTGATCTGGACGGAACTCTGGGGTAAGAGAATCTAGTTAGTTCCAAACAAGGTCAATTTATCTAAAAGCCATTCCAACAGGAGGCCTCCAGAGGCATTACAGGGTCCATACAAGAGACAAGTTAACACAGTGAGAGTGGGCCCAGTTCAGAACCAATAAGAGGAAAATCTTCCTTGCGTGGTGTGGAATTTCCAGCTTGAGGAGGCCCTGGGAGATTTAAACAAGGGCTGGAGGATTCCATGACAAACAATATCTGTTGCTGTGCCAAGCTAAAGGAAAGCTAATGTCATGCTGAGGGGCACAAGTTCATCATCTGGAGCTGAGGTAGGAATTACTCCCCCTCCCGCCCAACTCTCCCCACATACTGCATGGGGAGAGGAACTCTTCCTTGCCAATGCACCATAGGTCAGAGGGCTTGTCGATGAACAACTTCTAAATGCACTCAGCCTTGGGGGTTATAAAAGGGCCATACAGGTATTACTCAGGAGATATCCATTACACACAAGTCTCAGCAGGGATAGAAATTACATTAACCCGTGATATCTGAACCCAAGCACCCAGGATGCATTCCCAAAAGCAGTACTTCAGAATAAGGTCTGGCAATCCACTCAGCTACAAAGTTATCCCACATGGTTCTCCTTGGGGCCAGAAAGGCTTCAGAACATCTCACATGGCAAAGAGGCTTTCAAGAAACAGCAGCAACAAGAGCATCTGCTCATTACCCCATGAAATCACTAAGGGAAGCAGCAGAGATTTCTGAGGTGAAGAGAGAAGGGAAAGACAAAGGGACAAGAAATAGATAGGAGATACATTCACACTTTGATCAAGCAACAACAAAAAAGGGATGGGTTCAGAGTGGCAGAAGGCAGAAAAATGAGCCCCCTGAACACACAAATCATTGACCTCAGTTTAGCAAGAGATGAGAGAGATTTACGCACATGTGTAAATGAGAGAAACCTCTGTGAAAGGCAGAGGGACTGCAGAGATAGAGATGGCAATGTCGGGTCATGTGGGGGGCTGTGGTTGATGCCAATTTGTTTTAACAATTTGCATTTGGGGCCAAATTATTTCAAGCTGGGTTTGGTTCCACCTCCTCAATCAATTCTTATGTAGTTGGCTGTTTCCAGATTTGGGAAAAAGGCACGCACACAAGAAGTGCTTGATAAAAGGTTCAAATTCATGAACCCAGCTCATTTGGCACAGAAGAGACTCCAAGAGAACGCTGGGATATGCAGGAGTAAACAAGCAGCAGTGAGATCAGGTACCGAGATACCAAAATGAGCCGCTCTGCCACCCTTCCTTTCCCTAAAACTACTCTCAGAGCTTTCGCCTCCAGGTGGCCGTAGGCAAGTATCTCCCCCTCCCTCCCAGCTGTCACCTAGCTCTGGGAAGCATGCTGCCATGCAAGCACAGCTGCTCGACCTGTATCTACAACTTGCAATATGCCTTCAGGATGGCTGAGATCTCACTGCACTGAGTAAATACGGCAGCCACCACTTCCAAGTTCTGCTTCCCCCCTTCCCAGAGAATCAACATCCCTCTAGTCCAGCTCCTGAAAAGACAGCACCCTCAGTTTGTTGCAGAAGAGGAGACTCCAGACTTTGTGCCCTCTCAGGATAAAGTTTAGCATCCTTGGCCATGCATTTGTTTTTGCCATTCACTTTGATTTCCATCCACAGCTGATCTGGGGGTGAGGGAGAAAGGTGAGCTGCTCTGCCTGGGCCTGCAGGGATGGCTAAGGCTGAGAGAGGACTGACAGAAAGCCAGATGCCTAAAGCCGCAGCGGATCAAACACAGGGCATTACAGTGTCACGGGAACTTGCCTGCTGAGAGGCATGTTCAGACGCTGCTCATTATCAAAGGCCAGCACGAGGCTGGACCCATCCCCTGCAGAGGGCGATTGAAAAACTAGAGAGAATACAACAGGCAAGCTGCAGCTCTTCCTGCAGCTTCAGAAAAATGATGCCTGCTGCAGCTAACTAATTATAATGAAGTCTTCACCCTCAGCAGAATCTCACCCAGCAGAAAGGTACCTGAGCATGAGTTAATGCTCCCCCAGTTCCAATCTGCAGCTGGGATCTCAGGCCCAGTTCCGCCAGTGTTCCTCCATCCCAACCCAGAGTCCCCCCCCATCCCCTGCTATTCCAATCCTGGGCTCCGGACACACTAGCCCGTTGACACATCTCTGCCCTAACCTACAACTGCCCTGCAATTCCCGGTCTGGATTCATCCAAGCAAGAGAGACAGCTGTGATCAAATGGCCAATCTGACACATGAATAAGTTTCTAAGACAAGAAGTGAAACAGTAATTTTCACTTGAGACCGAACTTTGAACAGAGATGTCCTGAGATGAAACGCTGGTACTTTCACTCTTCTGCACCACAGACACCTTTCCATATCCCCTCTTCCTTTCTTTGTCTCTGTTTAGTTAATCCCCTCCACCCATCAAAACCCTTCTGTACTCCATCCCCTTAAAAGTAGGGGTATCCCTGTTCCATGATGTGGCCCCTTTACGGTGAGGTACCCAACCCAAGGGTCTTGGAAAGCGACTAAAGTGGAGAGAGGAAGTTGTCCTGAGAAATAATCTGTCTTGAAGAAAAGCTGTGCTGCTATCCATTTAAGGGTTCAAAAGCAAGAACCTTATCGAATGAGTGCTGGGAAAGAGAGCTGTATATCTTCCCTCACAGCAGAGACGCATAATGGCAGGAGACGGCTGCCTCCCTGCTGACCCCTCAAAGCCTGGGGCCTAATTAGAGAAGTTGGTCTGCTGAAGGAGAAGCCAGTTGAAAGCCACAAGGGAAGCTGTGGGCATTCTGCACCAAAGAGAGAGCTGCTTCACATAAAATCCCTTGCCCAAGAGGAAAGGCTGAGAAGGCCTCTAAGCCTAAAATGCCTTGTCCCCTTTTGGTTACATTTCTGTAGGTATCTTACAAGATTAAAACCAGTGCTGAAGACATGGAGACATACAATTCCCACAACAGATAATATCTCAGCTTTCATCCTTTAGACACATCATCATATGACAGGCCCTGCAGTCACATCTGGAACCTGCAATCCCACAATACAGCAACAGACTGCGTATCCGCATCAGGTATTTGCACCACTTGTGAGGCACACAGATCAAATGCCAATCCCCAGTAGGGCAGATAGTGGGCAGAAGCAGACTGCTTTAAGACTGTTTACCTTTATAAACATGGTTTTTAACCATCCCTTCTGGGGCTCTGCTCAGTTAAAGATATTATTTTTAACATTCCTTATCTAGTAACACCTGAGATTATTAAAACAAAGAATTTTCAGAGTTGTTGAGTAGTAGTTGCTAGTGAGTTTTCCTTTCTGGTGGTTTAATGCAGTGATGCAATATTTAGGATGAAAAAATATCAGGAAATATTTACTTAACATACTTCCAATGGAAATTTTTTTTAAAAAAAAATCTCATTAAAATGTTTCTATTGGACTTAGCATTTGTGAAAGTTAGACTTTACGAACCCTACATTTGGATAGCAACTTTAACATCATCTTGTATGCTGAGAAGTTCCAGAGGGGTAGCTGTGTTGGTCTAGTTCAGCAAAACAAAAAGTCCTGTGGCACTTTTAAAAATCAACAAAACAATAAATAAAACAAAATAAATGCGTTAGTCTTTCAAAGGGCCACAGGAATCCTTGTTTTGTATGCTGAGAGATTCTTATGTGGGCTGAATTTCTCTCATATTCCTTATTTCACAACATTGCTTTTTATCGATTCCATTCTGCTTCATGGCCATGTTAAACCCTATTTCAGCTCCGCAAATTGAGGAAGGCAGTCAGTGCAGAGTTTTGTAGCCCTATTCAGCTAACCACACAAGCTGGACATGAGTCATTTTAATCACTTCCTTCCTGTAACATTTCCTCCTTAAAAAGATATGCCACTCTTGTATAGCCTGGATATACTTTATACATAAATAACAAACTACGATATATATCCAGTCTATAGCCAGCTTCATTATCCTATTAGAACACTGTCTTTCTGAACACTGAATTTCTGTTTCACTTTGTATTTGAAAATAATCAGTTGTATATTACAGTAATTTTCAATGTAAATGAGTGATCACTAGATAAGTGTTTCTCTTCCTGTGCTGTGCAGGATTTGCTACATTTAATGTTACTGACTGACTTACACAAAACAGACCTTGGGGAAGGTATGTCAGTAGGTTTAATCACCTGAGCTCAACTGAGGCAGATCAATTACCACAAGAATTAGAGGGGGAAGTTATTTGCTCTATGCTATGGAAGATAATTATGCGAGTTTCGGCCTCAAGCCTTCATTGATCAGGCTAGATTTCCACAAAGCATAGTTATCATGCCACACCATTTCAAATGCCCTCAACAACATGAGGTTTTCCCCTTGTATACAACATTTCCTCTTTCCATCCTCCAAAACACACAAAAATTTTAGATCCATTTTCTCTTCTTTCATTGAGACAGCAAAGTCCAGGATGTGACAAAAATAAAAAACTTGCCAATCCCCTTTTCTGGGGCAAACATGACCCCAAAATAGTCTTGAGAGACTTCAGTCCCAACCTTAGAACCCCTTAGCAACATCTTCATGCTCAAAGAAATTGATGGCATTCAAATCCACATACAGAAAAGCCTGGAAGTCCATGAATTCTCCCACCACATCAGGTAACCTTAAATACTAGACCACTATACTCTCTTTGGTGCAGAATGGAAGTCATCACCTCGCAGGTACTGTTGGGATGCTATATATGTTTCCACGTGGAATCAGTTAGGAATATTCTCTTTAAGGAAATTCAACATTAACACCTATGGTGACGCCACAGTAAGGCTTAGAGATTAAAGTGAATATTGGCCAGGAAATTCAGAAGTTAAGGTTGCTGTGGAAGCCTCCAAATGGCAATGCCAGATAATTTTACAAGTTCCAAAGAGGTGGCTGTGTCAGTCTAGTTCAGCAAAACAAACAAGGAGTCTTGTGGCACTTTTAAAGACTAACAAATTTATTTATTGCATGAGCTTTCGTGGGAGAAAAATCCCACTTCATCAGACAATTGAAAAGCTTTCAAGCATCCGACAAGTGGGATTTTCTCCCACAAAAGCTCATGCAATAAATAAATTGGTTGGTCTTTAGAAGTGCCACTAGACTCCTAGATGATTTTACATTACCTAGAGTTGGGGCCTAGAAAAATAGTTTTACAAATTTACTGTTAAATAGAAATTGTGGTGATTTTCAGAACAAACATGATTTATATTTAAGTATTCTTCCAGCATTGCTTAGACTTGCAGCATATAGTGCATGAAAACCAGAAAAGGAAATTATCTAGTCTGTTGTCTTTCTTCCCGCTGAGCAAAAGGTAGAATATAAAAACAGAAACATTAAGGGTAAAAAGTCTCATTTTTAAAGTATGCTCAGTTTTAGTAACGGTGGGCATTAGTAGGGAAGTGATTACTGTACATTATTTCAGCTTGACATTTCCCACTACATTTAACAGATTACATATGATAGTTCAAAACCCAGCATACAAGCAAGTGGCTAGCTGGCCTTCAAGGATCAGCCCCAGTACAATGTGGGTGGAGATGATCTGAAAGGTCTTTCCACCTCTAACTTCCATTACAGTGGGTGTGAGGACTCTACTTTCCACTTCTGATTTAGCTGAATTTAAATTCTCACCATTAACATTGCATTAAGGAGAACCAGGATCCCAGCTCCCAATGTCCCAATTTACCAGGGCTACAGATGTGTCCACCCCTTCGGTTCATGGAAAGAATATTTGGACAGGGAAATCCACTCAGCTCTCCAGACTAGAGTGCTCTGAGGGTAATGCGAGGAGGGAGGGAGGAAAACCCGCCTCTTTCATTCCACTTGCCATTGTAGAGGCAATCCCGATTTTGTTGTTTGGGGGCTAATTTCACACCAGCTGGGGGAGGGAGAAAATGGGGTTACCTCCACGTGGCGTTGCTGGGAGGCGCCCAAACAGCCGCCCCCGCGCCCAGCAGGAATTGCTGCCCCATGCCCTGGCCCTTACCCCGTGTCTGCAGGCCTGCTCGTTGAGGGCTCGCACCCAAGCCCGCTGCCAGTTCTCCCGGAAGGATCTGAAGGTAAAGAGCGAAGCAAGAAGCCCTCTGGCCCCCGCTGCCTCCTCTTCCTCGGGGCCTCCGTGCAAAGCCACCCTCAGCCTCAGCAGAGATTTCCAGATGCCGGCTTCCCTTAGCGCCCCCAGGCTCGGGGGCTCCGGCTTCCCCCGGCTCCTCCACACGCCCCGGGAATACTGGAGCAGCCAGGCCGAGACGGTGAGCAGGGAGGCGGCGAACAGCAGCACCACGGTCGCCCAGCCCAGCTCCATGCTGGCAGGTTGGGGAGGCCAGGAAGGGTCTCACGGGAGCCCGGGGGGCATGATCGGGGCGGGGAGCCGGATCCCCGGCTCAGCACGACTTTCCCGGGAGAGGCTCCCGGGCCGCTTGCAACAATGGGCTGGGGCGCTCCCGGTCTCTGCCCGCTTCCTCCCCTCGCTACATCGGATCCGCTCCGCGCCGGCCCGGGTTTCCCGGACGGACCCGCTGGAAAAAGCAAGCAGGGTCGCTTGTGCGCAGAGCGATTCCGACTCCTTCCGACAAGGAAGCTGGGGCTGCGGGGCGCCGCCTCCTGCCGGCCGGCTCCTTCCAGGCGCCGCCCCCGTCAGCCTCTTCCCCGGCTCAGTCCGGGTTCCCGCGATGGCTCCGGGTCCCGGCCGCTTCACTTCCGCCCGCACATTTGTTTCTACTGGTGCAAGGCTGCAAGGCCAGCCGCTCATCGGCCTGCCCTGGCCGTCCTTCCACCCCGGCCGGGAGCAAAGAGGGGCGGATGGTGTCAGGGGCTGGGCTGGAGTGGGAGTAGAAGACATGCAAGGGAAGAAGGCAGACCTCCCGCCCTCTGATAGAAGGGGGTTCAGCAGAGAGCGGGTGTCGGCCTGCTGTATGGTATGCAGCATTGGAAACTTTAGGCTCTGACAAAGTGGGAGTTCTCCCATTAAATTCTCATGCGATAAATGTGTCAGCTCAGTAGTTCCCAAAGTGGGCCTCGGCAGGTTGTGGAATCTCTTATATTGGAGGTTTTTAAGAGCAGGTTAGACAAACACCTGTCAGGGATGGTTTAATGGGGGTCGTTGGTCCTGCCATGAGTGCAGGGAACTGGACTCTATGATCTGTCATGGTCCCTTCCAGTTTTTATGATTCTATGGGGGTGGGCTTGCCCCCTTGGGGGTGCCATGAAGAAAATCCAAAGAGGGCATAAGGCTGTGGAATTTTAATAGTGAAAAATTGTTTTAGCAGCATACAGAATTTTTGATTTTCAAATTTTAGACCACGCAAGGCGTTTCAAACTTTCTAGCAAATGAAAATCTATTTGTGGTTATTTTTAATTGTACAATTACAAATTGAATTGTTGTTAAAAGGAGGTTGGGTGATGGTAAAGGAGAAGTGGGGGAGGCGTGAGGGTTTCTCAAAAATCAGAAAGGAGGCATGATGCCGAAAAGTTTGGGAGCCTCTGAGTTAGCCTAACACAGTGGTTTTCAAACTTAGGGTCAGGACCTAGTACCAGGTTGCAGACCCACAGGAACTGGATTGTGGTTCCCCCTGCCACTGCTGCAAGACTGTTATGTATTGCTCAAAGACGTAATTGTTGGGTCATGGGCATAAATTATTTTTTTCAACTGGGTCCAGAGGAAAAAAAGATTGAAAACCACTGGCCTAACACATTTATTTATCGCATGAGCTTCCCTGGGATAAATAATTTAATCTTTAAAAGTGCCACAAGATTCCTTGTTTGTTTTGCAGTGGAAGCTGTGGAGGAAATTTTAGGGGTGTTCAGTCAGCGGAGGCCACACTTAGCAAAAGAGAAAAGTTTAGTAGAAACCTATACGCAGCTGCGGACCCCTGGGACCAGGCAAAGGCCCAAGAGCCCCTCACACAGGGTGGAGTTACCTTATATAGGTAATACATTTTCATATTACAATTATGTATATATCACATAGTGTGACTTGGCTCCCCTCCAATCCCGCAATGCCCCTCACTATTCCAGATACGGCCTGACCAGTGTCGAATAGAGGGGAATTATCACATCCCTCGATCTGCTGGCAATACTCCTACTGATGCAGCCTAATATGCCATTGGCCTTTTTGGCAACAAGGGCACACTGTTGGCTCATATTCATCTTCCCGTCCACCATAACTCCCAGGTCCTTTTCTACAGCGCTGCTACTTAGCTGATCGGTCCCCAGCCTGTAGCAGTGCATGGGATTTTTCCGTCCTAAGTGCAGGACTTTGCACTTGTCTTTGTTGAACCTCATGAGGTTTCTTTCGGCCCTTCGGAGTCCTTCGAACTCCTCACAGCCATGGCCTGCCCGCAATAACAGATAGTCCAGGGCTACACGGTTCTGCAGGATAGCTGCTCGCAGTTGGGCTTGTTCTTCGCTGAGCAACTGGATTAGGGTAGAAGTCTCATTAATGCTCTTTGCTAAGGCACAGGCTACCTTACACACAGTCAAGTAAGCCCCCATGGCCAGGCCTGGCACCCCCACCAAGGAAACTGCCAGGGATACCACCTCAGCTTTGGACATCAGATGGATGTCACTTTCACAGTCTGAGGATAAGGAACGGGTATTGTGGTGATAAGGGCACACCCATGGGAAAGCATATAGCGAGGAGAGCCGACCAAAGGCCCAGGGTCCTCCAGTAGCGTTGGCAGGCACATAGGAATAGGAGCTATTGCTGCATATCATTACAAACCCCCTGGGTAGATAGATGGGGGTCCAAACATAAAAGACGTTCCAGGTTTAGGTGCAGTTTAGTCCTCCGGGCAATTTATATTGGGGATCTGGGAACCGAGCTCTAGCAAAAACCGACCAAATCACGCACTCGGGAACTGAAAGTGAGCCCATGAGCTCTAGCCTCGATTGGCATTGATTGGTCCATTCAGCTGGCTTAGAGCTGGTTCCGAATAGATAGACAAAGGAGGACCATTCAGATGCAGACAGGGAGTGCTGCAAGAGGAAGCCAGACTCATTTGCCAATGCCTGGAATGGAAGGGGGACCCCAAAGAAGCAGGTTTTACCGACTCCACCCACAGTTAAGGCAGGGGCTATGCAGAAATGGGTAGAATTCAGGCTAGTTTGAGCAAGTTCCACAAAAATATTATTATTTGCGCTATATTGCAGCGCCATTTGGGTCTAGAACAACAGAAAGAACAGGAGAATCCCTGTGGTGGGGGTTTTCCACTTTGCGACAGTGAGAGTCATGTGTCCACGCAGAGCGGCCCTCACACTTGACAGCTGTATGGGTCACCAGGAGGACTTGGTGCAGACCGGACCAGTGTGGAGCCAAACAATTCTTTCTTCGGAACTCCTTGATCAGGACCCAATCTCCGGGCTAGATACTGTGACAGGTCTCTGCTTCAGGAGGTCGGTGTGCTGCTTTAACCTGGGAGTAAACAGACTGCAAAGCATTGGTTAAAGCAATACAGTACTGAACTATGTAGTTGTCCAACATGGCCAGTCCTTCCTGTCTTAGAAGTGCCCTAGGTTCCAATCCCACCCGCATGGGTCGCCCTGTCACAATCTCAAAGGGGGTGAGACCATGCTTCTTGTTGGGGTGGTTCCGGATAGACATTAGGGCGAATGGAAGAGCATCGGGCCAGGGCATCCCTGAGTCCTGGACCAATTTAGCTAGCCGAGTCTTAATATCTAGATTTCTTCTTTCCACTTGACCGCTGCTACTTGGATGGTGAGGTGTATGGAACTGCAGAGAAATGCATAGGGCTCGGCAAATGGTTTTAATTATGTGGTTTGTGAAATGAGTTCCCATGTCACAGTCAATGGAGATAAGCAGTCCATATCGGGGGATGAGTTCTTGTAGCATGGCCTTTGCTACGGAGATAGCATCTGCTTTTCTGCATGGAAAGTCCTACACCCACCCTGAGTGTTGGCACACTATTACCAACAAGTGGTGATATCCCCGGGCGGGAGGCAATTCTGCAAAATCAATTTGAAGGTTCTGGAAGGGCCCATCAGTCCAGGGTCGTGTTGACATCCAAGTAGGCTCTGCTTTTCCTACGTTATATAACCGGCAAGTAGGACAGGAATCACACAGGCGTTTTGCCTTTATACTAGCGAAAGGAGCAAACCAGAATTTAGAAATATTTTTGCTTATCCCCCCCTTTGCTGGAATGAGCCCCCATGTGGGCAATTCGGACGAGGTGTTGAACTAGGGTCCATGGAGCCACGGGTCTTCCATCAGGGTGTTTCCATAAACCCTGTTCATCTAAGGTGCAACCTGCTCTTCCCCAAAGATGTAGTTCACCAGGTGAGGCTTGTGCTTGGAGGGCCCGCAGTTCCTCTAAGAGAGGGGTGGCCTGTGTGGGGGAAGAAACAGCCAACACAATGGTGCCTGCTGGGCCCTGCAATGCAGCTGCCTTTGCGGCAGCATCTGCCACACGGTTTCCTCTTGCTTCAGGGGAGGAAGCAGAGGTATGTGCTTTACAGTGAATAATTGCTAGTGCTTTGGGCAACAGGACTGCCTCCAGCAGAGCCTGAACATAGGGAGCATAAGAAATGGGGGAACCACTAGAGGTAAGGAAACCTCTTTCCCTCCATAGTACCCCAAAAGAGTGGCAAACCCCAAAGGCATACCTTGAATCAGTAAAAATATTAACTGTCAAACCTTCAGCAATAATACAGGCCCGTGTTAAAGCAACCAGTTCAGCGGGTTGAGCAGAGGACAATTCAGGTACGGCGAAAGCCTCCAGGATATCTGTCCCAGTACATACTGCATATCTCGTAGACAGCCTTCCTTCCGAGGTATGCAAGCAGCTCCCATCCACGAAAATGGAGAAGTTTGAGTTAGGGAGCAGTACATCTGAAAGATCTAGACGGGGAGTTGTGAGAGAGTCAACAGCCTCCAGACAATTGCGTGGCAGGGTGTGCTTTAAACCTACGGGAGCATGCAGCAGGGAGGCTGGGTTAAGGGGTGGGGAGCGGATAAGAGAAATGTTCTCTTGTGCCAAAAGGGTGAGCTCGTACTTTGTTTGCCTTGCAGCTGAAAGGTGCTGTGTTTTATGTTGAGTTAAAAGGGCTTGTACCGCGTGAGGGACTGCCACTACGAGAGGGTGCCCCAGGACCAAGTACGAGACCTTCATGGCGATTTCGGCTGTAGCCGCAACTGCCCGTAGACTGAGAGGAAGGCCTCGTGCCACAGGATCTAGCTCCAGCCTGTAGTAAGCGACTGGGCGCATGGAGGGTCCAAAGGTTTGTGTTAAAACTCCTAGTGCAAAACCTTTCGACTCCTGGCAGAATAAAGTAAAGGGCTTACCATAGTCAGGTCAGGCTAGGGCAGGAGGGGAGGCTAAAGCCTGCTTTAAAGTCCCGAAGGCTTCTCTTGCTTCTTTAGACCAACAGAGTGGGTCAGGTGAGGTGTCCACAAGGAGGGCATACAAGGCCTTGGTTATGATTGCGTATTCAGAAATCCACTGCCGATGGTAGTTGGCTGCCCCCAGGAAACGCCGAAGCTGTTGCTTGGTAGCAGGCTGTGGGAGAGCCAGAATAGCCTCCACCTGGGATCCCTTTAACTTGCACTCGCCTGCGGAGATTTGATGACCTAAATAATCCACCTCTGGGAGACAAAATTGTAATTTTTCCTTTGACACCTTATGTCCCTTATGAGCCAGGTGGCACAGGAGTTTAAGTGAGGCTTCTTTACAGACAGAAAGGGTATCAGTAGCTATCAACCAATCATCAGCTTAAGTAATCAGTGCAGCCCCTGATGGTGGGAGGAAATCTGTTAGGGTCTCCTTCAAAGCCAGACAAAACAGACTGGGAGAGTCTCTGAAACCCTGTGGCAATCTTGTATAAGTCAGCTGGCGCCCCCTATAGGTGAAAGCAAATAAATACTACGATTGTTTAGCTATAGGAACAGAGAAAAAGGCGCTACTTAAGTCTATGACAGCGAAATATGTTGCAGAAGCCGGGATAGAAGTGAGTATAGTGGAGGAGTTAGGAACAACAGGATGCAGTGGTATTACAAGGTCATTCACAGCCCGTAAATCCTGAACAAATTGATATATTTGATTCCCCTCTGAATCAAACCTTCCCTCCTTAGGAGCTGGTAAAATAGGAGTATTGATGGGGCTGGTGGTAGGTACCAGGATTCCTTGAGACAACAGGGAATCTATGACTGGAGCTATTCGATCCTCTGCTCGAGGGGATAGCTTATATTGGGAAATCTGTGGGAAGGACCGGTTAGGTTTTATTTTAATTTCCACAGGCTGAACCCCCAGTAACAATCCCACATCATTGCTGTGGGTTGCCCACAAAGAGTCAGGAACAAGACTGAGGTCCTCCTGTTGGCCACCAGGAGGCCCCTTCTGCTCCCCCTCTGTAACTAGGGCCATCAGGAAATTTGGAGTCTGATCAGTAGGGAGGTCCAGAAACACTCCTTCCGGAGTACAGAATATAGTAGCTCCCAATTTACACAACAGGTCTCTTCCCAGAAGGTTAACTGGTGTAGAATGACTTAGCAAAAAGGCATGTTCACACGTCAGGGGCCCAATCTGCAGACTTGCAGGCTGGGACACATCATGTAACAGAGGCCTGCCTCCCACCCCGACAGCACTGATTTTTTTCCCAGAAGGACGTAGTTGTGGAACAGCATTGGCTCATAGGGTGGACCGCGTGGCCCCAGTATCTACGAGCAGAGGCAGCTCTGTGCCGGCTATAGTGCACTCTAGAAAGGGCCCAGCCTGATTTATAGGCAGAGAGACTGCAGTAATGAGACTTTCATTTGCAGTGTCAGGGACCATGTTGAGACAGTCTTTATTCGAGTCTAGTCAGGAGTCAAAAAGGCTCAGGCTAAAATGATTAGAGGGGCCTTGGAGTTGGTCCCGAGGCGGGGGCGGGGGATGCATGGCCCTTAGGGGGATCAGTTGTCGTGGCTGAGCAGTGCTGCCTGCTGCCGGGCCATGCAGAGGGACCTGAGGTACTGAGTGCCTTTTGGACCGCCTGGGACACTCGTTCTTCCAGTGACCTTCTTGTTTACAATAGTGGCAAATATTTCGTCCCAAAGTCCCAGATTGATTGCAAGGGGGCAGTTGCTGGAACCTGAGAGGTGGGGCCCCCTTTGGTTTTACCTCCATTTGCTGGACCTGAAGTGCGCAGAGACAATCTGCTTGCTCCTGGCGCTTCAGTTGCCGGTCCTCTCTCTCTGCTACGATGCCGTCCCAGATCTGGGCACATGACTCCTGAACGCTGTCAAGGTTTCGAGTTCTCCAGTCCAATACTGCATCCTCGAGTCGTTGATGGACTGCTGGTAGCAGTCCCTGGACATAAGCCCCGACTACCAGGGCTCGGGTGCCTTCGGCAGCTGGATCAACCCCCGAGAACCTTCTGAGAGCTGACAGGAATCGCGCTTTGTAATCGGCCGGGTGCTCGTCTTTACCCTACTTTACTGCCTGCACCTTTCGCCAGTCATATTGTGGAGGCACCAGTGCTGTTATAGATTCTAGTAGCCTATTTCTGTAGGCGACTAGTTGTTTGCCCCAAGATGAAAAACTCCTAGGTTTCCTGGTTCTAGGGTGTGGAGACCCACCACTAGCAGTGTTGGTGGTCGTGGAGACCCACCACTAGCAGTGTTGTTGGTCCAGGCCCATGTGCTGTGCAGCACTCGGATCCATGTGTTGTACAGCACTTGGGAGAAGTAATGGTTAAAGGGTAACTATAGAGCAAGGATACAAGGTCAGAAAAATAGCTGCGGCGTGGGAAACCAAGGAATCAGTCTGAGCAAGGAACCAGTTTGGTAAATAAGAACTCAGCACAGCTGCATGATAAGAAGTTGTGATCAGGCCAAGAACTGAAACCTTGTTGATTTAGATGTGAACCTGTGTATGTGGAAAATTACCAAGTGCATTATTTGAAGGGTATAAGAATGGCTGTAAGCTGCTAATAAAGTGATTTCGTGCTTGCATCAGCCGGAGTCCGTGCCTTCATACACCACACTAGGGGACTCTGGTTCCTGGTTCTAGGTTTCCTCATCCTTTTCCTGCTCTCTTTTTATAGGGCCCCGGACCCGTCTTCCCTCTGCCTCGTCATCCCACAAGTACCAAGTCTCCATTTGCCTGGGATGGTTGTCCTCGAGATTATGACGCAAATTCGTCAGAATCATCAGGTCAAAACTACCCTCCAGCGGAAACTGCAATGAGGGATCAACCCAGGTATAGGAATTCCATTTAATAACATAGCTGAGCGCGCACTTCCCATACTTCCTACGCATAATAGCTGCCGGAGTGTCCCGAGAGAGACACTTAGACTGACCACTTCCTCCTATACTGATGGCCCCAAGCGGCGAGCCGCTCTAAAAGACAGAGAGGGAAGGGAAACAGGGCTCACCAGAGCCAGACCAAGCAGGGCGTCCCCTGCAGGGTAACACGAGGGTTGGGAGACACAGGGAAGGAAGGGTAAACCAGACTTACCAGACCGGCCAGAAGCTGAACCTGAGTCAAAGCCAAGGGAAACCAGAACCTCAAGGAATTCCTAAAACCTAGTCTCTGGTGCCAAGTGGATGGTGGCACTTACCGTGGGCTGCACCCCAGGCTAGCCCATGTTCTGCTGATCCCACTTCTGACACCAGTTTGTGGAAGAAATTTTAGGGGTGTTCAGTCAGCGGAGGCCACACTTAGCAAAAGAGAAAAGTTTAGTAGAAACCTATACGCAACTGCGGACCCCTGGGACCAGGCAAAGGCCCAAGAGCCCCTCACAAAGGGTGGAGTTACCTTATATAGGTAATACGTTTTCATATTACAATTATGTATACATCACATAGTGCGACTTGGCTCCCCTCCAATCCCACAATGCCCCTCACTATCTTTCCTTATTAGGGAAGATGCTCTTCTTTCCTTATATGGGGTCTGCTAAATGGTTGTTTTCCTAAGTTTCGTTCCTTGCACCTGTCCCTTTCTTATGCATATTCACACACCACCACCCCCCCAGGTTCCGGCAGAGTACGTGATTTCTTGCTCTAGCTGAAATGGAGTTTACTGATTACAAAATGGAGTTAGCTAGTTGCTATACTTAATTTCTTCCACAAAGCTGAAGTGCAGTGGGGGGAAACTGCTCACATTCATACAGTGAGAGAAATCAGAGTTTGTATTTTTTTCCTATTTCTAAGTGGCTTCCACACCACAGTTCTTTTGTGCTTGATTTTTCTAGACCTTGCATTTACATAGCTATTTACTGTGGATGTGATCTGAGTGAAGAATTGGGATTTGGTGGCATTCTCTACCCAGTCAGCTGTAAATGCCTCCAAAAGCTACTGGAGGGTAGATAGGCAGGAGTACTATAAAGACAGCACCACTGAAATGCAAGGATTTCTCTGCTGGGTGTCATGTCACATGCAAGCCCATGGGAAAGGGGAATTCTGGAAAGTGGCAAATTTGCACTTAGAAGAGGAAACACAGGCACAGAATGGACAATTATACATGTGCTCAACTTCAGGTACATGTAACCTAATTAATTGGGGATTAGTAAACAGAATTACTCATGTAATTTGAATTAAGCACCTACAGAAGGGTGTGACAGATCAGGCCCACAAGGGCGATCTCACCAGAGAACTGAGATACAACTCCCAAGTTCTAATCCCCACCCCCAGTTCCACTGTTGTTCACAGTGTGACCTTGAGCTCTTCTCTGCACCTCAGTTTTCCTGTTAGTGAAACAAATGATCCTGACTTACTTCTTCATGGGTAGAAGAAGTGAAGTATGAGACTGGAATTAATTATGTTTGTTAACCCTTTCAGACCCTCACATGAAAGGAGCTATACAAGTACAAAGTAGTACCATCTATAGTATCTTGAGTGGTCTTCCAGAACAGACAAATCATCAGGCCCAGATCCAGGTTTCTCATGTCAGTGGGGTACTTTGAGGAACAGTCAATCTACAAAGAATGGCTGGCATAAGGGATTCTCCCTCACACCTTCTGCACTCAAGCACTCCTAGACGGAGGAGAGCATAGGCAATGATCACAAAGTGGCCCTGGAATTTTTAATCCATGGAGTCTGGCATTCCTTTGATCTGAAAAAAAGGACACTGCCATCAAACAGAATGGTCCTGGATCAATTGCCACACCTCTTATGAGAGACAGGAAGGCTGCAGTCATGAACACCTGCGCATGGACACAGCAGAGGCCATAGACTGCACTGCTGAATCTGCCATATCCATAGATGCCTGATGTGCTGCCGTGGCCACCATCTTCCCCTCCTCCAATATGGTGGCAAAATCCTGGGAATGGTCCTGAAACAGCAACTCAGTGAATTTAGCTGGAGAGCTCCAAATGCACCCAGTGAGGATACTTGTGGCTCTACAAATATCTAGAGCACTTATAGATGATATGGCCTCCCACTCACCCACAGCCTCATTTAATATTACCATATTTATAATATTAATATTGCCCAACCCAGTACCAAAATTTAATATTGCTGTAGTAGCAATAAGAATTACACTAGTTTCCCACAGCAGCATTACACGGTTTGTTGCTCTAAAAAAGCGAACCACCCTAATACTACAGTGCAGTAAAGAGCCATTTCATCAGCTCCCCCAAAGGATCCTGAAAGCCCCTTACGCACAAACCACTTTGGAGAAAACTGAGTAGGGCCAGTTAAATGGGAGAGTGGAACGCTCCCTATCACAAGAACCGGAAGTTGCACTCTTCAGGCTTTCATCTGTACGTCACTGGCGCCTTGAATTGCCATTGGAGCAGGTGCACCGAGTCTGGGGCCAATCAAGAGGAAGCTGACGCGTGGTTTAGAACTGAGGGAATGTCTTCGTCCATGCCTGGCAGGGGCCACGTGACGCTTGCACTTCGCCATCTTTGATGTGGGTAGTTGGACGGCGGGCAGTCATCGGCTTCCGACCAATGATCATTGATGCCCAGCCTTGGCACTTGCCTCGTGCAGCTGTTCTCCCTGCAAACCTAAACCCAGGCACCCCGAACTGCCCCAGGGCCGAGTGGGGTTCGCCCTTGCTCCACCCTAGGCGGAGTCAGCCCCTGAAGGCCATTGGAGACTCTGGCAGTTCGGGTCCCGGTCCCCCTTCCCCCAATCGGACTTTAGTGCTCATCGTACCCCCTTGCCAATATCAAATATGGCGGTCCGGTACCCCGAGAGCATGAGGGGTAGGGTCGGTGCCACGTTATATAGAGCCCGGCTGGGAACATCGTCAGCGGCGTGAAGAACAGGAGAGGAAAAAAGCTTCCGGGTGTGACTGGGTTTTTAAGGCAACCGGACGGGGAAGGAAGAAGCAGCTCTGTCTTGTGATGGGAATTTATTTTGTAATTTATTATTTGTATATTTTACCAGACGGCAGAGCTGGGATCAGCCCAACCTGAAGGAGAGAGTGTACGCACGCTGCTCCCTGAGGAGCGCTGCTCTTCTGCAGCAAGAGAGGCAATTTTTATTTCCCTTTTTGCAAAGCTATGAGGCTCAGTAGCCCCATTCAGAATCAGACTTAAATGCAGCTGATCCTGGAGCTGTACAACAACATCCAACAGTGGAACGTAAATCTAGACGCACATACTGTGACCAGTATAGAAACACACCTAGACAGACTGAGCACCTTGACTTTAGCAGCTGAGTGGCTCTTTTGCTTTTTCCCTAAAAATCATCTTGTTCCTCGAAGGTGTCTCTGAGATGGGGGGGTTACCAGTGATCCCCTTGCTGATTAATTTTTGTGGTGCTCTCTTGGGATTTGTGGCTACCCTGACATTGATCCCAGCCTTCAAGGATCACTTCATTGCTGCCAAGCTCTTCGGAATAGACTTGAACAAAACTTCTAAACAGCCCATGTGAGTAACAGCTTCTGAGTCATTAAGTTTTGTTTTGTGGTAATAATCAACGTCTTAACATATTGCTTGATATTTTAAAATGACTAAAATAAAGAGACAGCATAATTTTGTTAAGCATGATAAAGGGCTACGCTGTAGTGTTTCAGTGGATTAAGAACCTATACAAATGGGAGGGATTCTTTTGCTCTGTCTCTCTGACCTTCCTCGTATTTTGGGAGAGTTAGGTTCTGAAATTCTGGTTCAACCTAATCTCCGTTTATAATCTTATTTATTTTACCATCACTTAGAAGCCGCTTGAGTAAGCAGCAACGTGGACACTTCAATTTACCAAGAGATTTCAGATTTCTAATCACAAAGGGTGCGCCTATACTTGTAAATTAAGTCGATTTAAGCAAGCTTAAGTCAACTTAATTTACTCTGCGTCTACACTACACTTTCCTTAAATTGACTTAAGCAAGCTGCTTAAGTGGATTTAAGGAAAATTAAGTCAACTTTATAAAACCTCCTTTTAAGTCGACTTTTGGCTTAAGTCGACTTTCTAAATTCGACTGAAGCCAGTGTAGACATGGAGTAGCCCTAAGTCGACTTAGGGCTCTCCAGGACTCCCCCACTGCCCTCCCTGCCAGGGGGGCTGGCACAGGGAGAGCCTGGCATGCCCCCCCACAGGGCAGGGCAGAGCCCTGCCCACCCAGGTACAATGGGGCAAAGGCTGAGCCCCCTGGCACTTGGCAAGGGGTGCCGCCCCACCACTGTGGACCAGTCCCAGGTCCACATAGCCCCTACAAGTTGACGTAGGCATCCAGTGTGGATGCTCTATTGACTTTGTAGGGTCCCCTCTAAGTCAACTTAAAATTTAAGTGTGGACATGTTAAGTCAACTTAACAAAGTCGACTTAAAGTCGACTTTGTTAAGTCGACTTAAATTAACAAGTGTAGACATAGCCAAAGACAGCATTTAGTAAATGCAGATATTCAGTGAAGGGAAACTGCTGGGTAAGCAGCTTAATGCTTTTTTTGATGGGTGGCTTCCCTTCATTCTGGTCTACCATATAATGGGTTTTAGGAGGCTAAAAATTGGTTGTGAGGTTTAACAGCTTTGTTGCGGTTGAGTATCAGGAGAGTTGGGCTCAAAACTTTACACTGTGACAGGTGGATATGCCCTGTGATATGACATTCCAGTGGGGTAGCAGTTCCTATGCTGCTCAGCAGGACTACTGGTGAAGTTCTTAATAAACCTTCCCCTTTACTTCTGTGTTTCAGTCCTGAATCCCAAGGTGTGATCAGTGGGGCTGTGTTCTTGATCATCCTTTTCTGCTTTATTCCTGTTCCCTTTCTGAGCTGTTTTGTAGAGGAGCAATGCAAGGCATTTCCACATCATGAGGTGAGTGGCTCCCAGCAATAGTGCTCTTTGAAACCTGAATGGCTCTCCACCATGGGGTGAGGACCTGCAAGTCTCAGTGAAGACAGTCTGTATGTAGTTAAGACTTTGAGTAGAATTCACTCTAATTTTGTTGGGGCGGGGGGGGGGGGGGTTTCACATGCATCATGTCTCAAACAAAGCAAATGTCATTTCTTGTTGTATGTGAATAGGAGGTTTGGTGGCTAGTGTATCTAATAACCATGATCCTTTTATTGTTCTATCCTGCAGTTTGTGGCGTTCATTGGCTCCCTTCTTGCTATCTGCTGCATGATCTTCCTGGGCTTTGCGGATGATGTTCTGAACCTGCGCTGGCGGCACAAGCTGCTACTTCCTACCATGGCCTCCCTTCCTCTTCTTATGGTCTACTTCACTAACTTTGGCAACACAACCATTGTGGTGCCCAAGCCCTTCCGGGTATTTATGGGGATGCATTTGGACCTGGGTGAGTGACGGAACATAAGATCATCAACTTAACACTAGCCAAGAAGGGAAAAAGGTGATCCTAACTTACCATTCTGGAGGATGGCAGGGCGAAATTTGGGCAGTTGTGGCTTTCCTCCCAGTGCAGTTCATTGGTTGGAACATGGACTAGGTTAACTGAGAACTAGGTTGATTGCTTTATCAAGTTATTAGTTCAGCTATTTATCATTTGCTCAGCTTTGCCAAGGGAAGCACTTAACATTTGTACAGGATTACATTCTAAGTTCATGGAGTGCCAAGTGCTGTTGGTGTGTTTCAATGTGGATGGCAAATTAACCAAAATACAGAACTGAGGACCTGGATTCTCTTCCCAGTTCTGTCCCTGACTTGTTTTTTGTGACCCCTGCCCTCTTCTCTGTCTTTACCTCTTTTCCACATCTCTGTTTGGTGTGTGTGTGTGTGTGTGTATGTAACACCAATTTCTTTGGAGTAGAAAGTGTATATTACTAAACTATTGTGAAATGAACTGTGATCATCAGATAGTGGTAATTAAGGCAGAGTGTTTTATTTACAATGTATTACTACATTGAATTTAGACCCCTTTAAAACTTGGATTTGAAAGCCTTTTCCTCTGTCTGATCTGCAGGTATCCTGTACTATGTGTACATGGGCATGCTAGCGGTATTTTGCACTAACGCCATCAACATTCTTGCTGGAATTAATGGGCTTGAGGCAGGACAGTCTCTGGTGATAGCTGCTTCCATCATCACATTCAATGTTGTTGAGTTAAATGGTAAGGAAAATGTCTGTGTCTTTTAGGGGCTCTGCATCAGTGCAAAGATCCAAGGGAGCTAGATCCCTTTACTTAGAAATGTTTGATGTCTAGAAAGATGAGGAGCTCTTTGGATGAGGACAATGCTTATGTTCCAAGTGGGACTATGACACCCCTTTGAATCTGGTTCAGGATATTAGTGTAACCCTCTTGACAAGCACTGTATACACACTTGAGCTGGACAGATCCACACCCTGACTGTAGGACATGCTTCTGGATCACTGTGGCTGATGCTGCATTGTCATTAATTTTTCTCTTTTCCACAGGAGATTATGGAGATGATCACATTTTTTCTCTCTACTTTATGATTCCCTTTTTCTTTACTACGCTGGGGCTGCTTTATCACAACTGGTAAGAGACTGCATGGATAAATAAGTGTTTGGAACATCCGAAGTCTCCCTCTCTCTTATACTTGGAGAAGAGGAAAGTAACAAAACATTCACAAGCTCTCAAATAGAATAATGGAGAACAGATCAAAATCTTCTTTGTTCTGTCTGGAGCACTAAGATTCTGGAGCATTAATTCACTAGAAGCCGTGGACTGCACCAGAGAAACTGCACAATAACATGGAGACTCCCAGGCAATAGATTTAAAACCCTCCAGTAAATTTGTGAATGCCATACTTTCCTACAGTTGATCTTCAACACTCATACTCTGTCCCATTCCCACTCTTTCTGTCTATGTGTTGCAGGTACCCATCCAGCGTGTTTGTAGGTGACACATTCTGCTATTTTGCTGGTATGACCTTTGCTGTGGTGGGGATCCTTGGGCACTTCAGTAAGACGATGTTGCTCTTCTTCATCCCACAAGTGCTCAACTTCCTCTACTCGTTGCCTCAGCTCCTCCGCATCATTCCTTGCCCCCGTCATCGGCTGCCCAGGTAACAAGCGTGTAAGTGACTGAGATGCAGTGTGGTTGGGACAAGGAGATGCCTTTGTCTCTGGCTTTGTGCCTGCTCTGAAGTGGGTGTGAGTTGTCTGCAGAGTCCCCAGAGGATAATAATATACGTGTCTCATCTGCTGTACCTGGAGGAGGGAATGAGAAGTGAAATGCAGATCTTAGTCATCACTCAGGGAATTTCACTTGGCAACAACTGACCCCTTCTTGTCCAAGGACAGGAGAAAACTGTGGACCTAGAAAGATTGTGGATGCCATGGTTTTATGGTTTCTGGTGTTTTCTACAACATTTAAACTTAACAAAAAATGTTAACCTTTCCTGTTTCAAACAGCTGGGTGTAAAGAGAGGAGCTGGTGCCCTTTGAATTTAGCCCAGCAGAAAACTGTCTCCTGTCCAGCAACAATACTAATTTCCTTCCCAAAAGATGGAAATAGCAGAGTCCTGATGCTGCATTTATTTGTCGCTTAAGGCAGACAGATGAAATTAATCCCTGTGATATAAAATCAGCCATGGTGGGGATCTAGTTACAATACAGCTGTCCCCTAATATGCTTGTGTAACAGTTTGTAGACTGCGTTATAATTGTGTTAGCAAATAACGTTACAGGCTTGTAAAGACCGGAGCTGGTAAGGCTATATATAAAATGGCTGTTCCTCACCACAGGTGAGATTGAAGTGTTTATACCACAGTTGAGGTCTTACCACATGACCCTGCCAGTTGCTGCAGTATAGAAGTGACTGTACAACTTTGTGTGGATTTTCTACTTTGTATTTAAGTCACCACAACTTTCTGCAACAAATTAACCCCCCCCCCCATCCCCAACTTTCTCCTGCCCCTGCTTTGAGTGCCTACACGTCTGAGGTTTCCAACATTACTAGGTCTGTTGCATGCCTAGGATTACCCCAGCTGTCAGCACCACCCCACTTTTTAAACAACCCCTGTTTCTGCTTTATAAAGGGATTAAGCTGCCTCTTTGCTGCAGTTAGACTCATAGACTTTAAGGTCAGAAGGGACCAGTATGATCATCTAGTCTGACCTCCTGCAAAATGCAGGCCTCAGGACCTCACCCACCCACTCTAGCAATAGGCCACCAACCTATGACTGAGTTATTTACCTCCTTAAATCATGCAGTTGGACTAATATTTCAACATTCTTTTCAGGCTCAATCCTGGTACAGGGAAGCTGGAGATGAGCTACTCCAAATTCAAAACGAAAAGTCTTTCAACACTGGGAATATATATTCTAAAGGTAACCTAAGGAAGACAAGTAAAATTTGCCTTCAGATAGCAAGCACACACTAGGGTGGCAGTGCATTCTTCCCCATGCCTCTGGGTACCTGGAGTCAAGTCCTGGGTGAAAGGAAACAAATTCAGTGCAGTGTGGCCTCATCCCAATCCCTGGTGGACACTTGTCCACCTCATTAAAACCCTGAAAAACGAAGCGCAACTGACGGTGATCACCAGGAGCCTGATCTCTCTTCTCATTGATTTTGGTGAACTCTCGATCAGAATCTAGGGCTGGAACAGCAGATGGCATTGCTGGTAGGGTTTTGTGAACGAAGCCTGCAGCACATCTGCCTGCACCCTACTAGGAGTTAAGTAGTAAATGGTGCTTAACACTTCTCTTCCCCAGGTATCAGAGACCTTACGTATAGTGGATGTGAGACAGGGACTGGATGAAGATGAAGAATACACAGAGTGCAATAACATGACGCTCATTAACTTTGTTATAAAACTCGTTGGACCAGCCCCAGAGAAAACCCTCACTATCCTGCTGCTGCTCATCCAGGTCAGGCAAAGGCTCACTGTGTTGAGGGCCTACACCACAGGGGATGTGGGTCCACACTAAGATTCTCAGGCTCGGGAAACATTTGATTCCATCCTAGTACTTCTCCCCTTTCTATCCCACCAAGTAGCTTCCTACTGCCTGGCTACCTCTCACCTCCACAGGGTAGGTATGGCTCTGCTATAAAGACCTATACTACTCTTCACAGAGAATAATCTTGCCCTATCTTCTTATTCCTCCCCAACCTCCCCTGTAAGTAGAGACATGGAAATATTTTGAATTAACTCCTATGTTACTTATGGCAGTTGCTTATGTGCAGAAGTACCATGTGAGTTGTTTGAGAGGGACCCTTGTCTTCATACCACTCTGCAAAGCATTTAGCACAGTCAGATTACAATTCTCTTCCTTGTTTTTCCCTCTCTAGGTGCTGGGCAGCACCACTGCATTTTTGATCCGGTACCAGCTAGTTCGCTTGTTCTACGATGTTTGAATGAGCTTCCAGGGGCAAAAGAAACACGGACTCCTCCTGATCCAACTTTTCCTTTCTTTGATTCCCTTTCAAATGGCTGCAGTGATTCTGCTCTGTCCCTGTGAATCACAGGACCCCGTTCCAGATGTGAGTAAAGACTCTTACAGCGACTTCTATCGCCTGAATTTTTTCTGTGCTTCGCTTGGGCACAGAGGTCATTGGTCTGGTACGTGTGTCAATGTTACATGAGCATCATGGACTTGTAGACCCTAGGGTTACTGGGACTAACCAGTATAAGGAAGATACACAACTATGACTTTAATCTTCTGTCCAAGGGGCTGCAGGAGGGGACCATAGTTACACCATGATTGTTTCCTAGGCTCACTTCCCCCCAAGGTGAGGTGGGTGTCTGCCAGGCCAGTACCAGTTAGTGAATGGTCCCTGGACTGTGCTAGGTGGAATGGAGGCACCAGCAGGGTCAAGTAGGACTGTGACTTTCCATCCCAGCCCCACTACTGTTCTACCAGGAGCCTGAGTCCAGTGAGGACTAGAGCAGCTTTTGCTGTAAGCTGCTCAGAGGGGGACCCTCAGCACCATCCTACATCTCCTGGCAGTGGCACAGAACAGAAGGCCCAGGCTGCCACTCTCTGGCCAATAGCAGCCTAGGAGAGGAGCAGGGCCGGGCCCTTGGGGAAATGGCGCCAAAACGAGGTTTCTCCTTTCCGACTCCTGTTGGCGCCATGGGGTTCCATGAGTACTCTGTTTGAATTTGGCGCCCTGCCTTCCGATTGGCCTAATGTCGCAGCCAATAAAAGCAAAAAACCCTGCTGGATCGTAAAGCCGACCAATCAGTGAGTGAGCTTAGTCTGAAAGGCCAGCCAGTAGCAAAGCGCAGCGTCACTTTCCGGGGGCGGGGTTGTAGGGGCTCGGCCGGAGGCTATAAAATAAGCGGCCGCACGCGAACGACTTCGGAAGAGAAGCCGCGAGCTGAGGAGTGGTGAGTTTGCACAGCGCGTGTCTGCTGCAGCGTATTCTTTCCCCGAGCAGCAGCGCGCCTTCGTGCAGGACTCGCGCCGCAGTCTGCTGCAGGTCGCGTGCGCCGCTCCCCCCTTCCTGCGCTATGTCTGGCCGAGGGAAGAGCGGCGGCAAGGCGCGCGCCAAGGCTAAGTCCCGCTCCTCCCGCGCCGGCCTGCAGTTTCCAGTCGGGCGCGTGCACCGGCTGCTGCGGCGCGGCCACTACGCGGAGCGGGTGGGCGCCGGCGCCCCGGTCTACCTGGCGGCCGTGCTGGAGTACCTGACGGCGGAGATTCTGGAGCTGGCGGGCAACGCGGCGCGCGACAACAAGAAGACGCGCATTATCCCCAGGCACCTGCAGCTGGCCGTGCGCAACGACGAGGAGCTCAACAAGCTGCTGGGCGGCGTCACCATCGCGCAGGGCGGTGTGCTGCCCAACATCCAGGCCGTGCTGCTGCCTAAGAAGGCGGGCGGCGGCGCGGTCGGGCCGGCCAAGAGCGGTAAAAAGGGCAGCAGCCAGCAATCGCAGGAGTACTAGGCCGCCGGCGGCGGCGCCGCCTCCTTCCTACAAAGGCCCTTTTCAGGGCCGCCCACTGGTCTCAGAGAAAGGAGCTGGGGATCCAAATGAGGGGCGGGCCGGGACGGGGGGGTTGGAGGGCGGCAGCTCTCCTTGGATGCCCGGGGAGCTGCCTGAGGCCCCACCGCGTCCCTGGAGAAGTGTTTGGGGCCCTGTGTTGCGCGGTCCGCTCCCCCTTCGGCTGAAGTTGCAGCTTGCAAATCAACCCGTCTCCGGCTGCGTTCCTGGCGCTGATGCCGCGGTGTCTCCTGCCTGCTGAGCGGCCTCCTTAGCCGTGCGGGTTCACAGCCCAAAGAATCGCTTTCTGGGGATGCTTAAAGCTGTTCAAGCAGCCTCCAAAGTAACAGTTTATGCGGTACCGAGGGACGAGAACTGGTGACAACAGACTGGAGCCGTGGGACTGCGTCACCGTGTGCATATTGTGGGTTTTTTGCATGCCTTTAAGCCTGAGGGGTGGGCATCTTTTGTATTAAACGTGGAGGGCGGCCTCTAATCTAAGTTAATGGTGTGACTCTTCAGTGATGTAACACTTCAGACAGTTTCCAACCTATTTGTTTGATGTTGCACTGAAGCCCTTCTTTTAACCAGGCAACATCATCTTCCAGCAGCTCAGTATAGCCACTCCAGGATCAAACCAGAGACCATTCTAGGTTTAGCACAAATTTTCAGCAAACAAAAGAGCAGTCATTTCTCTCTGCTGTGTCCTTCAACTGGGGCACTGCAAAAATTGCTGCAATAGCCTGTCTATCTTTCCATATCCCCCAAAATGTGAATATTAATAAAGGAAGAGAAAATGCAATTAATTTATTAAATATTTGTGCATACAGCATTGAAAAGGGTACTGCTCTCAACAAAATCCATGCATTGTCCTAGTTTGATCCATGGGTTATCAGTGAATTTGAAGGGTAGATGAGGGATAAAGTTGATCACACAGCAAGGATTAATGAGTCAAGAGTGAAGCCTTCTGTTCAAGTTCTCCTACCATAAGTAATTGACATTGAAACAGCTGGGTTTTTATAGCATTTGTTACCATGCCCTGATTGTACATTTTAGTGTTTAGAAGTACATGGTAGGGGAGGCTTCTGAGAGTTTTTCAGTTGTGGCCTATCACTCTATATAAAGGATTGTTTGTCTGTCTGAAAGAAAATGACTAAATTCACACTTTTCAAAATGTAGTCCTATTTTTGTCTAATTCAAGCACAGCCTAGGGGGAATCCCTGCAGTTATTTTGAAGTTGTTTTTGTTATCAATCTGCATTAGAGACACATTTAAACAGCTCATTGTTTCATTTACAAAACATCTTTGCCTTCTCCAATTTAAAAAGGTCTTGTGCTGGAAGACACTAATATCAACATCTAAGATAAAGGGTCTGACCCATAGCTGAAATGCATATTCTACACTACTGTAAAAGCACTGGGCCATTGAACTTCAAAAGATAACTTATTTTAAACATGTTTATTAAGGCAGAGATCCCCAAGCTGGGGTGCACTCCCTAGGCAGGCACATAGTAACTTCAGGGTGGGGCCTAGGCCAGCCACACTGGGTAAAGTGCCACCCCCCTCTATACTTCAGCATTGCAGTGCCACTAAAGGCCCCTGACCCCAGCCTCCACCTCAGCCACAACTTGGGCCCCAGGTCATAGCCCTTTACAGCTGCCTTTGCTCCTGATTACAGGTGGGGGGAGGGAGAGAACAAGACCTGTTTGAGTAATATTTATGAGTAAAGTTATTGATATGCTGCACTTGTAGCTCTCTGTGCTCTGTTAATTTTAATGATTCTTGAATTGAGTTCAGTTAGCACCAGTTAATGGCAGTGAATAAAAACATTCTTCCAAGCATCATCCATAAATCCTTATGAGTAGAAACAGTGGTTCTTCTGTTTGAAAATAAATACAATAAAGGACCTAATTTTGTACCTGTTAATCAGTTTGCCAGTTATCCCATTGCTGAGGCTTAGGGCAGGGTATTTCTTGCCCATAAGTTGTTATTCTTGTTACTATATTCAGAAGTAAGAGCTTGTAGTTTTAGGGTAAAAGAAAAGTTGACTAATTCAGACAAACAAGTTGCTGAAACAAGCCTCAAAAAGATAGCTCATAGGAGAAATTGCAAATAGGATTATATTACATATATCCTCTGAAGAGGCTTAACTACTCAAAATACCAAGTTTTATGGTTTAAATTTTGTTCTCTCATCCGCACAAAAGGGGAATGTGGGATATGAGTGAATTAAGAGATTTTCCCAGGGAGGAAAGTGCAGCAGCTGAGTCCATATTTTTTCTGCCAAGTTTCTCAACAGACAAGAGTCATGACAACTGCAAGAGCTACTGGTGGGTGGGCACAGTAGGTTTATCGGGCATCATTCAGCTGCCTTGCAACACTGAGGATATGCTTAGCTCCTTTGCTCAGCAGTAAACTGGCTACTTCAATACCCAGGTTCTCTGCAGCCTCTTGAGCATGACTAGGAATGTTCTTGGCTGTGATGCCAACATGTTGCGTGTCATCATTGGGTCCATTTTCATTCTAAAAAAGGAAAAAAAAACAAACCACTAAATGGGAAGCAGCAGGAAAAGTGGTGTTGAAGTGTAGATTGCCATATGCACTCTTGTAAGCTTTAGTAAAGAATTCTAAGGAAGACTTAAAGCTATAAGATTTTTAAGGACTTTACTGAAAGAAATATGGGAAAAATGTAAATGGCCTGTTCTTGTTTTTCACTTGACTTGTAATTTGAAGGTTAAAACCAGCTGAAACCAAGAACTATTTATTTACCTGAGGCATGTAGTTAACATCAGTCTGCATAGTCTCCTTAAGGCTATCGGATCCATCCAAGCTGTAGACAGCTCCTGTCAAATAAAGCTGGGGGAAAACACACAAAGATAGATGTCATCTCTGCCCCAAATCAAGCATCCCTTTTTAAAAATTCAGACTTCTGGTCTGAGGAGGGGTCTGGTAAGAGTTACTGGGGAAACCATTGTGCAATTGGACAAGTTCCTTAGGCCTAACGTGCAGTTTGAGACTTACAAAGATCTTGTGATAATAGGGGCTAGTCATGCCATGTAGTATTCATCACCATCATTTATGCTGGCTGACGTTAATTGTGTTCAAGCTGCCTGCATGTGTCTCCACATACATGTTAGCTCTATGGCGGTAATCTGAGATGGCACTCACGATCGAATAAATCAATGCGACCACTGATCTTTGTAGAAACAAAGGCCCCAGGCTAGGTTTTACTGCAACGTAGCACAATGTTAAGCAACCTATACGAACGAGTACACAAAGTATACGTGCTTGCAATGCAACAGAATAGCTTAACAGTAGGACTGTCACCCCTTTTGGCCACACAAAGCTGTTCCCTTTGGCACCCTCTTTTATATATTGTTCACTCTGCCCTTTTTGATATAGATAGTTGCCATCCTCTGATACCACAAATTACCTTGTTTGGTTAACACATCTTCACTCATTACAAAAACACATTTTCATCTATCAAGGTGTCTCATAGACTCCAAGGTCAGAAGGGACCAATATGACCATCTGGTCTGACCTGCACAATGCAGGCCACAAAACCTCAATAACCTGCAATAAACCTCTAATAAACCCCCTGCCACACAGCAGGGCAGAGGGGCTCCATATTGGGGGGACCTGGGCACACCATGCGGTAATCCACCCCTGCATCCAGCTGCAAATGTTTTATTGGGGAAAACATTTTAATCAATAGATCTTGTATCTTCCCAGTGGGAAGTACAATTTCTGTAACAGCACAATTGGTAGGCCAAAATGCGTGACTTCTACATTGGATTGTTCTGGTTCTTAGTCACAAAATCCTAGATCACCAGAGTAGGAGAACCCATTGTTAGTAAAAGTAGAATTCTCCAAGGTGCACATCAAATCGTATACTTGCACCACTTCATTAACCAATTTCCTCTGTACCAAATGACCCCCAACCTTTATATTGTTGACGTCAATTGTGGCATAACATTCACGTAGCCACCATCCATTCTGCTTGGTACAGCAGGCCAAGTTAATTTCTACACCAGCTTCAGTCACCAGTCTCACTGTAGGGTGGTGTTGTATTTAGGTATTATTTATCAAGGTTCCTATATGCTGGAATAGTATACCCTGACTGGATCCTGGCCCCATCTTGGAATAGCCATCATAACAATGAGGCTTTTCCTATTCTCATGCTTCAAAGTGGATATTTTATCAAATTTAGTGAATTGTAACAATATCAGATCAATATACTCTATCTCTTGCTGCTGTAGTATCTGTCTTAAAATGGCTGTGTGATTTAATATTCATGGCCACTCTTGTAATCTTAACTGCAATGGATTTTGCTTGCTGATTTTAACAAAGACGTGGGGACACGCACACGTGGCCCGAACACATAGCTAACATCTGACGACACTAGCAATGTCAACCGAAACCAATAGTGTGGGATTTTCAGGACATCACATCACACTTACCTATACGTACAAATTGGAACAACAATTTTCTGAGCACTTAGACATTCCATGGGAACCAAAACCACAAAACATCAGTGACCTATACATAATCATATGGCAGGTCAAACACATGGACCATGCCCCATAAAGGGTCAATATGCCAAAGAGGAAGTGTGTCAGTGTGTTACAGGAAAGGAACACGGGGGGAAATGATTTCAATTTGTAAAGGGAAACATGACACAGGAAGATACAGCCATGATAACCAATGCTAATGTAGAAAATACAGGTACATACCAAAACTCTGTCCAAAAGTTTCCATCAGGCATGGGAGAGGTAAAAATTTAAATTTAAAAATAAATAGCATTGTTAACAGAATAGGAAAGGCAGTTAAAATAGGAGGACATATTAGGAGCCTATTGCTGAACTAACATGCCATCACTATTAATAATATGCATTTGATTGCCCAAGGATTTAAATATTTAGTGCTACTATTCTCTTCCTAATTAATAGAATGGAAAAGAATAATGTCTCACTAGCAGTTGCCTGTGTGACCTACGGAGAGCGAGTACTGGAAAGGTACAAAGCACTACTGTTCCTTGTAGTCTTATCGTCTCCAAGCTCAATCCACCAGAGCAACGTTGTGTGTAGGATACTGTCAAAACATCAGAGCCAATCCAGGAGTAGCAAAAACACACCTTTAAGAAAAAGTGCCAGGGAAAACGTGATGGAAATCTGCGCACAGGGTTTAGCAACCTTCTAGTTCAGTGGTTCTCAACTAGGATATGCATCTTCCTGGCGGTACACAGAGATCATCTGGGGGTACATCAACTCATCTAGATATTCACCTAGTTTTACACCAGGCTACATAAAAAGAACCAAGGAAGACCGCTGAGCTGTAAGTACAATATTTATATTCTAATTGTTTTATAATTATATGGTAAAAATAAAAAAGTAAGCAATATTTAGTGCTAGTGTGCTGTGACACTTGTATTTTTATGTCTCATTTTTAAGCAAATAGCTTATGTGAGGTGAAACTTGGGGTAATGCAGGGCAAATCACACTTCTGAAAAGGGTACAGTAATCTGGAAAGGTGGAAAACCACTGTTCTAGCTCACTCTCTCAATAATTGAGTGGTGGTTCCCATCCTCTCTACAAATAGGTCAGTTGGTTGGAGTTAGAAAGCCTATTCCTTTGACAAACAACAGACAGAACTTCCTCAGGATCAAATACAATGCTTCCCTACAGCAGGGAAGCCTGACTGAAATAGAGGGCATGGTTTCAAATGAATGCTACCTGTATCTTGAAATCCTTAAATCATGATTTAAGGAGGTAAATAACTCACTCAGAGGTTGGTGGCCTATTGCTGGAGTGGGTGGGTGAGGTCTTGAGGCCTGCATTTTGCAGGAGGTCAAGTTAGATGATCGTACTGGTCCCTTCTGACCTTAAAGTCTATGAGTCTCCTTGGGCAAGGAGGGTTGTGGAGGCAACATGCTGCAGGTTTCTCATGACAGAACAGCAGCCCTTTTTGGCTTTTTAAGGAATGGCAGCAATTGGGGTTACATCCTCAGCTGCAAGGCTGGTTGCTGAAACTACTTTCAGGTGGCAGGGAAAAAGTGAGTTGGGAAAACAGTGATGAACCAAAAGAAAATACACAAAGTTCTGCTCACCTGGGAATCTTTCAGCATGCTATTGACTGCTACAGGAACGCTACATCCACCCTCCTAAAACAAAAAGCACAACAAACAGATAAAAGTTGTTGTCAGGGTTCCTGTGTGACCCACTCTATCAGGACCCCGTGAAAAGCCTGTACAACACAGACTGAGCTGTCCTTCAGGCTTGTACAGAAACACATCCATGCGCACATACCCAGTTAACAGACACTTGTATCTAGTCTGCATCTGGCAGTTGTAGTAAGGAATCCAGCAGCTTTCTGATCCCGTGGTGTCAGTTTAACTTATAGTACATGAGCATTTACTTCTCTCAGGAAGGAAAGGGACAGAAAAGTGATGGTACCAAACCTACCAGGTGTCTCATAAAGGCTCTTTCGGCAATGCAGCATAGCACTGTCTCCACATCATGTAGGGCAGATACCATATCTAGTATCTCTTGGTCTCTAGCTCGGACCTCTATTGCTAAGGCACCCTGAAGGAAGACAGAAACACTCTTCTCAGTCTTCATGCATCTCTGGTTTGCACTCTGTTAGTCCCAACCCACTAAACCTTCATGGCTTAGAAATATTTCCAAAGGGCGTGTAATGCCCTAACCCCTAAACAAGTGCACTGCAGAATTACAGTTTCAGAATGATTCTTATCAGCTTGTTCTATATAGATGCTGCCTTCCTTTTACATTGATATGCTCTTAAAAGGCCACTTCTAGAGCAGAAAGATTACTTTATCATATTGATGAGATGTCAGCTTTCTAGTAACAAATGCAGTACTTCCCAAATGCAGCAGGTATACAGAACCGCAACCAGAAAAGCACAGCATCACAATGTGAAAACAGATGAAATGTATAGTTGCAGGCAGTAATTGGCTAGTCTGTCATCTTATTGCTGCCTTTTCATCACATACCTGCCCAACAGCATAAAGGCAATCTTCAGGGTTTAGGATCTGAAGGAAGGCAAAGATTAGTTAATATCTTGCACTGCTAAATCCAACATTATGCATCTTGTTTATTTAAAAAGCTCCAAAGAGCACCAATTCATGATGGGACTGAAATGATTTCCATCAAGGAAATGCAGAACAGTGGTTACAGCAAAGAAGTGACAACTCTGGGGTTCTTGTTCCAACTCTGCGACTGCATGTACTACCTGGAGCCAGTAATGCCCAAGCTCTGTGCCTCAGACTTCCCATCCATAAAATGGGTATAACGGTACTTATTTCACTTGCGGATATAATGGTTTATTAATAATTGTCAGATACATGTTTCTAAAACGTCTGTCTGAGGAGGATTTGGGGACTCTAAAAGGCTCTGAAGTTTTCAGATAGACAAATGTTATTCTTCCATGGATGGTGTGCGGAATGTGCCTTTAGAAAGGAAATGCAGCAAGGGGAACCCTCATGTGAATGCAGCCCAATCCCATGATAACGCATTGATAGATTCAGAGCAGATGTGCTGTTCATTCATAACACGGCAGCTCAGGG
>ML685893.1:132622-164841 GCA_007922175.1 Pelusios castaneus
GTCTTTCTACAATAGACTAACACGGCTACCCCTTTGGAATATATAAGCAGGTCAGGGTTCTGGATCAAATATAGATATCAACCACAGAGCTTCCTTCTCAGAGAGACATACCAGATTAGTTTAAATAAGGTGTGCTACATAAAGCACCACCTAGTGACTGAATACTGTAGCAGTTTAGCATTTCACTACATGCAGCGAGGCACCTATGGAAGGGAGAAGATTCCCCCAGAGAACGAAAGAAAAGGGGGAACCCCTCAGTAATAGGCAGAACCCAGAAAGGTAGTGCTGGGGGAACAGGCCTGACATCTTTTCCTGGAGCAGGACTTCTGGCTGCCTCTGATTGTTTGAGGGGAAGGAAGCCACCAAGATTTTCCCCAGCCCTAAAAAAGCCAAAAACAGATTAGGGGGAGCATGGAGATGTGCATGGAGAGGACAACAGTGGACTCCACAGGTTCCACGAGAAGCCACACTGAAACTCACTTTTCAAGAACCTCTGGGGCTCTCCCTTCATTGGTGTAAGGTGGATTTTCCCTAGGTTGATGCATACTGGTGCTCGCCTAGTTTGGGGCAAAACATTGCCAGGTCATGATGCTATACCATGATGTAACACAATGGGACAAGGAAGGCAAAGGAGAGGGCCTCTAAGAACAGCTTCAAAACAGTACTATTCACAGAATATGCCCACAGCCCTTCTGGAGCCTAACTGTCCTCACACTTGCACTTGCATAACTCAGTTGAAAACTTGTTTGGACAGCAACCGTTACTGTAAGAAAAGAATGGAATTTTGTGAGACGTATGAAGTAATTATTTGGACACTGACTCTCTGGGTTTGGGACTGTGGACATGTCTGATGTAGCACTAAGCATGTTGTCAGTACCTGAAAAATAATTCTCTTATTAAAATGTAGACTAAAGGGACAGAGACGGGACAACAGAGCCATTTGTTGCTGGTCTGAATCCCACCCAAGCCGTTAGTGACTGAATTAGCATGAGTTGTGTGTCTTATACCACTTCCTCCTGTGACATGCAGACACCTTTTAGAAGCTAGACTAATATCGGGCCCTTTCTCAGCAGAAACCAGAAAGAGTGAATGGGCGAAGGAGACTAAACTCTTCTCTCACAGTAATTTAGAGAGATAGCATAGTCTGTTGGCTTGAGCAGGTGACCGGGAGTCAGAAAGCCTAGCACCAAGGTGCTAGACAAAGGCCCAGTGTTATTTATTGAGGTACCACTCCCACACTCCATGAGGAAAGGATACAATATCCCTGAATTCCAGCTGAGGGAACCTCCTTTTGAGCTGAGCTGCTCGTCGAAGTGAACTGGTTCCAATCACACTTCAGAGGAAAGGGGAAAAAAAAAAAAAAATCAGTGAAACAGAATTAGTTGCATTCACTCACCTTCAGCTGTGAGGTAAGGAGCTTCCAGAGGAAACAAGCTCTGCCTTTTTAAACTAAGCATCTGGAGATCTACCCATCAATTCGTATTGGCATAAAGAAAAATTGCTTGGAGAGATTTCATGAGGCCTGACTGAACCCAGATACTATCAGACAACCTCGTCTATGAAACAATGTCTGTGATAGGTGGTTAGGCCTCTGAAAAGCAGCCATTAATCCTTGTTACGGATCTCTGAATCCTCAGTGGACTGCCATCTGCAGAATGTAGTGATCCCCAAAGCTTTGGTAATGGGAGAAAACTGGTTTGGAAAGAAGAGATAGCAGTCCTGGAATCACAAAAGATATGCCAAGATGTGCAAGAAGAAGTCTGATAAATAGATCCTGGGAACTGTATTAGGAGAGCTTCCAGGGCAGCACTATGTGTATCTGGACCACAAAGGAGGCTGCCAGTTTGACCAGAGAGAAGATTGCTTTCCAGGGATGTATGCTACACACTTCTCTTTTTATCTTGTAAATAAGACGACAAGCCATGTAAAATCTACATCTATGTAAACATATCTGAGAAGCAAACAATTTCTTATGTTTTACTTCTATTTTCTGTATTTTAATTAAGATTACTGTTATCTAGGTAATTTCACACAGATATCCCAAATGAGAAAAGAACCTTATAGGCTCTTAGGAGAGTCTCTGCAAAGTACCTAATTTCTGGAATCTGTCCCCATCTCAGTCCCAGTCAAGATGACTGGACAGAGAAATCTGCTCCCAATGAGTTGTTACCGTCATGGTGCAACAAATGAATGCAAGGGAAGAAGCCAAAAGACCCAGGAGGATGGGAGTTTGGCTGTGGTGTAGCTCATAAAACAGTGTGCCAAGTTCACCCCTGCTCTAAGTCTCTTTAGTTCAATGGAGATACAATGTAGCTGAATGCTCTCTCTTTCAGTCAGGACAGGGAGGATTTTAGCCTGCACATTGCTTTGAAGATATTAAGTACTGAGAATTCATTTGGGGGTTGTGGAGTCTTTAGAAAATGTCAGATTTCAAAGGATGACTGAAGAGACCAGAGGTCAGCTCTCACTCATTTATTCAACAGCAGCAATTCTTCCCTAAGTCATAATGATAATTATGTTCTTGGGATTCTTATTCATTTTTTATTCCTTTATCACTAATTCCTATAAATGGGTTCACTTAAATTTAAATGGAAAAACAAAGATGACACACAGAGAACACTTCTTAATCTGCGCAAAAGCAAAGGAACAGATGAGAGTTCAGATGTTAATTGTATTAACACATGGTGCTAATAGAGAATAGTGAAGAGCAGGCAGTTTAGATATGAGACCCCTATCCCTTTTTACCCCATCTGTTCAATAACAGCTCTCCCACCCCATCCACACTCACCTCTTTTCAGGAAGGCTGTTGAGGGTTTTACCGTAGTTCTTGGGATGAAAGACAACGGCGTCATGGGGATTTTCCCTTCTGCAAAGAAACACAGTGTAGACAAGGCATTGTCCCATAAGATGCAGCAAACGGAAACAGTTCTGTTCACAGTCCTTAGTGGAGGTTCCTCTAACTTCCTTATCCTCAGTCCAATACAGGGAGCACTTTGTTTTCCTTCTCATTAATACAAAGCTGGAGAAGGAACTGGTTTGACCAGCTTCTAAGGAGAGTAAGTTCTCTACTTATCCACTCAGTAGGCACAGTACAGGCAGCAGAAGGGAAATCATCCCACAGGCACCACCCTCTGCCAACAGGCTTAATCCTGACCTGGAGGTTCCCCTCAGCCCCTCTTTAAGAAAGAGGGGAGGGGTTCAGTAGCCATCGCCCATTGTCTTTGGGCTCACTGTATTAAGGCAGTCAACAAGGTGACAAGTACAGTGGCAATTTGGTCAGTATAGTTACCTACCCAACAGGAAATGGACTGAGACCCATTAAACTCATCACATGGGATACTAACAGTAAAGAAATGATCCCTTTGGGGATTTTAAAGCCACTCAGGAAGTCAGACCTCTCAATGCACACTTACTTGCAGATGGCCCCAATGGTGAAGCCAGGAGGGAGTGAAGTCGGCAGGTCTTTCAAGGAGTGAACAACCAGGTCAACTCTAAGGTTAGAGAAGAGAAAAGTCAGAGCATGATGCAGGTGTAGGAGCCTAGGGAGCACATGCAAAATGCCTGCAGATGATCTGAGATATAAAGATTCCATACTGGGCTTCAGTTTAGCAAAGGGGGCTGGAAGTCAGGAATGCTGGATTCTAGTCCCAGTTCCCTACACATTCACTGTGCTACTTCGGGCAAGTCACCTCATCCATCTGAGCCTCAGTTTCTCAAGCTGTACCATTGCAATATCGACCTCCCAAGGCTGCTACATCATTAATACTTGCAGAGTGATTGGAGGAGCCTGGTAGGCGTGCTGAAGAAATATGCACAGTGCACAAGCACCCATCAAACTTGCATTACACGGAGCTCAATGGGATCAGATATCCCAGTCTGACTGAAATAACTACTTTTTAGTAGTCAGCACTCAGAGCTCTAGCTACCTAAACCACTTCAGACCACTGATGTGGCCATTAAAAAAGTGCTTGAATCCTTAGAGCCTGAACTCAGTGGAGACTTTCCACAGACTTCAGTGGGAGGTAGGATCAGGTTCTTGGATGTCAAGGACCCAAAGGGGAATCTCTCATTTTACTCCACACTGAGCCAAGCTCCTCAATCCATGGGCACCCCATACCCTACCTGGAACGTTAGGTAAAAACCAGGAATCTCCCTCAATCATATCTGACATCCAGATAAAGATTTCCCACCGTGAAAGAGTAAGTTACTGTGAAAGAGGCTTAACTCTAATGCGTCTGATGCTCCTGCACTGTTGGCAGCGAGTAAAATTAACAGGTGGGAAGCTTTTGAGACTGTTTAATGCTAACTGTAAATCTGAGTGGTCTATTGAAATTCCCGATTTCAAACTGAGTGGCCACTTAGCGACGTATACCGAACAAATAATACCTGTAGTAGAAAGTAAGAGCCTGAGACATGAGACCTACAGCCCAGGTGTGAGGCCTGAGCTAAAGTAATGCTCAAGTCCTCCTGTTCAACGTTAGCAAAGTCAGGCTGTGAATGCAGGCAGGCTTATAGTAAGTGGCAAGAACAGAGCCAATCCACACATTCCTAAAGAAGCACTAGGTACAGAACACGCACGCTACCACGTTCCAGAAAGGTACCAGAACATCCCAATACCCCAAAGATAACGAGGGCTCACTGACTCGGAATGATAAGATGATGGATAGAGATGTTTGGGCCAAACCATGCGGTACCAGGTAAAAGGTGGTATCTTACCACGTCAGAGGGTGGTAATTACGCACGTCGGAGGAGTAATACACAACTTGTTTGTATCAGTGTATAAAGGAGGATCTCAAAGGGGGTTTCTTTGTCCAGCCAAGTGATGAATGGAAAGTCCAGCCATTTACTGAGCTGATCCATTGTCAGTGGCACCTGTGTATTAAGTTTACTTGTAGCAAGTATAGGACACTTTCTAGCATGCTTTTTTGACAATAAACCTGGCCTGGTGTCTTTGCTGTGAAAGGAATCTGTGGTCTTACTGGATGATCCGATTGTGGTTTGGTGTCTCAGTTATCTGCAGAGCTGGGACAGCACATACACTGGGAGAACACAAGCAACCAACAACTGACAAGAAGACTATTGCTCTAAAAATACCATAGGTTGTAGGGCATCGCTCACCCATCGCAAACATTACTGACTGACGCAACACATTTTTTCTTTAGCTGTCGGAGCCCAACTTAACCAGTCAGGAGGGAGACAGTGACAAAAGATAGCACATTCAACAAGTCCATCTTTCTCCAAAATGTTCTACAAACCACTAGTCTGTGAATGTGTGTTTTCATTTCAGATGCAGAGAGAGTCTGCAGACCTGCCCAGGCTATTCCTCGGCCGTGATAAGCAGGAGAAAAGGTCAGGGCTCTTACTCGTTTCTTTCCAGCGCATTTTCCAGCTCCTTGGTGAAGAGACTCTTCTCTCCAATCTAGATGGGAAGGGAGGAATATTAAATAATCTGTACCATCCGTGTCACAAACAGCCTCACGCAGTATGAAGGAAGAAGAGGTCATTTACCTTGGAAAGAGCCGTGTCCAGGATCTTGTCTCCAGTTGTTGACATGGCAACTGTTCAAAGACAGCTTTTTTAATAGCAATGATACAGATCAGATAGGCCCAGCCTCTTAAGTCCTTGTGCCGTGTGCAGCAAGGGGCTACAGAGCTGGTGCCTTCTACTGCAGTTGTGAACACAGGCTTCATGTAGGTATAAGCAAGGTTAAATACTAATACTCTGCATTTATCAGGAGTAAAGATTAGCCCTCCTGCATGTGAACTGTCTTATTCCCCAGCATAGAGAGTAAGGAAAGGGCAGGCCAGGAGTAGGTGTGCCTGAGGACAGTTGTAAGCAGGATCCTCATCACACCAACAAGACACTTTCTCTGCTATTAGGCAGGGACTTAGCCGCCATCTGATCAATGCAGCATTGGGCTCCTTAATGCTCCCTGTATGGTATCATTTTTTTTACCTTGCACTTAGAAGAAGCAGTCTTGAACATGAACATAAGATGCACCTGCATAGAGCCAGACTAATGCACAATTACACTATGGAGTGACAATATCATCATTGGTATAAAAAGTCAGGAACTCAATGCTCAGCAGCACATGGAATCTATTTTGCTCTACAGATGTTAGCCACGTGATCCTAACTGAATGGAACCGATTCAGATTTTCCACTTGTACAAACACAGCCATCTATCTTCCTTGGGCCCAGGGCTTCCTGTACAACAGATCTTGCACACCAATCCCATTCCTCTGCTCCCTGGTTCTGAGCAGCCTTTGGACACCTACCAATCTCAAAATGAAGGTTGAGGTATCGCTCGCGGAGCATTTCCACCACACTGTCTGTCTGAATCCGAGCCAGCTGCAGATAAAAACAGAAGGCAAAGTTCTACGTGTGACGGTATGCATTCAAGTACATCGGCTAAAGGAAGCTTTTGTATTTTTAGACACACTCAAATGCACCCACCAAATCCTCCAAAACACAAGAATTAATGCACAAACAGAAATCTTGGCAAAGTGCTACACAAACCCTACCCTATCCCTGCATAATGCTCATAGAGCTTCCCTGAATGAGGTATTGCCACCTCTGCTTTACAGATGGACAAAGAATTGGAGTGACCTGCCTCATGGCCACACAGTGAATCAGTGGTAGGATGAGAATAAGAGCACTGTAAAAGCACAGCAAACAACATTTCTTCAGTTAGAAGTAGTGATTCAAACAGAGGACTGGCAGTCAAAATGCTTGGGTTCTATTTTCAACTCAAACCCTGACCTGCTATGTTGTGGGGCTAGTCATTTCAGCTCTGTGTGCCTCAGTGACATGATGTTTCAGGTGGAGACAGGACTTACCCCACTGCCTGGGAAGGCTGTGGCTTGCCACATGCAGTACCCTCACTGGATGAGTGGAACTAGAGAAACACAATTATGTTCTTTTGTAACCTTTAAATGGAGTCAGACTGAACACTGGGGCAGTGCTGGAGAATAGGAACTACAGTCAGGGACACCCATTGTTATAACAAACGCAGACTAAATAGCCTGGCAATTCCCACCTCAGGGCGTGATCCGCTAAAATTGCACCAGTTCTGTTCTGTGCTTTTTATCACTGCTAAACGTTAATATTGCCATGTTATTTCACAAGGAGCCAAGATTAAAGTTTGCAGGAATGATTGATGTAAACACGTGCACTGCTTGTGTTCTACATGAACAGAGCTCTGTCAGGAAGTTCTGCAGAAGGAGAAAAGTAAGAACTCAAAAGAGGCAGAGCACGCCACTGATCCTGGAGGCAGCAAAAGGCTCCTGTACCCGTTGAACATGGGGAGGCATTAAATTTACATTCTGGAAGGGGGTGAAACATAAAATGGTCCAAGACCACTATCCTACGTAAGCGTAAGGTGGAGGACCCCTCCACGCATCCTAGCTTTGTGAGAGACAATGTAGTCACAACTGAAGATTCATCAGGAAACCGAGTTTCTAATCTCTCTCTGCTACTGATACTCTGGACGGCCTTGGGCAAGTCATCCATTTCCACATGTGTAAAATGAGTCCAACTACCTTCCCCTTTCTCTGGTGCTGAGAGAGCCTGGGTGAAAGGCACAGATGCTGTAAGCACAAAGCATTGATAATGAGAATTCTTCACAATGGCCTAGGAGATGACACATGGTGGAGAAAAGCCATGCCCCACCTCTCAGTGGTCATCTGTTCCATCATCTAGCCTCCCCCAGAGTACAGAGTCATGCCTGTGCCTGACTTCCAGAGCAGGCATGATTACCTCAGAACAAAGGCCCAAGGCCTATTTATCTCTCTTTGCAAACCTGCTCCTCCCAGCTGCAGCTAGAAAGCAAGGAAGACCCAATGCATTTCTTATATGCTGCCTCACAGGCTATGAGAGAGTTGAAGCAGCCTAAGTTTTGCTTCCATATAAGATACTTGGTCGGCAGATATAACAAAATGCAGACACCGAGGGATCCTACTGAAAGAGGAATGCAATCACTTCCCTGTTTCCTGAGCTACACCCGCCTTCCCACACCCGAGGTTGGTGCTGTTGGAATGCTCCAGCTGACAGCCGTGGGGACTAAGGTTCTGTTTGTTCAGAACGGGTACAGTCCAGGTAGCAGCAGCTGGAACAACACGACTCAGCCCCAACATGGAGAGATTCCCCGCAAGAATGCTCAGTCTCATGGCCCATCCAATCTCTGGCCTTCCTACTTTGGTGGCCAACAAGGAGGCTATTATAGTGCAACTGTGATAACAGAACACCGCCATTTTAATTCACAAAGATCACTCGACCATTCTAGTCCAGTCCAAGGTCACATTCTCAGGAGGACTTGGGTTTTTTGGTATGAGAAAGACTGCTAATTTGCATAAACAAATACAATTATATTTATTTCCATTTAATAATAACTTGTGCTTAATTCAGGTACCTACTTTACTAATATGAACAAATGAAGCCCTATACCCCAGACCTTCTGTGAGCTAGCCACAAATTGTCCCCCATTTTAGACAAGAAAATGGCAGCACAGATAAATAAAGAGCAAAATTTTCAAAAAGTGTCTACTCTGGGTGCCCAAACTTGAAATTTCTCAAGCCCAGTTGACATCCACAACTTCCAATGACTTCACTGAAGAGGTGAGGGAACTCATTATGTCTGAAAATGCTATGTATATAAGATTGTGCATCCAAAGTTAGAGGCCACTTTTGAAAATGTGGCCCTAAGAGACTTGCCATAATCATTCAGAAAGTCAGTGGTAGAGATGGGAAAAGAACAGTCTTTTATTCTGCCCACTAGACAACACTTCCCTTGTGAACAGGAAACCTGAGAGATGCTGGACTTCATTTGCGTTTATAAATAATATAAAGATACATGCTTTTTCCCAGAGAGCAATTGTTGCACATCATATTTTTAAAGCTGAAATGAGCCATCTAGATTTTCTAGTTTCAGGAGATGCTGCTACAGGTTCTCAAGCCACAGTCTTCCTCTCTAACAAAGACTCAGCAATATGGCCATACCAGAACAGAAGCTAATGCAGTAAGCAGAAACTCACCTGACTCTTCCTGGTACCCACACGGATAACTCTTTTCTTCAGGCCATTTTCATCCTACAAAGAATGTGTGCACGCATTAAAAAAATTAAAGCAAATCTCCCAAATCCATAATTGTGCAGGTTTTCCTTCTAGCTTTCTGTACCAACTCAGAGCTCATTCCACCACCCAGGAACAGTTAATCATGTTCCCCATGTAGCAACCATGTCTTCATAGACTGAGCAAAATATCAAACATTTAAATTAACACAAGCATGGTTTGCAAAGAGCATAAAGTCTTGTTGGGAAATGTGCAGCACCTCCCAGGAGACACTCATCATCCTGCAGGATTGGGCCCAAGAGCATAGCTCTGTATAACTTCCACTTTTAGCACATACGACTGTGAATAGTCCTATTGACATGAATACTGACTTTCTGAGTAAGTGTATGCAGGAGCTGGCTTCACGTGTGATGTATTGTGAAGTTCTTAAGTGTCCAGCTAGTCACAAAAAGTCATTAAGATAACATTTGGTCCTTAAATAGAATTTTTCACCTTCAAAATGTGGGGCAAACATGAACTAACATCTCCATAGTTAAGGACATCTTAAAAAAAGAATCAAACTTTTAACTTAATAACCAGCTAGGACTGATCCATTCAGCATGTAGCAGAATTAGAGGGAAAATAGTATAGTCTCTTTACTCTCTCACTCACTCCTTTACATTTAAGCACTATATTTCAACTAAGAGAAACAGTGCAGAGAACACAACTTGTAATTTTTTTTCTAAAAATGGGAAAGCAGTATTGTTTGGTTTTTGTTCCCCGCCCTCCCCAAAACCCATAAAGAGCAGGTGAATAGATTTTAAGCCTGACTTTTTGAATGATCCTGACAGATCTTCAGAGCTACAATATATGTATTATTTTATTACACTATATATAAAATTACCATGAACTATCTAAGCCTTGAAGAATGCAATGTCTGTTCCTTTACCTGATTGTTTCTCGGTGTCTTGTTCTCCATTGCTATGGACTTTTCCAACTCCAAAGCCTGTTATGTGAAAGAAGAAAACGTTTCTTGAACCGGGAAAGAGGAGAGGAGGGAAGTTATCGCCTCCGCTGCCTAGCAGAGTCTGTACCAGACCATGTGCTAGAGAGAAGGGCTGTTCCGTTTGTGACCCAGACCCTTCTGGTGTAGTATGGGCACACAGATAAGAGGTGACAGGCACAATACACTGTGTGCTGCACTAGGAGATTGGGAGAGAAAGGTCTTCAGCAAACAGGAAAGGGTGTGACCAGCACTTAGGAATGGAGGTTACCAGTTCTGCAGAGACAGAAATTCAGCTGCAGGAGCTGCCTCAGCAGAGCTGTCCAGCTTCTGTATGGGGGAAAAAAATTGTGCTCAATCACTAGGAAGAAGGGATGACAGAAGAACTTCTACCCCTCAACGGCACCCCTCCTCTTCCCCCCAGCTCTTTGCTGCCTGCTATACTTCCAGCTCAGTGTATGGGCGGCTAACGCCTCATCCATCAGAGCAGTCACAAAATGGCTCTTTTCATAAATGAACAATGTTCATTTTCATCAAGATACCCTTTAGGGGGAGAGAGAACACATGTGACTTTGTACAGATGCTCCAGGTCTAACTACCGGCCATCCTCAAGGCAAGAGGACACAGTTGCTTAGCAACCACCATACTCACTCTCATAGACAGCAAGCTAAGTGGATTGCCAAAGGGCTTTGCCTGGACTTTATCCAGAACTCTACCACTGGTTCGTTGTGTAACTTTGAGCAAGTCACTAGATTACTCTTCCTCAGTTTCCCTACCTGTAAAATAGCCACTTGTAAACTGTGCTTGATTTTTTACTCAGACTAGTATTAAATAAGGCCTCATGTACTAGTGGGTAAAGTTAAACCCTCATCCTTATCTCTGAGCTCCAAAGTGGTCTCAGCCTGGTGGAAAACTACTTGTATTGAAACCTTTGTCTGAAAACAGGGCCTAATAAAAATATTCAATCCTTACACAGAACCGGACCTTCAGAGCATTAACACAAAAATAGAGGCTGAAGATAAATGTATACCCAAGGGCAAAAAGAAAACAAAACAATAAACCCCAGTAATGGAACCAAAAAACCGCTACCATAGCTAAACAACAGAGTAGAAGAAGCAATTCCTCTTTCCTTTAAAAGCTAGAAATAAAATCCTACTGAGAAAAACAGAAAAGAGGATAAACTGGCAAATAAAGTATTAGGAATAGAAATTGAAGAGCAACTTGCAAAAGAAACAAAACTAAAAGTGTGGGGGGGGTTGTTGTTTTCGGGGGGGTTTTAAGCACATCAGAAGCATGAAGCTGACAAATCATCCAGAGAGGCCCCTGAACAAACAAGGTGGTAAAGGCAAATTCAGAGAAGACAAGACCACTGAGGAGAAGCTAAATGAATTCTTTTGCACTGTCTTGCACTGCAGAAGATGTGAGAAACATTCCCACTCCTCAGCCATTCTTTTTAGGTGACAAATATGAAGAGTTGTCCCAGATGAGGTGTCAGTGGAAGAGGTTTTGGAAAAACTGATAAATTAACCAGTAATAAGTAACCAGAGCCAGATGGTATTCACCCAAGAGTTCTAAAGTAATTCAGTTATGAAATTTGACAACTAAGTGCGTTATGTATGTCAGCCTTTCTACCAAATAACTGGATGGTAGCTAATATAATGCAGATTTTTATTAAAAGGCTCCAAAGGTGGTCCTGACAATTGCAGGCCAGTAAACCTAATTTCGGTACAAGCTACACTTGGTGAAATTACAGTAAGAACAGAATTATTAGACACAGAAGAACACAATTTGTTGGGAAAGAGTTAATACAACTTTTATAAAAAGAAATCATGCCTCACCAATCTATTAGAATGCTTTGAATATGTCAACAAACAGGTGGACAAGGGTGACTGGGTGGTTACAAGTTCCAAAGGGGGTAGACATGTTGGTCTAGTTCAGCAAAACAAACAAGGAATCTTGTGGTGCTTTTAAAGACTAACAAAGTTCATGCGATAAATAAATCTGTTATTCTTTAAAAGTGCCACAAGACTCCTTGTTTGAGTGGATACAGTGTTCTTGGACTTTGAGAAAATCTTTGACAACATCCCTCACCAAAGGCTCTTACACAAATTAGTCAATCATGGAAGAAGAGGGAAAGTCCTCCCATGGCTCAGTAACTAGTTAAAAGTTAGGAAATAACAGGTTGGAGTAAATGGTCCATTTTCACAGCAGAAAGAAGTAAACAGTGAGGTACATCAAGGATCTGCACTAGGGCCTGTGCTTTTCAACACATTCCTATGTGATCTGGAAAAAGACATAGGCAGTGAGGTAGCAAAAAATTGCAGATGAGATAAAGTTACTCAAGATAGTTAAGTTGAAAGCTTACACTGAAGAGTTACAAAGAGATCTCTAAAAATCGGGTGACTGGGCAACAAAATGGCAGATGAAATCCAGTGCTGATAATGCAAAATAATGTACATTGGAAAATATATCCCAACTAAACATATAAAATGATGGGGTCTAAATTAGCTGTCACCACTCAAGATAAATCTTGGAATCATCATGGATGGTTCTTTGAAAACAACTGCTTAATATGGAGTGGACATCAAACAAGCTAACTGAATGTTAGGAACCATTAGGAAAGATATAAATAATATGCCCACATCTTGAATACTGCATGCAGTTCTGGTCACCCCATCTCAAAAAAAGATATTAGACTTGGAAAAAGCACAGAGAAGGGCAACAATGATTAGGGGTAGAAAACAGCTTCTATATGATGAGAGATTAAAAAGACTGGGACTGTTTGGTTTAGATAAGAAATGACTAAGTGGAGATATGTTGAGGTCTATAAAAGAGTGAAAGGTGTAGAGAAATTGAATAAGGAAGTGTGTTTTAACCCTTCACATAACATAAAAATCAGAGGTCACCCTATGAAATGAAAAGGCAGCAGATTTACAAAATACTAAAGGAAGTATTTCTTCACACGATACACAGGCAACCTGTGGAACTCCTTGTCAGGGGATGTTGTCAAGGCCAAAACAATATATGGGTTCAAACAGGAATTAGATAAGTTCGTGGAGGAAAGGTCCATCAGCGGCTATTAGTCAAGATGGCCAGAGGCACAACCCCATGCTCCAGGTGTCCCTAAATCTCTGACTGCCAGAACCTGAGACAAGACGACAGAAGATGAATCACTCCATGATTGCCCTGTTCTGTTCATTACCTCTGAAGACTCTGGAACTGGCCACTGTTAGAAGATAGGATATTGGTCCCAATGGACAATTAGTCTTACCCAGAATAGCCACTCTTATGTTTCACCACACTAACCATCTCTCTCTGTGCCTCCTTTCCCTAAACTACACACAGCCCTCTCCTCGGCCCTGCAAGCTTCACAAACCAGCAAGGATAAATCTCTGGAAGGAGATATCAGATTCATTTGGTGGCAAGGGCTGAAATTATTTTTAATAACAGTCCACGGACCAAAGTATGTGTTCAGGACTACACACTTCAGTCGGAGCACATAACTTCCACTGAGATCAGTGGCAGGTTTGCACAAAGCTCTGTAGTAGAATCTGACTGTTACACAACAACAAAACTGTGATTATTTGCTCAGGCCCTTACTGCCACATTCAGCATCACACAAATGGGAAATCTGCTCTTCACGTATATCAGTCCGTCTGCCCTTGTTTTCTCTTCTTATCTCATCCTCCTTTCTCTGTTTCTATCCTTCAACCTTGTCTTCAAGTATTTTCTCCTCTCTTCCTTCTGCATTTCCTTCCTAGCAGCAACTCCCAATTCCCACCTCCAAGGGTTTCATTCTCACCCTTTTCCACATACCACTCACTAACTGGTCACCAATTAAATAATTAATGCTTACATTCAAGTGTCATTAGAAGGCTTAAAAATGAACGCTCCATTGAGATTAATGGGGGAGGTCACACCTCTCAAAGCCAGGGTGTCTCAGACTCAGGAAGATTATTTAAATGATAATAATATATTGGTCCACATCTGAGAAGTTTCCTTCCTAATCACAAGGGCTAGAAAAATGTTTTTAAATTAAATCTTATATTCAGTCAAATCTGAATATAAAATTATCAAAGGAAACAAGATGTTTGACATCTCTGGCCCAGACAGTGACATATTTCACATGCTACATCCCTCACCAGGTAAAGGTTGTAAGAGTTTGTAAGGCCTTCCATTCAGTGCTGTCCAAAGCCCTGATGATGTCTACATCAGCTCAGTTATGTGGAGAATGCGGTAGTTCATCTGCTATATAACATTCTTACAGACAAGGTCATTGACATCCTAGCTGTGAAATTGACTAGAGAGCTCAAGCCCAGGCTGCTGCAAGCCCATACAGCTAACTCCCACTCCCCACTAGGAGCAGGATGAGAAGTCCAGGCTCTTGGTCTCCACTCTAGGCTAGGAGCTGGGGCCAGAAGTCCAGATGCCTCTCCAACTGCTCCTCATTGGGGTGATCTTCTCAATTACATAGTTGCACTGTGACATTTACATGGAAGCGAGTTATGAAGAAGAGCAGGGAACAGAGAAGCCCCACACAGTTTCCCACTTCCTGGCAGGAAAAGGTATGGGGGAAGTCCCTGCGTGGCTTTTCTTGGCTCCAGGCAGGAGGAAAGGATGGGGGGGGGGGGACAGTCTTTATGGAGTATGAGAGCTGAGAGATGGGGATGTACTCCACCAACCCAAGGAGGGCAGTGTGGACATCAGCTAATATTGAAATTAATTTTGAAGAGTAGACAAGGCCTTAGAAGGCTTGCCTTGCATTTGGTCTGCATATCCTTCTCGTGAAGCACATGGATCTTCCCATCTCTAGTCAATATGAAGAGAGATCCCCACTCTGCTAAGACATCCATCACGTCACTGAAGACCGAGCTGTAGGCGATGAACTTGTTACACAGGTCGTAGACAATCAAGATTTGCTTGTCAGAGTTCTGTGGGTCGCTGCCAGGAAACTCTGATCTGGATACCAAAAGAAAAAGGAAGAGTTTAACCCACAGTCTCTTTGATTTCTAAGCCTCATTCTCAGTAGCATTCCTTAACGCACTTAGAGCTGGAATACAAAACTCTGAACAACCATGTGGTATGTTGTCAATCCACACACTAGATGGGAGAAATACCTAAGTTATAAAAGATGGCGACAGATCACCCTGGATCTGGATGTTGGTTCATGTTGCTATCCCAGAAATAATAACTGCATACTGTAGAGTCAGCTGAATTCACAGATGACCTTCCCCTGTCAATCCCATCCAAGTCAATCACACACCAGTGTAAACCACTGTAATGATAATTTTGGGGCACCCAAATTACAATTGGACAATGAGCCACCCTCTTACCCACCCTGTCTCCAGTTAGAGAGACTTACTTATTCTCAACTCAGTCTCAGCCCTCTGACAGATCCACTCTCTTTCAAACAACCTCCTTCGGGCTATGCCACCTCTTACTTTGCTTTGCATCCTAGCAACAGTTACACCCCAATCCCTGAGACCTTTCAAAGCATTCCCCTGTAGCGTTTATTCCTTAACAACTGAACATTCAGAGTTATACAAGCTTTGCTGTCCCCAAGGAAACACTGTAGGCACCAGCTTGAATGATTCAGCTCAGGATCTGCTCCCATACGTCACACCACTGAGCTACAGTTATAGTGAAAACAATCGTCGAAGATCAAGATTTGATGAGATAGCGAGAAAGGATAAAGGAAACAGAGGGTTAACATATAAAACAAATCATAAAACCATCCCTATAGACTAAACTCAACTCTGACCTGTCAAAATAAGATTTCTTAGCCCCGGGCCTTTTTACAGGGTTTTCAACCAAACCTGGCTGAGATCTTGTTTTCATGAACGTAACTGCACCACCCTATTACTTCCTCGGGAAAAGAATACAGGGAGGCTTCCCTGTCCCCCAATTATAGTCTAGTAAACCTTTCAAGTGTGTCCCAAGATAAGGCTCTTTCCTCCCCTGCTAGCCTTCTCTTCCTGTTAAGCACGACAAAATTTTTCCTCTGCAGTTGACTGACTGGTTATTGTGAATGAGACGATGTTCAATTTACATGTCAACAGAGAGATGGAAAAATATCTTTGATCCGGAAGGAAACCAATACTTCACATCTGCTGAGGGTTATCCCCATGCTACTAACTATAAGAATATATTTCCAGGATATATATATAGTGAACCCTTTACATTTCAGCCCGCCATACATTTTATGATGATAATTATAACCATTTAAAAACCTCATGGGATACTCTTTATGCATGAATAACAAACAAGGAGTCCTGTGGCACTTCTAAAAACAAACGAATTTATTTTTCGCATGAGCTATTGTGAGAGAAAATCCCACTTCGTCACATACATTTGTTAGTCTTTAAAAGTGTCACAGGACTCCTTGTTTGTTTTGCTGAACTAGACTAGCACGACTACCCCTTTGGAACTTGTCTTTATGGATGAATACTAGGAAAGCAGCAGGCCTGGTAAGAGTTGCTGTTACAGAACAGTGAGCCCTTCCCCAGCTGGGAGCACTTGAGCTCTCTATCACAAGAGCTTTGCACAACAAAGCACCAGGAGAGCTGTGAAGAACAAAAAACTGCACAATGAATAAAAATAAATTGGACTCATCTGCTCTCTGGAGTCTTACTTTGGAGAGCCCTTCCGGTCCTTGGAAACAATGATGAGGTATCCCCGATACCAGTGAACGATCAACTTCTGTCCCTCAAAGGCAAAGGAGGGCCCACGCTCATCTGGCTGGTAGAGATACACACATTCGTTTCCTGCCACGATGAACTGGAGGTCCTGGGAGGGGTCGCTGAGGGTGGAGCAGCGCAAACCGCAACCATGTGTGTCCAGCTCCAGACGGGGATAATCCTTCACTGAGAGCGTGTAGGACTATGGAGGAAAGATGACTTTTCAGATGTGGCACTGAACCACAGAGTGGCGATAAACAACCAGGAGCAATTACAATCAATGGGCCTGAGACTAGCATCCATTACAACTTTGTCAAGCCAATAGCTTACCTGAACGTTCTCTGTGGTGACAACAAAAAGGTGGGTGATTTTGCCAGACTGGCGGAAGGCAAGGCCAGTGACTGGGTAATTGCCCTCATGCAAGATCTGGGTCTTACTGTGTTGGTCTTTTGTGATGTCCCCTTTTGTAAGCACCACGCTTCCATCTGTGGAACCTGTTGAGGGAAAAGGACACAACTGTTTAGACCAAGAGCATTTCCCAGATGTTTACTAGTATCAGGTCCAAGGCATCTCTAGTTAGCTGAATCCTTCCTGTGGCTTCCCAGCCAGATATGCATGCTGAGCTGGTTCCACACCCTTCTCAATTCAGAAACCCATGTATCAAACTCCCTTTTGAGTAAGGCATGCTGGGACCTCTTCATGGCCGTCTCGTGGCCCAGTGCAAGGTCCTCCTGTTTTGGAAAGTTTAAACTGTTTCTCCCATACACACTTTCGTTATGGATTATGTCCTCCCATTGCTCCTTTTTGCTTTGCTTTGCTAGAACAGATGCATGACTCACTGGAACCAGTTTTCTGTAACGGTTGGTCTGAGTCACATAACATTCCAGAGGTACATTAAAAGTGCTATAAAAAAAATCAATGCTGTAAAACGGACAAAAACTAGCTGGTCAAAAGTTACGTTTTTAAAACATGTCTCTGAACAAGTTACTCATCCAGAAGACGACCTTCTTTCTTATCCCTTAACTATTTAGACAACAGAGTCTTGTGGCACTTTTAAAGACTAACAGATTTATTAATCATTAAAATTAAAATTAAGAATTAATTGATTAATTCTTCAAAGCGTCTGACGAAGTGGGATTTTCTCCCACGAAAGCTCATGCGATTAATAAATCTGTTAGTCTTTAAAAGTGCCACAAGACTCTGTTGTCTTTCTACAATAGACTAACACGGCTACCCCTTTGGAACTTAACTATTTAGTTTACATAACAAACCTTTGATGATGGATTTTGTCAAAGACTTCCAGAGAGTCCAAGCACACTATATCCACTGATTCATTCTTTCCATATGCTTGCTGACACCCTCAAAAAACTGTAATAAATTGGTGAGGCAGGACTTCACTTTACAACAGCCATGTTGACTTTCCCCCCAACTCCTCACATTCATCTACGTGTCTGATGGTTCTGTTCCTTACTATAATTTCAGCTGATTTGCTGGAACTGAAGTTAGGCACTTTGGTCTATAATTGCCAAGACCACCTCTGGAGCTCTTTTTAAATCCTGGTATTAACATTACATTTCTATGACGCTGTGATTAGCTGCCATTCAGTCCTCTGGTATAGAGCCTATTTTCAGAGATAGGTTACATCAGTGATTCCCAACCTTTTCAGTAACAAGGCACACTTCAATGAGACAAAGTTCTATGGCACACCCACTTTTTTCCAGCTGAACTGATTGCTCATAAACGCCACTTTTACTTACATTACTATGTTTATGGTCTTACTAGAGAGGTTTGCAACATAGTACATATGACAAGCCACAGAATGATCAAATGCATTAATGCTTCAAATCCACAAGAAAAAAAGAACATGTCATCTCAGTTTTGCCCTTTGGCCACCTGCATTTTAGAATGTTCACATTTTAGAATCAAAAGATCAACACCTCGCTTTTAATTTGACAATTAATTTTCACGAGTTTTATGAGTTGTCATTTTGATTGGATATAATATTGTGTAAGATGAAACAATGTTTGTTTTACATTGATTTTCATTATCTTTGTACAAAATTTTATGGCACATTTGGTTAGTTCTCAAGGCGCACAGGTTGAAAACCACTGGGTTACATTACAGGAGGAACTTCAGTTAGTTGCTCTTAAATTTGAAACTTCAATTCCTTCAGATACGGAACCCAAAAATAATAGCTCTGATGTAGATATTTCACCCACATGCTCCATAGTGAAGACTGATGCAAAGAACTCTGCAGTAGCTTTATCTTCCTTGATTGCTCTATTAACAACTGTGTTCTTTAGTGGCCCTGCTGTCCATTTGGCATTCTTCCTTATCTTCTGATGTCATACTGTTAGTTTTTGTGTCTTTAGCAAGTTGCTTCTCAAGTTCTTTCTTAGCATGCCTTCTTGTATTTTTTACAATTAACCTGTACTAATTCATGCTCCATTTTATCATCCTCATTAGAATATGACTTCTGAATTTGCAAGGATGCCTTTCTAACTCCACAGCTTCCATTACTCCGTTGTTTAGTCATAGTGCCTTTCTTTAGTCCTCTTATTATATTGTCTGATTTGTGGGTAAACTTAGTCTGAGCCCCTATTATGATGCTTTTAAATAGTTTCCATGGTGCTTACAGGCATTTAACCTTTGTGGCAGCTCCTTCTAATTTCTGTCTAACAAGTATCCTCATTTTTGTGTAATTCCACTTTTTTAAAGTTAAATGGTACCATGATGAGAATTTTGGTATTATCCCTCCTCCAAGAATGTTAAATGTAATTACACTACAGTCATTATTACCAGGCAGTTCAGCTGCAGTTAACTCTTGAATAAGATCTTGTGCTCCACTTAAGACTAAATCTAGAACTGCCTCTGCCTGTGTGGGTTCAAGAACTAACTGCTCCAAATAGGAGTCATGATGTCTCGAAATTTCATCTCTGCAACATCCCCCAATGTGACATTTAACCATTTGAGGCTGGTTGAAGTCATCTACTATGACTGAGCTTTCTGCTTTTGTAGCCTCTCTAATCAAACCTGGCATTTCAGAATTGCTGTCGCTATCCTTGTCAGGTGGCCAGTAGTCTATGTCCACTGCTATATTCTTTTCAGTCAAGCATGCAACTGCTATCCATAGAGACTATGGTACAATTTGTTTCATTTAAGATTTGAATCTTATTTGACTATGATTTCTTTAATATACAATGTCATGCTCCCACAAGGGTGACCTATTCAATCATTCCTAAATCTTTAATAACATAGTGTTACCATATTGCAAAAGTCTCTCATCCACCTGAACAAAACCTAAATTTAATGCCAAAGTTATCTGTCCTTTTTATTAATAATTTTAATGCAAATTAATTTAAATATTAAATAAAATTATAATATAGCTAAACAAAGTATATACTTATCTTTTAAACATCAATAAAGCATTGAAGCTTCACAAGTAAATTATGGTAATAATCAAGATTTGCTGAACTCAAGTAAGTAATTACTGGTGTTCTTAAGCAGTGTAAGCCACATTCTCTTTAAGATGAAAACTATGCAACATGAATGTCAGAACACCCTTTTATTGTTTTCTGTATGACCAACCGATTTTCATTTCATTATCATAACTTCAGAATTTCTTTGGCACCTTCAGGAGGCAATCGCTTTTCACTTACCAATAGCCATGAAGTTAAGATCCTCGTGGACAGCTAAGCAGGACACAACAGCAGGTTTGTTACCCGGTATTGCTGGGAAAATCCTTGTGCAAAGAGGATTTCCACCATCTCGTTTCTCTAAGTTCCAGACTTTTACCTGCAAACAACAGACACAGAATGTGAGTAGATACAGTCATAAGGTGTATAGGAGACATAACGTGGTCCCTTTGAAGTCAAAGGGTTAGGGTTTGGCATGCTGTTTTTAGAACAAAGACATTTCCAAATTAATTCCAATGCATTGCTCTTTCTCAGAAATGCACACAAGATGGGCTCACATCAACTTTGCTGTTTGACTCACCAGGGGGTTAATGTCTTCTTCATCCTCACCAACAGAAACCAAGATACTGTGCTGCTTCAGCTGGTACAGGTGAATCACCCTCAGCTTGTAAGCCTGGAAGCTGCTGAGCTGAAGGGAGCGTGACAAGAACCAGATCTGACCTTCCATATGTAGATCATAGTCAAGGTCCTCATAGGATAAAAATGACACTAGATACATTACAACCAGACCCTTCTTATTGACAGCTGGCCAAATATACTTATGCTAGCTATAGTTCCAGACACTGAGATGATTGCAGGACAACAAAGTATTTAGTGAACATTTAGTGACTGGGAGCTGGAAGAAGCAGATGTTTTCCATTTGCCAAAGAGCAATTGAAAACATAGCAATGGATCTGTGCCCACTGAAGAGGATATCTTTTTTACTTCCAATGAGAAGCAACTCACAGGAGGCTTTCAGAATATTCCTGTACCAACCCTAGGGTATTTCAAGATGAGGATGATCACCTCATTTCCAGTACACAACTGAAATATTTTTGCCTATTGTACTCCTCCTGGTGCTTAGCTATAGGAACTGTCAGCCACACAGAGCACATTCACCAGTATCTTCACATGCATAGTGCGACAATGGAAATGTACTACACTTCCTAAAGCCTGATGGATCCCAGGCCATCAAAACCACTCCTGGTGGTTTCAGGACATGGTTAACAAATCCCAAATGAACTACCTAAAACTCTGATTTTATGAGGGAGGAATATGCTAAAGTTTGGTTACATTATAAACCTCTCACACACTTTCCTTTCTATTTCTTCACAAAACAGGTAAAGCAAAGGTGGTAGGTGAACAAGCTTCTCCCAATCCAAACTACCAGCATGCCTCAGCCCATTCAGAAGGGCCCTCCTCCAGCAGATCTGGCATTCAGGCTACATAGCTCAACCGTGACCCCTTTAGTGCAGTGGATGAGGAGACCACTTAGCGCTACTTGTGAGGGCCAATTTTCTACACTGACCCAGACAGCCATAGACAGCAGCCTTCCCACTATGCTGCTGATACCAGAAGTGGCCTTCCCCACCGGCTGGCAGCAGCAGGTGGCACAACCTGTGCATTTCCCTCTAACCTCAAAGTGGACAATGCACCCATCGCAGTGCCGCCCTGGGGGAGGGGGGTGCGGGGAGCCACCGCAGTCTCATTCCTACACTTTAGTGTTCAATGGGGGTGGGGGGGAACCCCTACTTCACTGTCCCACAACACCCAAGCAGCCCGCAGGAGGCGGCCGGGGAGAAAGGGAGCCCGGGACCCCCGTAAGGATATCCCCGAAAACTAGGCTGCCTCTGCCCGAGTCGCAGGCGGTGATGCCCGGCGGGAGGACAAAGGGCTTCGCCGCATCGGGGCCGGCCGGTTCCGTCACCGTCTCCCTGTCAAAGAACTGGAAGCGGCGCCACTGCAAGGACGCCGCCATCTTGCCAGTCAAAGGGGAGGGAGGAGTCAGGTGACCAGAACGCCGAGGCCCCGCCTCTCCTGAGCGTCACGTGGGATGCGGGGCACCGGCGGTTGCTGCTGCCCGGAGCTCTGGTTTTCGCCAGTGCAGGCGCGCGCGGGTGAGAGCGCAAGGGGGCTGGGGGAGACGCGGAGCCTCTGCCGGCACGTGCCGACGGCCTGCACACTCCCACGCATGCGCTCAGCACCGTGAGGCATCAGGGAATCGCACGCGCGGGAGGCACCCGGCTTGTTCGCGGGAGAGGCGATAAGCGCTCGGGCAAGAGTTTGCTTGATCGAGGCCTGAGCTGCATCGAGGGTACAGCCTGTGGTGGCCACGCCGTGGCGCACGACTTGCTTCGTGTCTGCATGCGGATCTCAGCTGGCTGGAGCACGTTTACAATCCCTCCAGCCTTTTACCAAGGTATTTATCTACCAGCCTCTAGCCCCCATTCAGATCAGAGTGGTTCAGAAGAGCACCTGGGAAACACTATACACTCTTCACAGGATGCATGCACAGACCACAAAGCTTCCATGCCTCTCTCCATTTGTGACTTAAGTTTGGGGCATGCAGTCTCGCTCTTCTCTCACCCCATGCACCATGACTTCTATCCAGACCCACAGACACATGCTTCCATTCCGCCTTGAGGAAGCGACCGACCAGGCTCAAGTGCACAAATGGAGTTGGAGCGCCCCCTATACCTCCTTTTTGGCTGTTCTGAATGTGGTCCAGTGAAGGCCCTTGGGCAACCCAAATTGGCACATAGGGCCCACCCTTTCTGGCCACTCCAATGAGCTCGTTCAGAATCCAGGCTGGAGCTTGCATGAGATGCAACGGCCACTGCTCCTACTCATAATGGAAAATAACGCAGAAGAACTTGCAGTGTGTGTGCAGACCCTGAGGTGACTTGGAGCCCTTATAATTGTCCTCCAGCACAAGCCATCCCCAGGGCTACAGGAGAGAAAAGTCACTGTTAGCTATATAGAAACAGCAATAGGAAATGGTGTCAAGTTGCTAGCATAGCAAGTCCCATATACAGACTAAAACATTGAACAGAAAAGTCAAAGTGACTGAAGCAGCAGTGTTCTCAACAGAATTACATCAGAAATGAATTTGGGCTAGCATGCTCAGTTGTAAAAAGTGGGAATTGAAACAAAGGGTAAGGCAGGCCCAAAATTTATGGGATAGTGCTCCTGGCTACCCCTTTGGAATTTGCTCATTAACAATTACCCTATCAAGGCGCGGGAGTGGGACTTGGACCCCATAGAGTTAATTTTAACATTTTATTTTATTTGGCAGTAACACAAGGGACCAACAGTCCTGTCTCCTGTAAGAGTAGCTTTGGCATAAGGCCTATGAACTTTCATATTTATAAGTGGCCTAACAGTCACCTCTGAGTTTTAGAGAACTGGAAATAGTATATTTAAGAGAGAAATTTGTACATGACAGCACCAAACAACCACACGAATATGAGCTTATAACAGTTTTGGGGTATTTTAAAATAGGTAGAATCCTGCACGGATACAAACATGTGGATCCCTATCTGATCTCCATCTGCAAGAAATGGTCTGCGGATATCCGCGTTGTATCTGCGGATGCAGATATAATGTGGATATCTGTGTATTTGCAGGGCTCTAGCCCCGTACAGATAAAAATACATGGATCCGTATCTGATCTGCATCTGCAAGAAATGGTCTGTGGATATCCACGGCTATAATGCAGATATCCGTGGAATTGCAGGGCTCTAAGAATAGGAATATCTACAGATGACAGCACAAAAGTGCATAGCCATGACTTGACACACATGAAATCCTATTGGATATGCATTAGAAAAGCGGTTCCCAACCTTTTTGTGTTGAGGGCGACAATTATAATTTTTAGAGCCTTGAAGGGCCATCAGTCTATTTAGTCAAAATTAAATTAAAATTGAATTAAATTTCAATGAAGGTCAAGTAATTAAATACTTTACTTAAATTTAAATTTAATTAATTTAAAACATTTAAATTTTAAAAATATATTTAATGGAAAGAAAATTTAAAATTAAAAACAGCTTTAAATTAAAAATTTTACAATTTAAAAAAGATCAAACTCTTTAAATAGTTCATTTCACGCAACTCTAGTCTAATGTTATTTCTGTGGCTGAAGACCAGAAACTAACTTGTTGATTTCCAGCTCCACTGTCCTCCAACTTCCGTTTCTTTGAGTCTTTTGAGGCTGCGACACATTTTTACATAGACTGGTTTATATCTAAACACCTCTAAAACCTATATCTAAAACCATAAAACTTTATACAAAGACTATATCTAAAAGCACAGAGTCCCAGAGCTCAGTCAAGGTGGGTGCAAGTGCTAAATGCAGTTTCAAAAAACCTGGAAATTGCTCACCGGTGCAGGCCATTAAATCTATGAAAGGCTCTAATTTAGAGTCCCTGTTCCTTCCCTGTGTAGGGTTGCTGAGGGAACTGGACAAGCATGCAGTCCCAGCCCCAGATTCTCCTCCTGCTCCCAGGACCAGGCAATAAGTGGCCCACTCACCTGCTTCACTTTGCTCCCCCCTTCCCCCCAACGAGGTAGCAAGCAGCCACTGCAGCTCAGGGCTGTGTGTGATAAGCAGCAACCAGCTTGCCGCTGCAGTCTGGCTCTGTGCCAGGAGCCGGACTGCGGCTGTGCACCGCTGCCTTCAATGAAGTAAGTGGCTGCTCCATGCTGCCTGTAGGACCCGGCTCCCAGCTTGCAACCACAGCCTGGCTCTCGGCTGATCCGGGACCTGACAGGGGGCCGTAGCTGAGCGCCCTGACAGCAGCAGGGGAGCACAGGCTGCTTGAAAAAGCCCCGCAGGCCAATTAAAGCATAGTGTTGTTTAGCATAACATACTGTAAAAATTGTATCCCAGTCTAGAGGAGAGAGAGAGGGGCAGCCCTTGCAGGTGCCAGGATGATGGCCATTGGTAATGAGGAAGAAAAGTAACCCTTTTAGGTTATTCTTCAAGGGATGGTGAGTACATGGAAGTTCAGCTGTACACTCTGTATTAACTCTAGCTTGGGTTAGAGAGTATATGACTTTGCTAAATGTATTGATAAAGTTATTACAAATTCAGAAAAATTCCTACAGTGAGTGTTGTACCCACACACAGCAGGGTTCCCAAATGAACAGTACTTGTAATAATACTGGGCCTGATCTTAGGACAAGAACCTGTCAAAGCACAGAATGATAACAGGGAATTCTGAAATAACCAACGTAATCAATACATGGTCCCTGGATCAGACAACACAGTACCATACTGCAGAAATAAGTGGGTGATTTTCTGAAAATTTCTAATGTATAATTAGTGGGCTCACGATTTGTTTTTGGGGCAGAGTGAGGGACTGGAACTTATTTGATAATATAAAGAAGAGTAATATGCAGTATATATCAGCTATCTGATGAAGTGGATTACAGCCCATGAAAGCTTATGCCTGAAGAAACCTACTAGTCTTCAAGGTGCCCCAGGCTCTTCTTGGTTTTGCTGTATAGAGACTATCTTGGCGACCCCTCTGGAACTTGTCCTCCAGGGCAGATGATGTCCCTCTATCATCACAGTCAGTTCATGTTAAAAAGTCAATGTTCACATTTGTCTGAGCTAAAAAAACATGCATAAATTCAATGCATGTACATAAGAAATTCCTTTTATAAGCAATTTTAACCTTTAAATGGAAAGACAATTACAGCACATCTGAACTGGTGAGGTCATTTTTAATACTGGCGAAACATGGGTTGAGCACCTACCAGGAGAAATTCTGAACTCACATTTGAGTTGAATTTTTATCTATATGCCTCTTAGGCCTTTTTTATCACATACTTCTCAGAGAGCAACCAAATAAAGTAATTCCACCTCTAAAAGAAAGCTGTCTGGGCCCAAATTCTGATTTTCCATCAGTGATTACCGGACTTCATCTCTGGTTGACAGGCAACTAAATTTAAAAAGAAAAACCACAAAACACACCACTCAACATTCCATCATTAGGCAAGAAACCCAATTTTTTCATAGCCTTCTGTTCTTACAGTAAAGCTGGTACAGTGTAATTAGCTGCAACACAGGCTGACCTAGTCCACAGGACAATCGTTACTGCCAAGGAGACACCTGCTGCCAAAGGCTTTGCGCTGTGCTATTGTGACACTAGAGATTGCTCTGTATCATTATGAAACAGGTTGGCGTGCCCAGGGCTTAAGACACTGAGGCTGGCAGAGAGGTGCTACGCACCTTGACCTGGACTCAAGCCTTTCCAGAAAGAGCACAATTCTTTGCATCATACATATTCCAACAGCACAGTAGTTTTATAGCCACTTGAGCTCCCAGCCTCTTTTTAGATTCTCTCCAGTCCATTTCCATCTCTGGCTGGTTCACAGTTCATTGGAGGGGCTAAAAGAAATCAAGAAGCAGCTAATTTACAGAGTCCTCAAGATAAGTATAGTGAAGTTTGGAGTGATCCACAGGGGAGTTGTCCCAGAGAAGGCCTGGCTCTAGGTGCTGCGTTTTGTGTGTATGAGGAGTTCCCTCTGCAGGCCAGCATCAATACTTGTGGCTGATTTGCCTGAAGGCAGATCCGTGATGAGAGTGAGCTTGTTGAACACCCCACGACCAAAGTAATCAGCAACGACAGAGAAGCCATCATTAGAGCACTTGAGCTATTAAAGACAAAAAAGCTTCATTTACAGAGTGTTGTTTTCTGCCACCAAAGCACTAACTACATCATCTGCTGCCACCTACAGTCACTAGATGCATCACCGCATACGCTGCCTCGTCCACATTAGAATTTTCAAATGTATTTGTTGAAATACATTAAACAACCATTCAAACGTAACACTTTTAAATCCTTGCTTAGAAAAGGCCTGACAGGAGAGACTCTAAATGTAGAGTCTTGAAGCTGCCCTGGCCAAATTCCAACTTGACCAACTATTTTCTACCTCCCTCAATTTCTGTATGGCTTTGGGTTGAACTGTTGTGCAGTGTTACCGTTTGCTATGGTGCAGCTGTCATGCTTCACCCTAAAGGTGGATGCCTTTCAGTGATAGCTGAAGGGAAATTACCTCTAGCTATCTCCATTTGTACAGCACAAAAGAGGCTTTTGGTATGAAAGGCACCTCACAGAACATTCAGCTCCCAATGCTCCACAATTCAGGTTCAGTAACTTCATCTTTTCCTGTTCTCGAGAGTCTGAACATGTGTTTATTAACACATGTTCAGGGCAGAGATTTAAACTCAGCATGTGTAAGAGGAAAGGGGGATACCCCTACCTGATGCTGAAACTGATCATGTAGATCTCTCTTCTGCTCTTGGGCTCGGATCATGTCTGTCACCTTTCGGTTCTCTGGCATGCAGGTGGGACACTCTGAATCGCTCTCCGAGTAGCTCTCAAAGCAATGCTGGTGGAAGGAATGACCACACAGAAAGTGGACTGAAGGCAGTTCCAGGGCACTGGTACAGATGCTGCATTTTGTCTTCTGGAAGATCTTGGGACTGAGACAATTTGGGGGCAGGAGGAGAGAGAAAGATGTAGTTTTTGTTAAGATGAAGAAATAGAACTACCCAACCCAAAACACCCCAGACCCAGTGCACCTGATCAGTGCTGAAGGCAAGATTCTCCCTCTAAGGTCTCCAACTGTATCAGGTTAACTCAACCATCAGCAACAGAACAGGAGGAGACCTTGGCGATGCATCCTATAATATGCTCACATTAGATTTTTATAGACAGGGCGAGAGTGAGACAGTGTCTCCTGCACCTCAGTCTTCAAATCATTATTTGAGGCCTTCAGTAACTCAGTCTTAGGTTAGGGGTCTATTACAAGAGAGGGTGGGTGAAGTTCTGCGCCTGCGTTGTGCAGGAAGTCAGACTGGATGTTCACCCCATTGTGCCCTTAGTCTGAGTCTGTGCACCTAGTTTTGAGCTCTTCAATCTCCTGGCGGATCCTTGTGGACTCGTCACGGTATTTCTTAATCCTCTGCTCGTCCTGTTCAATCTGGCGGCTCTGCTTCTGCAGCTTGTTGATAAGATAATCCTTAATCACAGACAGCGTGGCTGTGGAGTTGTGAGCCAGAGTCTGCACAACTGAGAACAACCAGCACGTTAATGCAGAAACCACACAAGAGCTGAAGGACTACACGGCACTGTTTTGAAAGGCCCTTCAAAGGCTGAAGGCAACTCAGGGTTTTACCCAACTGCACACTTCTTGAATAAAACTCTAAATTCAAGCTTCAGAAAGCACTAGTCAGAGAAACCGGGGGTCACAATGACCAATGTGCTTAGGAGATTCAAAAAAGATTTGACTGAGAGGTGTTCGGGTGGATGGAGCGGGGCACGAGGACTCAAGAAACCTGGATTCTATCCCAATTTTGTTACCAGCGCGCTGTGTGTCTTGGACGAGTCACTTCATAAAGGGGAAACCAAGCCAGAGACAGAACGGGGACACTGCTTAGTCACAGGCAGGTTGGGAGGCTTGATTAAAGCCCTCGCTTAACCAGGGATCACTGATCTCGCCCCTCCCAACGGTGCAGACTGCTAGTAGTTTCCCTATGTCTCAAACTATATTGACTGTTGCATTAATCCAAACTCTCTATCCAGAGAGAGCTCCTTCCAGCCCCGCTCCCTTACTGTAGGTCTCGTCATTACCAAGCAGCGGAGGCATGAGGTTCTTGTTTTCAATATGCTTCAGCACCGCTGTGATGTATTCCTTGCAGTCTTCTTCTTTCCGGGCAAAATAGCTGAGGGCCTGTTCCCACAGACAGGCTTCTTGTTCTCCATACAACTCGCACACCTCAATCACTTTCTTATACTGCTCGTTCTGCATATGATAATGCATGATCTGTTGGAAACTGAAAAAGAGGGGATCCGGTGGGAGAGCAGGTCAGCTGGTCCGTCCACCTTTCCTTTACTCACTGCTGCAGGGACTCTACCCTGTCACCCAGCTACACAATCCCTTACACTACTGCAAAGAGCCAGGTCAGCCAGGCCTTCCTTCCCACATTCCATTACTCCTTCCCTCCACACAAACAGCAGCAGAGACACAGGTCAGTTTTTCAGTCTGGCAACTGACCTCAGTCCCTGCTTGTACAATCCCAGAGGACTCTCACCCGTATCTTCCTCTTGTAGTGTATGTAAAGGGTTGCAGTCCAGTGCCTGAACCAACAAGGCTCAGTCCCTGGAAGGGGAAGCAGCACTCACAGTTTGCCCTGTTCATAGAGGTAGAGAACACCATCCTTAAAGTTGTGCATCTGACATAGGACCAAGGCCTTGTGGAAGACAGTTTTGAACCTTCCACTCTTCAGCAAGGTGATTGCTTCATTGTGGAGCTTCTCTTTGATCTGCAAAGGGGAAAAAAACAAGCAGAGCATTGAGTGTAAGGAGCTTGGTAGATTTCACCCCAGAGACCAGACACCTATCTTGCAGCTCTCCTGGGGGTTAGAAGGGGGTTCTTCCCCTTTCCCTGTTAAAGAAATAGGAGGAATTCTCCTTGGCCTTGATTAACTAAGAAATACTTGTTAATCAAGGTGCCTGCAGGGAGCCAGCTTTCAGAACAGAAAGGGTACGGGCAAGCAGGGTAAGACATTCTCCTAAGGGATTAATTCTCCAGCACCAAAATGAATCAGACCCCATAGGACTGAGTGCACCCTACCGTAACAGCTATTTTATTCTAACAGATGGACTGTGCTGGTTTGCCCATTTGTGTGTCCACCACGCAAGCTTGGGTCTCACCGTATTAACATGTATAAGCAGAGCTTACAGGTTGAAAAAGGGTGCCCATAAAAATGGTGTGTCCACCCAAACTCCTTCTCTAGCTACAGGTGAAGGGAGCTCAGACCTGCAGATCCTGTTCATGTGCCCAGTTCTGGAGCTGAAGTTCTAGCAGTGTGTCATAGACGCCCTGGGGAGAGTCAGACTGCACCTCTGTCATGTGTTCCAGAAAAGCCTTTAGCTCCCGGGAGTTGTTTGCAAACACTGGAATGAACTCCTCAGAATTAGCCTTTAACACAAGCGAGAAAGAAAGTCAGACACACTGTCCAATCCCAAATGCATGTCTCCCGACCCAGTCTAAGCTGCATGTCTCTCGACAAGCAGCAGAGCCAAACACTAGAAAGTCAAACTTCGGCCTTTCAGATCCAGGGAAACTCCCTCACGTGAGTGTGGTGGGATTAGGACAGCTCAGTGCAAAACTATCCTTTAGAGTTGTCCATGGATCTGCTGCTATTAAACATGATATTACAGATATACCCAAAGAGTCCAGTGAGGGTCAGGGCACTCTTGTGCTAGGCACTGTACAAATACATAAGGCACTACTGTCTCTGCCCCAGAGACTTTACAATCTAATCAGACAAGCTGAATAGTGATGCACGGACAAATGTAAGCAGGGCATCAAAATCACAAACCTTACTTTTAAAAAAACGACTTCCCCCCACCAACTCAGCTCTTCCCACATCCACCTTACAACATGTTCCCCTATTACTGACCTAGTGTGCTGTTCTCCCACCCTCCCCACCACACAGAAACGTTTAACTTCACAACTGGCCCCTCTACTTAGGTCTTATAACCACAATTTTGCTTATTCAATGCCTGTTGTCTCACTTTCCTCTCTTTCCTTTCCACCCTACTCAGCCCCCATCCCACCCTCTTGTGGTTTCTGAATTCAGTCCTGGGGATGTCAGAGGACATGAAAGGGACCCAGGTCTCTGAAGGAGAGTGATCCCTTGACTTGCTGATTCTCCCCAGTTTCTTCAGAGAAGCAGAGATTTGTGAGCCATGCCCAAGGAGGAAGCTGGTGAGCCATGCGTGTGTGTCTAGAGGACAGAAGCCACATGGAGTCTGGTGCCCCATTGACAGAGTGCACTAGTGGGGAACTACTGGGTGCTGGCAGGACCTCTAGACCAAGTAATCCAATTCCCGTGCTCCCCAATCTCTACCAACGCATCTGTGGCTCCTCTAAGGGTGGTGATGGGAGGCCAGGCTCTGCTTGTATGTTCCAGTGCAGAGGCTTGGGAGGAGAAAGAGAGGAACTAGTGAAGGGAAGAGAGCAGTTTATGCCCAGACCGGAGGTCTCCAGCTTCTCGTCCACTGGAGAAGCAATTATACAGCTAGCGGTAGTAAAGATGCCACTCACCCGTGGTCCAGCAGTGCCAGTATTTTTCTAATGCAATACCACAATGTGACCCTCTGGTCGGTTAAGTCTCCAGTGACAATGGAACAAAGTACCAGGTTTTTAGAGCACCTCTGACCCAAATCTCCATTGGAAACAACATTTTGCTCCAACACTTAAGAACAGAAGAATGGCCAGACTGGGTCAGACCAATGGTCCATCTAAGCCCAGTGTCCTATGCTAGGTGCATCAGATAACTTTCTAGTTATATCTACCGTCTGTGAAAGCATCACACGAACTGCATCTCCTCACACAACCGCTCAAGTGCACACTGGTTCAGTTACCCAGATCTTACCTTTTTCCCCTCCAGCATTCCAGAGCCTTCACGGTCTCCTGATGGCCGGTAATCTGTGCACAGGATCTTCAGCAGCTCAGTGGTCTCATTGGGGACATGGTGCATCAGGATTTTGCCGTATCGCTTCATGTTACTCTCTGCCTGGTCGAAGGGCAGCTTGCCAATGTAGTGCAAGGCCTCCTGATAATTCTACAAGGGGAGCCGATGAAAGTCACACAGAGCCACCCTCTGTACTCCACGTGCAAAACTCAAAGCTCTCTCTTCACAACAGCCAACATGCGGAGAAACATTTCCGTATTTTATTTTTATTTTTCTGTGAGGTGGAAGGGTGGTGGCCAGAGGGCAACAGGCACTGATCCAGAACAAAAAGAGCTCTCTCAGTAGCAGCACTTGGTGCAAGACGACATTTAATCTCCTGTAATTACTTACAGGCCTGAGAGGCAAGTCTGGCTAGTGGACAATGCTAGCGCTTATTTGTATTCCTGGACCAAGTGTCTCCCGAGCAGTTTATTCTGCCATGCTATAAGGGGGAGCATCCCTGGTGTTGATGCCCCTGGCTGTGTTTGGGGTTGCGCACTGGGTAA
>ML685893.1:165241-178807 GCA_007922175.1 Pelusios castaneus
CTGTTGCTAGCCCCAGCCTGTCTTCAGGCCACTCCCTGCAACACTGGCAAAGGCATACCGTCCAGGGGATCAAACAGAAATGGTTAAAGTTATCTTCTCACCTTGATGTCCTCCAGCTGGATTTTCAAGAACCATTCATGGTGTGCATGCTTCTCCGCCAGGTACACAGCATGGGAGTAGTAACCTGCTTGACGGAGTACCTTGATTGCTGTCTCCACATCAAAGTGGACCTCACTCTCACTGGTCTGCAAGGAGGAAATCATGGGCCATTACTGGGGCAGAAGGAGAGAGACAGGCCTGATATGGATTTGCAGATATCTGGCCTGTCAGCAAGAGTCTTCTAGGCTTTGGCAGAGACAGACCAGCTTCTGTGCATGAGGACCCAAACGGTAACGGTTAAATTCTTCTCATGCAAGACAAGCGTTGCAGGTGCAAATGGTCATTCTCGTTATCCTCGCCCTAGATCTGTAAGGTTCAATCATGCCGGGAACACACACAGTCTCCTGCACTCAAAGTTTAAGACGACAAGTCAAATGAAGGCTGCACAGGTGCTGGAAACAGAGATATGTGCATGAAGATGCCAAGGACCAATCCAACAGTCCTTGTATGGGCAAAGCTAACACGAGTCAGTCTACCATGCTGCTGTTACTCTTTTTCTAATCACTGTACAAACCTGATGCCTTCCCTCATTACCTTGATGAACTCCTCCAGTTTGGAGCTGTCCTTGAGTTTGGTGTAGCAGTTTAGCAGCAGTGTGGTGTGGTCTGCATTGGCCAGGGACTGCAGGTGTAGTGTCTGCAGGTAGGCAGTCAGGTTGTGTATACGCTGAGCATCCAAGAACTTCCGGATCACATAAGATGGCTCTAGCTTCCCAATGGTTCTTGGGAGAAAAGTTACATGAGGTCTCTAATTCCAATAAACCAGAGATAAAGGAATTGACAACACTGCAAGAAAGCTCTGGCCTTTAACAGGAACCCACCCACAAGGGTACTACCAGCTGGGTTTCAGATCACAAGACCATCCATCCTCACAAGTTCTGGAGTCAATTTAATACTCACCACCAGAGGCATTGGATTCAAGTTGGAATGGAAACGCATGACAACTTAACTTCTTATTTAAAGTGGAAGGTGTGAGTTTGTGGATTTTTTTTTATTTTATTTTTTTTAAACACACAACTGAGTTAAGACTGCCTCAAAAAGGGTTTAAAAAACAAGATTTCCTGAACCCCCGGAGTCAGAGCTCTTCCCACCACTTTACCATCCTAGTCACTTATCCTGCTATGATATTGTTGCAACCACATCACAGTAAAAATTATAGCAACACTACATAAACCCCAAGAATCTACTGGTTCTGAATACGATAGATAATAAGAGACAGAAGTTCTTGCTTAGAGCCAATACCCCACTTTATGAAACTTTAAAAGGCCGCTTGTCAAGTTATTTTAGGCCCCAAAAAATGCAGATTTTGTTAAAGTTTTAAAATCCTTGGTAGACTCTGACTTTAAGGACAGAAGGGACCAATATGATTATCTAGTCTGACCTCCTGCACAATGCAGCCACAAAACCTCACCCACCCACTCCTGCAATAAGCCTCTAACCTATGACGAAGTTATTAAAGTTCTCAAATAATGATTTAAAGACTTTAACGCACAAGGGAATCCACTAGCAATCTGGTATAAAAGAAAATGTATGAGATTCTTTTTTTTTAAAAAAAAATTAATTAAATGTAGTTTTATTTTTTTAAATCTTTCCCCAAGAATTACAAAAACACTGCCAGATGGAGCAGATCTGTGATCCAGCTAATCCAGTATCCTGCCTATGATAATGGCTGGCACCCAAAACTTCAGAGGAAGGTGCAAGAAACTCCGCACTAGCGAGATTTGGGGTACATGAAGACCTCATTCTAAATCCCAACAAATTAGAAATTGGTTTACTATGTGAAGCACGTTTTGTCTGCAATAACTATTTTATCCCTCAGAGACAAAGTGATAACTTTTATGGAATTGGGAAAAGACAAGCTCTCGAACGACAAGGACCTAAAGAGCTTATCTTTTTCTCTCACACACAAAAAAAATCCAATAAAAGATATTGCCTCACTCATCTTGTCTCTAATATCCCGGGACTAACGCAGCTCCCACAGCATTGTGAACAACATATTATATTTCTGGATATTCTTGTTATCTTTATAAAATCTCCAATCCCTCTTTGAATCTTGCTAAATTCTTGAGTTCAATGATATCCTGAGACAAATTCCAGTCTAAATATGCACCATCTGAAACAAGTATTTCCTTTTTTCAGTTTTGAATGTGTCACCTTGGAATCTAACCTCATGTCCTTTTGTTCTCCTGTAATGAAACAGAGAACAGAAGTTCCTGCACTATTCTCTCGGTAGCATTCATTATGTTATATACTTTTATTCATCTCCTTTCTAAGGTAACAATCCCAATCTTTTCATTTTCAATAGGGGAGGTTTTCTACGTCCGTGATTACTTTCACAGCATTAGCAGGAGTTTACAAAAAGGTACTATCCTTTCTGAGATGGAAAGACCAGTACTGCCCATAGTATTCAAAGTGAAGTCAAACCATATTTTATATAATTATATTTTAATATTTTCCATTTTAATCTCTAGCCTGTTCCTTAGGTATCTTGTCACCCTGTATATAGCTGTGGTAAAAAAGCAGAGTTCTTCATTGAGCTGTAGACCGTGATGCCCAGGTTCCTTTCCCAAGGCGATACTGTTAATTTAGAACCCTGTAAAGCTGAGTGACAGAACTCTTTATATCTCCACAACTCTTTACATTAGGTTTGACTTGTATAGCTATTCCCTGGGTAAAATAAACGCAAGGCCTCTATAGCCCCTGTATCCCATCATTACATTCCCCTGGGTTTTCATGATCCCTTCTTACCGGATATACTGCTGAATGGCTCCATCATGGTTCCCTTTGTTGTATAGATGATCTCCGTATTGCCTGAAAATCTCTGACAAGCCATCACTGTCCAAGTGGTGACTCTTGGCCAGATTAATAGCCATTTCAAACAGGTTTTTTCTGAACAGCATCTGTGGAGTGTGAGGAGAAGATGGCAATATGAGGGCTACAGCTTCTCTCTCCTCGATGCAGAGATAAGCAATTTTCATACCTTCAATCCTGGAGGAAACAAAGGCAGCTCACAAATTCATAATTTCTTCCTCAGACCAGAATGACTTGGGCTTCTCACTATCATAGAATGGGGGGAAGGCAACAGAGGTGGAAGACAGGGCAGAGCTTGAAGGTGAAGTGGATGAGGAAAATGAACTCTATTTTGTTAATGACAGAGAGGAAACTCCAGTGTAGAGGTTTGAGGATATAGGGGACTTAATCAATAAGATCATATCATGTGTAAAGGCAGGTCAGACGCATGATCTTGAAAAGAAGCAAAATATTGACTTAACATATATCCATCACCCAGCCCAGACTCCCGACTCCTTGAGGCTTCCCACGCATCAGATCACAAGTATGCTTCCTTTAATAGGCAGGAGATTTAAGACAAACAAAAGGAAGTTCTTCACACAACACAGTCAATCTGTGAAACTCCTTATCAGGGGATGTCGTCAAAGCAGAATTACCTGTTGTAATGGGAAAATAACCTATAGTCTCTATTCAGCCCTGAGTTCAGAGAGTCAAATCTGCAAATGAATTCCAATTCTGAAGTTTCAATTTGAATCTTTGATTTGTTATTCATTTGCCTGAGCACAGGTATTAACAGATCAGTAATGGAGTGATCAGGAAGAGTGAAGTGTTCCCCTATTGGTTTTTGAATGTTGTTATTCCTGATGTCAGATTTGTGTCCATTTATTCTTTTGCGCAGAGACTGTCCTGTTTGTCCGATGTACAAGTCGGGGGGCATTTCTGACACATGATGGCATAAATCACATTGGTGGATGAGTAGGTGAATGAGCCCTTGATGAAGTAGCTGGCTTGATTGGGTCCTATGATGGTGTCTTTGTGCAGATACATGAGCAAAGTTGGCAATGAGGCTTGTTGCCAGGTTATGTGCCTGCTGTAACAGTTAAACATAGCTGGTCCTATGATTTTCACTCCCCTATATTTATTTTGCTCCCATTTTATAAGATCCCCATATTTGGAACTTATCCAAAGTGCTGGCTTCTCAACCTCTAATATGTGGAGCTTTTACAATTCTGATGCCCCAAAACACAGACTAGGAAGAAGGCTTACCTCAAGTTTGGTCTGCGTATCCTTCTCCTGAAGGGCATGGATATTCCCATCTCTAGTCAGCACATAAAGAGACCCCCATTCTGCTAAGACATCCACCACATCATCAAAGAATGAGTTGTAGGCGATGAACTTGTTACACAGGTCGTAGACATTTAAGATTTGCTTATCAGAATTCTGTGGGTCACTGCCAGCAAACTCTGATCTGGATACCAAAAGAAAAAGGAAGAGTTTAACCCACATTCTCCTTGATTTCTAAGTCTCATTCTCAGTAACATCTCCTTAATGCACTTAGAGCTGGAATACAAAACTCTGAACAACCGGTGAGTATGTGGTATGTTGTCAATTCACACACTAGATGGGAGATATATTTGAATTATAAAAACGTGGCAACAGATCATCCTCGACCTGGATGCTGGTGCATGTTGCTATCACAGAAATAATAGATTGTGTAGATTCAGCTTACTTCACAGTTGCCTTTGCCAGGGCTCTAATACCAATCACACAGTGATGCCAGTAAATCACTTTGATGAATTTTGGGGCAGCCAGGACTGTGAGTCACTGTTTTACCCATCCTGCCTCCAGTTAGCGAGAGACTTGCTTGTTCTCAACTTGGTCTCAGCCCTCTGACAGATCAACTCTCTTAGCCCCCAAACAATCTCCTCTGGGCTACGCCACCCCTTACTTTGTTTTGCATGTTAGCAACAGGTGCACCCCAGTCCCTGAGCCCTTTCAAAGCATTCCCCTGCAGCATTCACAGCCCTTAATCACTGATACCCACTTTGCTGTCCCCAAGGCAATACTGTAGGCACCAGCTTGAATGATTAAACTCAGGATCTGCTTCCATACAATATCACAGCACTGAGCTACAGTTATCGTGAAAACAATCGTCGAAGATCAAGATGTAATGAGATAGTGATAAAGGAAACAGAATATAATTCTATTTTATATATATATTTATTTCTAAGATTCATTCTCAGTAACATCTCCTTAATGCACTTAGACCTGGAATACAAAACTCTGAACAACATGTGAGTATGTTGTCAGTTCACACACTAGGTGGGAGATATCCTATTTGAATTATAAGAAAGTGGCAACAGATCATCCTCGACCTGAATGTTGGTGCATGTGGCTCATGGGATACTCTTTATGCATGAACAACAAACAAGGAGTCCTGTGGCACTTCTAAAAACTAAAATTTATTTTTCACATGAGCCATTGTGGGAGAAAATCCCACTTCGTCAGACAAATCATAAAACTAGCCCTAGAGACTAAACTTAACTCAGCTGTCTGACCTGTCCAAATGAGATTATTTTAGCCCAGAGCTTTTTTACAGGGTTTTCAACCAAACCTGGCTGAGATCTTGTTTTCATGAATGTAACTGCACCACCCTATTACTTCCTCGGGAAAAGAATACAGGGTGGCTTCCCTGTCCCCCAATTATAGTCTAGTAAACCTTTCAAGTGTGTCCCAAGATAAGGCTCTTTCCTCCCCTGCTAGTCTTCTCTTCCTGTTAAGCATGACAAAATTCTTCCTCTGCAGTTAGCTATGTCAACAGACAGATGGAAAAATATCTTTGATCCGACAGAAAACCAATACTTCACATCTGCTGAGGGTTATCACCATGCTACTAACTATAATAATATACATAGCGAACCCTTTACATTACAGCCTGCCATACATTTTATGATGATAATCATAACCATTTAAAAACCTCATGGGATACTCTTTATGCATGAATAACAAACAAGGGGCCCTGTGGCACTTCTAAAAACTAACAAAGTTATTTTTTGCATGAGCTATTGTGGGAGAAAATCCCACTTCATCAGACGCTTTGAAGAAATAAATTTGTTAATCTTTAAAAGTGTCACAGGACTCCTTGTTTGTTTTGCTGAACTAGACTAGCACGACTACCCCTTTGGAACTTGTCTTTATGGATGAATACTAGGAAAGCAGCAGGCCTGGTAAGAGTTGCTGTTACAGAACAGTGAGCCCTTCCCCAGCTGGGCGCACTTGAGCTCTCTATCACAAGAGCTTTGCACAACAAAGCACCAGGAGAGCTGTGAAGAACAAAAAACTGCACAATGAATTCAAATAAAATGGACTCATCTGCTCTTTGGAGACTTACTTTGGAGAGCCCTTCCGGTCCTTGGAAACAATGATGAGGTATCCCCGATACCAGTGAACGATCAACTTCTGTCCCTCAAAGGCAAAGCAGGGCCCACGCTCATCTGGCTGGTAGAGATACACACACTCGTTTCCTGCCACGATGAACTGAAGGTCCTGAGAAGGGTCGCTGAGCGTGGAGCAACGCAAACCGCAACCATGTGTGTCCAGCTCCAGACGGGGATAATCCTTCACCGAGAGCGTGTAGGACTATGGAGGAAAGATGACTTTTCAGATGTCGCACTGAACCACAGAGTGGCGATAAACAACCAGGAGCAATTACAATCAGTGGGCCTGAGACTAGCATCCATTACAACTTTGTCAAGCCAATAGCTTACCTGAATGTTCTCTGTGGTGACAACAAAAAGGTGGGTGGTTTTGCCAGACTGGCGGAAGGCAAGGCCAGTGACTGGGTAATTGCCCTCATGCAAGATCTGGGTCTTACTGTGCCGATCTCTTGTGATGTCCCCTTTTGTAAGCACCACGCTTCCATCTGCAAAACCTGTTGAAGGAAAAGGACACAACTGATTATGCCAATAACGTTTACCAAACATTTTGTTGCTTCCCAGCCAGACATTCATACTGGGGTGGCTTCATGCTCTTCTCACTTCAGGGACCCATGTAGTAAACTCCCAACTTAAGTAAGGCCTACTGGGACTTCTTCATGGCCATCTCGTGGCCCAGTTCAAGGCCTTCCTGTTTGGGAACGTTTGAACTCTGTTTCTCCCACACATGCTTTCTTTATGGATTATTTCCTTCTATTGCACCTTTCTGTTTTGCTTTGCTAAAATAGATGCCTAACTCACTGGAAACAGTTTTCTGTAACCGTTGTTTAAGGAACGTAGCACTCCAGAAGTACATAATAAGCACTATAAAAATCATTGCTGTGAAATGGACAAAAACCAGCTGGTCAAAAGTCACATTTTTATAACAAGTCTCTGAAAAAGATACCGAGCCACAGGAATACCTATCCTTTTATCCCATGAGTACTTAGTTTGCATAAAAATCTTTGGTGATGGATATTTCTAGGCTTCCAGAAAGTCCAAGTACATGTTTTCTGACACCCTCAAAGAACAATAATGCATTGGTGATGCACAACTTCCCTTTACAATAGCCATGTTGAACATGATTTGTAGGGAGGAAGAGTCATCTATGTATCTGATAATTGTGTTCTTTACTATACTTTCATCCAATTTACTATGGGTTTTTTTCCCCATTACAACAGTTAATTTTGCTTTCCTTTACCCACCACCCACCTTCCTGCTAATTGCTGCTCTCCACTGTTTGAATCTCAACAATTGCTTTGATTTACTGTTAACAGTCTGACCTGATCCTGTGACTTACACTCCCTTGCATTTATTTTGCTCCCATTCCGTAAATTCCCCATCTTCAAGTCTCTGACAAAGTGGGATATTCTCCCATGAAAGCTCATGCAATAAATAAATTTGTTAGTCGTTATAAGTGCCACGGGACTCCATGTTTGTTGTATCCAATTTATTGTTAGGCTATTTGATTTGTATTTGCAAGGATCACCTCTGGAGGTCTTTTTAAAATCTGGTATTACATTACATTTCTATGATTATGTGATTAGCTGCCTTTCAGCGCTCTAGTACAGAGGCTCTTTTCAGAGATAGGTTACACTACAAGAAGAACCACAATTAGTAATTGTGCAATTTCATATTTGAGTGTCTTCAAAACTTCTGAATGAATGCCATTCAGTCTTGGTGGCTTACACTGTTTTATTTGCTGTCTGCTTTAAACCTTTTCTATTGACATATCAATGAGGAGCAGTACTTCAGATTTGTCACCCTAAAATAACAGTATAGCGCTAATGTAAGTATTTCCCCCGTATCCTCTGAAATGAAGAGAAGAGCAAATAATTCATTTTACTTCTCTGCAATAGTTCTGTCTTCTTTGAGTGTTCCTTCAATATCCATGTTCTCTAGTGCGGTGACTCTTAACCTTTTGCGGGTTATGAGACACTTGGCAGTATGCATGGCCCTACCAGACACACCAGCCCCTCCCACCCCCCAGGCCGAATCCAGCCCCCCACCTGGCTCTTTATGACACACTTACCACTGTGTGGTAACATAGTAATGCATCCCGACACACTGATTGAGAACCACTGCTCTAGTGGCTCTGCTTGTCATTTGGCAGACTGCCTGTTTTTCATGAATAAAACCTAAATTTGGGGCCAAAATTACCCAGATGTCCTCATTAAAATTTTTTAACACAGTTAAAGAAAAAGTAGGACTATAGCTAAAGAAAGTATGTTCTTATCTTTTAAACATCAATAAACCATTAAAGCGTCACAAGTAAATTATGGTAATAATCAAGATTTGCTGAATTCAAGTAATTTGCTGGCGTTCTCAAGCAGTATATGCTACATTCTCTTTAAGATGACAACTATGCAGCATGAATATGTCAGAACATCCCTTTTTTGTTTTCTGTATGACCAACCTATTTTAATTTCATTATCATACCTTCAGAATTTCTTTGGCACCTTCAGGAGCCATTTGTTTTTCACTTACCAATAGCCATGAAGTTAAGATTCTCATGGACAGTTAGGCAGGACACAACAGTGGGTTTGTTTCCTGGTATTGCTGGGAAAATCCTTGTGCAAAGAGGATTTCCGCCATCTCGTTTCTCTAAGTTCCAGACTTTTACCTGCAAACAACAGACACAGAACATGAGTACATATAGTCATAAGGTGTATGGGGCCATAACATGGTCCCTTTGAAGTCAAAGGGCTAGAGTTTGGCACACTGTTTTTAGAACAAAGACATTTCCAAATTAATTCCAATACATAGCTCTTTCTCAGAAATTCACTCAAGATGGGCTCACATCCTCCTTGTCCTTTGACTCACCAGGGGGTTAATGCCTTCTTCATCCTCACCAACAGAAGCCAAAATACTGTGCTGCTTCAGCTGGTACAGGTGAGTCACTCTCAGCTTGTAAGCCTGGAAATTGCTGAGTTGAAGGGAGCGTGACAAGAACCAGATCTGACCTTCCATATGTAGATCATAGTCAAGGAACTCACAGGATAAAAATGACACTAGATACATGACAACCAGACCCTTACTGACAGCCAACCAAATCTGCTTATCCTATCTATAGTTCTGGACAATGAGGTGATCTCAATGTATCTCAAAGTATTTAGTGAACATTTAATGTGTGAGTGACTGGGAGCTGGAAGAAGCAGATGTTTTCCATTTGCCAAAGGGCAACTGAAAACATAGCAACGGATCTGTGCCCACTGAAGAGGGTATCTTTTTGACTGCCAATGAGAAGCAACTCACAGGAGGCTTTCAGAATATTCCTGTACTGAACCCTAGTTTTTTCAAGATGAGGATGATCACCTTGTTTGTAGTACACAAATGAAATATTTTTGCCTATTGTACTCCTCCTGGTGCTTAGCAATAGGAACTGTCAGCCACACAGAACACACTCACAAGTGTCTTCACATGCAACAAAGAAAATGAGCTACACTCCCTAAAGCCTGGTGAATCCCAGGCCATCAAAGTCACTCCTGGTGGTTTCAGGGAATGATTAACATATCCCAATTAACTACTTAAAAATGTATCAGGGAGGAACATTCTAAAGTTTGGCTACATTATAAACCACTCACTTCCCTTTCTATTTCTCCACAAACAGGTAAAGCAAAGGTGGTAGGAGAACCAGCTTCTCCCATTCGAAACTATCAATGTGCCTCAGCCCATTTAGAAGGGCCCTCCAGCAGATGTGGCGTTTAGGCTACACAGCTCATCCATGACCCCTTTGGCAGTGGATGAGGGAACACTTAGTGCTATCTGGGATGACTAATTTCCTACAGTGATCCAGACAACCATAGACAACAGCCTTCCCACTACGCTGCCGACCCCGGACGGTGCAATCTCTGGCCTTCGCCACTGGCTGGCAGGAGCAGGTAGCACAACCTGTGCCTTTCCCTCTGGCCTCGAAAGGGACAGGACACTTATGTGCCACCGAACCGCCATGCCGCCCCGGGATAGGCACCGCAGCATCATGTCTATCCTCCAGTATTCAAGGGGGGCGGGGAGCACCCCTACTTCACTGTCCCGCAACACCCATGCAAGCCGGGAGGCGGCCAGGGAGGGAGGGAGCCCGGGACCCGTAAGGATATCCCCGAAAACTAGGCTGCCTCTGCCCGAGTCACAGACGGTGATGCCCGGGGGGAGGGCGAAGGGCTTCACCCCATCGGGCCCGGCCGGTTCCTTCACCGTCTCCTTATCAAAAAACTGGAAGCGGCGCCACTGCAGGTAAGCCGCCATCTTGCCAACCAAAGTGGGGCGATCAGGTGATCAGGTCTCCGAGCTCCGACCCCGCCTCTCCTGCACACGTGACTGCGTTCTTTGTCACGTGGGGTGCCGGGCATGGAACAAGTCCGGTGTCCAAGGCTGGTGTTGGAAGCTGTAGTTTTCTCGCGTGCGTGCTGCGCAGACGCGCGCTTGAAAACTTACGCATGCGCTCAGTTAGCTGTTCTACTGTGAGGCATCCCACCGTGGGGAGTCACCTGGCTTGTTCGCCGGAGTCAAGCTAAGGATCGAGGACTCCCCGAGTATAGAGGGTAGAGCCCATTGTGTGGTGGCCACGCCGTGACGCACGACTCGCCTCGTGTCTGCGTGGGGATCTCAGCTGGGTTGAACACCTTTAAATCCGCACAGCCTTTTACACAAGGTATTTATCTAGCTGCCTATAGCCCCCATTCAGATCAGAGTGATTCAGAAGAGCACATGGGGAACACTAGTCTCTAATGGTATTAGAGATTCCTAGAGGGCATGGCTCTTCTATGGAAAAGCTTCAGTCCTTTTACCTCATTGCAAATACCGCTTCAAACCAATCTCGGGAAGGGGCCTCTAGATTAGTGTTTCCAAACCACAGTGTGCCACGGCATACAGGTGTGTCCTCAGGCCTGAGCAGGTTTGCTATAGAATTTTTTGAAAAACTACTTGAAGAGTTCTGTATTAGCTCATGAATATTCATGAGTTCATTTGGAGACTATATTGTGATGTGCCTCAAAATAATTAAAGTTATCAAGGTGTGCTACAGCAGAGAAAAGGTTAGAAACCAGTGCAGTCTAGAAGACAGTAGGTCCAAACATTAGAAAAGTTTTAAATGCCTAAAATGTTGGTTTTGTGTCACTGGGGTAGTTCGATGTCCCCTATTTAGGATATAAAAAATGCAGATAGGCTAATAGCAACAAAAGCCAAGTATTTCACAGAAATAAAACAGAATTTTTTTTGTTTCAACCTAAAGTCACTTGGGTTCTCCAACTGTAGAATGTTAATTGATGAGATAATTCATTTCACTTTACAAAACACTTCTGATGGCTATGATTTTTTCTTGCTTTCTCATTTTGCCAGTTTCTTAACAAGTAACGCTTTCTCTTCTACCTCATGGCAGACTTGTTGACTGGAAAAGGCCCTTGTCTTGAGTTAGGGAAAGAGAGATGGCTTTTTGTTTGCTAGTGTTTCATTTATGAAACCAAGAATTACAACATATTTCCCTGTGGCTCATTAAACGTGGAAGACTCTCTTTATTCATGTGTTACAGCTACACAGAAATCAGAGCATCAGCATGCTAGATCACGGAAGGCATAGGGACATCTACGCTTGGAGCATATATGTGTGCAAACTACTTCCGCTGTAGCTGTCAGAGGGAGCCTAGTTTTTTTTGTCTGTTTACGCATCTTTAACCGCATTCTGCATGCACACAAGGGCCTTTACAGGCGAGGCTACATTGACATGTTGCAGCAGAGAGCCTATAGGCAGTCTTCACAGGGTGCAGGCATGGACCACGAGGCTTCTGTGCATCTCTCCGCGTGTGACCTAAGTTCGGGACAAGTAGTCGCTAGGTTCTGGCTCTTAACTCACCTAGTGCCCACCTCCGCGTCCGGACCAGACCCCACGCAGGCGCTGCCGGCTTCAGTTCCGGCAGGCCTTCTGGGGTTGTTGTGTAAACTCCCGGCTTTGCGCACGTGGGCCAATGGAGTTGGAGCGCTCCACATGTCTTCTTCCGGCTCCTCGACGTGGCCCAATGGAGAGTCACGTCGGGCAGCCGGGATTGGTGCGCGGTGCCCGGCGTTCTTAGACGCCCCAATGAGCTCGCGCCGCGTCCGTGCCCGTGCCTGAGGCTGCGCGGCGGCGCGAGACGTTGGGGGGCGGGGCCCGCCGCCGGGCCGCTGTCGCTAGTGGAAGGAGGCCGGCGGCTGAGTTCGCGCGCGGCGGGTTCGGAGCTGGAGGTGAGCTGGGCGGGAATGGAACCCGGTCCCTGGTGCCCGTCTGTCGCGAGCTCTGCTGCAGGCGCGGGGAGGAGAGCGTGCCTGGGGCGCTTTGTGGCCACGAGACCGCCCAGCTGCCCTGTGAAGGGCTAGTTTTGCGGGTTGCACGGTAACCTGTGCATTCATGCAGGCAGCGCCTGGTGGATTTGTGGTAGAGGGAAATTGCTGGGGGCCTTGGTCTGTGAGCCTGGCGTGGTTTTGTTACACGTGTGTTTCTCACTCATCAGTGGGGAAGATGCCGTATACAAGCAAGTTTATCTGCAGATTTCCGCTCGGCTTGTTGATTGTAGTGACTTGTGGGGCATTGCCCTTTAATCATCCCAGAAGCAAAGCAGCTCCCAGGAAGGCCACTTTGAACAGAGATCTGGGGGCATTGGCCCGCTGTAATATTTTTGTATTAGCTGCAGAGTCGATGAGTGTAGGATTGCCTTTCTCTAGAGACACCTATGTGTACGGTCGAAGCCATGCTGTGTGTGAAGGACTAAGGCAATAACGAAGTAGATGCTGTCTGTTTAGTACATCAGGTCTGTGGTAGTTCAGTTGGCCTCTTGCCGCTGTTCTCATCCGCGATGATAACTGTTTGGTGTAATTTCTTAAAAGGTGGTGGCTGCGTTCTGTAACTGTGACGTGATAAATTGCCACATCCACCTGTACAGTCTGTGCTGGAGTTACTTGGAAGGCCTGGTGGGAAAGAAATGTCAGTATATTTGTAGGGTACTTTCATCAGGTGCATGAGCAGAAGATCTCATATAGATGGATTTTAAAGGGCAGTCTGTAGTGGATGTTGGTGTCTCCAAGTTAGATGCAGTTCTCTCAACAGCATTTCCCAATATTCTAAAATGTGATTTATGTGGGATTAAGTTCATTATGATTGTTTCGTATAAAATCTTG
>ML685893.1:178907-270512 GCA_007922175.1 Pelusios castaneus
TATATATATATATATATATATTAAAAAAAAAAGCATTCCACATGAGTATCAGAGTGAGACACACAAGACTTTTTTTTTTTTTTTTAACCACCTTCTGGAATTTTGGGAGATGAAAGAATTTCACTTGTCTTCTTCAAAGCGTCTGATGAACTGGGATTTTTCCCATGAAAGCTCATGCAATAAATAAATTTGTTAGCCTTTAAAAGTGCCACAGGACTTCTTGTTTGTTCAGACAAAGGGTCACTTAATTTGCTGCTGAAATGAAATCTTTATGGTGAAAGTGCATCTTTCTAACAGTGCATAAAAACACTACAAATGTTTTACTAGAAGCGTAGACTATTGTATCCAATTGAAACTGCAGTTTAAGGAAGGAGATGTTAAGGTGGGTTTTGATAACAAAATATGTGCATTTGTTGGAGAAACCTATCTTATGCATTGAAAAGAAGTGTGTTGTTTGTCACTCACAAATTCTATTCTTTTCTAGCAAGCGAAAAAATTAGTTTTGTTAAACTATTGTAAAACCATAACTTATCATTCCAGTTTTTAAAATTAATTTGATTGTAAAAATAAATAATATTTGTAAATCAGAGAGGAGCCTGAACTACAACACTAGAGCCAAACTTTGTTTGAATTTGGATGGTGGTTAGAGCTAGATCAGATCTATTTATTTCAGGTTTATTTTTACTGTAAATATTTAATTTATGATTTTTATTTATTAGTTGTTGGCATACAGAAAAATCCCACCACATGCTGAGAATTTCAGCACCATGTTGGCGAATTAATCTTTGCTGCTTATTTTCAGCAGGATATTATTAGCAGCTCCAATGGACAGAATGATACAAGTGCCCTTATGGACTCTGATCTTCCTCTTGCTGGCCTGTCTGCCATCAGAAACAGGTGTGTGCATTTCCTTTTGGATTTTTACAGTCTTATTAGTGTTCTGGGAACTGCTAGTGAGCTATGCCTCCAAGATCATAGCTTAAGGTCCAGCCTGAAAATTATAACCATCCTGCTGCTGTTTGGGGATCTTTGTGAAGTGACTGATAGGTTTCAGCCAGTTCTCAGTGAATAATGAGCCCGTTGTGTGTGGGGCAGGGAGGGAGTTTGATTGGTTCCTTATTTGTAAACTAAGCAGAGAAGCTAAGCATTGATTGGATCAAGGAGACTACATACAAGAATCACTCATCACAAGAGGAGAGCTCTGCCAGGTTGCAGGGGGAGGTACATCAGTGGCTGGTACACGGGGAGAACTTGTAGATGGAACAGGGCTTGACAAAATTGGCTCCTAGCTAGGCGCCAGCAATTTTATTTTTGGTCGCCAGAGGGCACTCCTGCACTACATTTCCGCAGTAGAGCTAGAAGCCACGCTACAAACCCTGGTTGCCATGGTGACCTGGTGCCCGGGTTTTGTCAAGCCGTGAGATAGAGGATTTTTGTTTCCAGGGCTCTCATGATAACCTTTCACCAGCATGAAATTCACAACGTTGACTCAGGCTTCTCAGGTTTAAGACAAAAGAAGCATACAGAAATAAGCAACTGAACTGTAGTTTACTCAGAACTGGAGGGTAAAATTCAATGGCAAACAAAAATAAAGAGGTGTGAGATCAAGAGATGAATCTGACTGGCTCAAGGTAATTCTGACATGTCTTTCCTAAAATGTGTTGAAAATGAACAGCTTAACTCTCATGAAGTCCAGCGAGGCATGGACCTGCCTATCCCTCAGAATGACTGCAGTGCTGTTGTAGCCATGTTGGACCCAGGATATCGGAGAGACAAGGTGGGTGAAGTAATATCTTTTCTGAAGACGAGCTCTGTGTAACTCAAGAGCTTGTCTCATTCACCAATAGAAGTTGGTCCAATAAAAGATATTACCTCACCTACCTTGTCTCTCTCCTACCTCAGAATGGCATATCCTCACCTTCTTGTGGATTGAGTTCCTAAGCGTGAGCTCACTCTTCTCTTTATACCCCTTCCCAAGAGTATGCCGGGAGAACTTGCTAAATGAGGGCGGTTCCTCATGGAATAAGTACAGCTTTTTACATGTTTTCCTTTTCAGACTCCTTGGCTGTGATGTCAGTGGACCTAGGCAGTGAATCCATGAAGATAGCAATCGTAAAACCTGGGGTGCCCATGGAAGTCGTTTTAAACAAGTAAAGTATAATTTTTCTTGATCTGGCGTTTTCCTGTATTAGCAAGTCTGTGAAGAGATGCAGGTTATGATGGTTACATCTATCTCTGCACTTTCTGTAAAGGCCTTCTGTACTCATGTTTTGGGGGGCTTAAAACAGCTTTTCACTAGTGTAAGGAGGAAGCTTTCCCAAGGGAATGGAGGAGCCCAGGCTATCGGTATTTGCAAAATATAATCATTCATTTAGCACAAATTTCTAGCCCTTGAGATACAGAAAACCTTCCAGTTGTGACCTAATTCAAGCAGAGGCAGTGATATCTTTCTGCATCTACAAGTGCAATCCCAGTGCGTTTGCTGCTTCTCAGATTTGCCAAAGTGTCCAAAGTAACACTATAACTGGTAGGTTGCACTGCAGTTGTTCAGAAACCTGTGGCCAGTAGTGAAACAGAAAAGAATCATCTCTTTTGCTCTGATGTTGGCACTGGAGCTATTCACTGAGCTGGATGATGGAGAAGGGAAAACAAAGCAGAGGCTGGGAAATGAGCAGAACAGCAGAGAAATCTCCATTTTGTTGTGGTCAGCAGTCTGAAAAAGGGAGATGAGTGGATTCCCTCCCTGCCCCACAAATGTCAAGGATGGAGAATGGGAGATACTTCACTGTAATAGCCAGAAGATGAGAGTTTTCAGCCGGGTCTACACTGGTGGCGAAATTCAGCAGCAGTCGACGGGAGTTGCGCAAGCTGCATGGAGTAGCTTTGCTAACTCCCGTTGACTTCATAACTTCACTTCTGTGTGCCATCTTCACTGTGCTACACTAATAGGAAATGCATTTACATCGACGTAACACTTGGCTACCTGAGGGGATGGTTTTATTAGATTGCCTTCTAGATCAATCTGACGGTGGTGAATTTGCTGCGGTCACTGAAGACGTACCCTTCAAGAGCATCCAGCATTATTGGAAAGTTCAATGAAGAGCCAAGAAAATGACTGAAAATGCTTTTTATAGTGATAGGCTCACAGTGCTCCATCTATTTATCTTAACAAAGAGAAGGTTCAGGGATGATTTAATTAGTCTAGAAGTACCTGCATGGGGAACCAAATATTTGATAATGCCTTCCTTAATTTGGTAGGCAAAGGTGTAGCAAGATCTAAGGACTGGATGCTGAATCTGGACAAATTCAATTCTAAATAAGGCATGCTTTCTTTACAGTGATGGTAATTAACTATTAGAACAATTTACCAAAGGTAATGGTGGAGTCTCTGTCACTACCAATTTTTAAATCAAAGATTTTTTATTTTTTTTTAAAGATCTGCTCTAGTTTGAACAAGCAATATCTGTGGGACATTCTGTGGCCTGTATTGTACAGGTTTCAAACTCAATGATCACAATAGTTCCTTCTGGCTTTGGAATCTATGAATCTGCTATCCAAAGGCTAATGAGAAAGATGGCTCCCCCGGTGAATTTGCAGAGCATGTTTGTTAGTGAATTGCCCTTTAACCTTATTTGCTGGGAATGGTCTAATCTTTTGTTGGCTTCAGAGTAGTGTGTGTCAGGTAACTTCCTTCCAAGTTCTGACATTTCTATTCAATTACTGCCCCTCCTTGTCATGCAACTGTCTCTTACCATTCTGGAATTAAGAGGGGTGTGCATGCTTGCATGTAGAGGAGTTGGGTACGGTGATAGGTCATGTAGGTACTGAGAAATCAGAAGCACACTGAGGTTCCTTTAGAGTGGCTTCCAGCTCTGAGCTGTTTGTTAGAAATGCATTAAAGTGCTGCCTTTGACATTCTAACACTTTGGTTACCTACTTCCAAGTTTCCCAGCGTATAGAAGCAGGAATAAATCATAAATGCTGTTCACATTGACAGTCGCAGGTGACATTGCACTGAACTGTGCTGCATCTCATTCCTGGAGAACAATCAATTGGCACAACAGCCCTGGAAGAAGATGCCACTTTGAAACCCGTCAGACTAATGAATGATGAGCTATCTCTATAACACAGCCTCAGTACCTGAGTATCCTTCCTGAATTCTTCTGCATAAATATGCTGAGCCTCATCAGTAGGAGCTGTTTGTATGGAATGTCCACCCATGTCATATATATTTTGTCCCCTTTTCTTCCTTAGAGAGTCACAGAGGAAAACGCCAGTGATTGTAGCCCTGAAAGAAAATGAGCGGCTCTTTGGTGATAGCGCAATGGGAATGGTAAGGCTCCAGATCATCTAAACTCGAGCTGCATATGTTGTACAGATGCCAATATACAAAACACACATTCCTATGTGTGTTCTTTACACCAGTCCCATAGAGATGGGTGTGAGTGCCCTGGTTAAAAGTTTTACTCTCTCACCTTATGTTATTTCTCTTATGGAAATCCTAGTTACATACGGTTCATCTCTGCTTTTTACCAGCCTGTCAATCTTGGCTCCCAAAGCAAATATTCTTTCCCAAATACAGATGCACAGTGGGGATCTAGTTGGGAAGGATTCAGGACTGAGCATTACCATTTTGAGTGACTCACTGTCTTCTTTTCTACAGTCCATAAAAAATCCGAAGATAGCCTTCCGGTATTTTCAGGACCTGCTGGGTAAACACATAGATAACCCCCAGGTGGCACTGTACCATTGGCGCTTCCCACAGCATGAGCTGGTAAAGGATGACAGGAGGCAGACAGTTATTTTCAAACTGTCCCAGTAAGTGACTGACTTAAGATTCCTTCTGAGACCTTCACTGTTCTGTTGTTGCCTACAAAACTTGCAGGGAAATGTTTCCTCTAGCATGTTGGCCGCCAACTCTCACCATTAGAGAGAGAGGGAATGCTGGTTTTAGATTTTTCTGTAGTATGCTAAGAGAGCTACTCCCAACAGCTACATCATTAGACTCTTGTGCATTTGCGGTGGCATGTCGGTGTTTCATTCCTTATTAACCAGTGCCTTGTGAAAGAAGCTAGAGAAGCTTTGGCTCTAGATATGAATATAACTTTTGGGGCCTGGCTGATGGATGGTTTTATATTCTTGCCTTGTGTTGCAGTGAAATGCAGTATTCTCCTGAAGAGATACTGGGCATGGTCCTGAATTATTCTCGTGGTCTGGCTGAGGAGTTTGCAGGTTGGCATGATTGTCACTTCTTTTTTTACTGCATCATGTCATTGTTTAATTTATTTTGTTTAATTTCATGGGACATGAAATTTTGAGGGAGATTGGAGGGGCGAGCGTTGAAAGTCTCAAATGGGTTTTCTTGGGGATTCAGAAACAGGGTGTTGAATCATTTAATCCATAAATCATCAGTTTAAACCAAGCTTAAATGGCTAATGATCCAAGGTTTCTACCTAATGGCTATTTGGTGGTATCTTAGCCCAGTTCCCCATAGAAAAGTATAAAAGTATATAAAATATAAACTTGCCTTGCTGCTACCCATCTTATACCTGCTCTGTTGATGGAAAGTTTTTCACCAGTGCTAACCTCCTATTTATATAAGAAAAAAAAAAATCTTGGGAATGTTAATTAATAAAAGAAACAAAGCCATGGACTTTCCATAGCTGTATTGCTTATCGGAAATGCTGGCACCAATAGAAACTGGAGAAGAATTGGCTGAATCTGTTTTTTCTGCTTTCTTAAAGTCCTGTAGTTAACATATATTTACAATTCAGGCAGTTGTTCCAAGGTGAGTTCAAACAAGGTTTTACCCCAGAGAGACTATGGACCATCTACTGCAGGGGTTTTCAAACTTTTTTCCGTGGGACCCAGTTGAAAAAAAAAATTTATGGCTGCAACCCAACAATTGCATCTTTCAGCAATGCATGACAGTCTTTTGGTGGTGGCAACAGGGGGTGCTGCGACCCAGTACTGGATCCCGACTCGTAGTTTGAAAACCACTGATCTACAGGTTGGGATTTCAATATCCTTGAAGATTTAATTAATTGCTGAAGTCTGAACAGATTGAACATGATTCTTTCACATTACACACATTGGGACTGTGGCCATCTCACGAGATGCTGTGAAGTCTGGTGGGTTTGAGGTGAAAACACATTCATCCCCGGTGCAACTCCATAGACTTCTTTGGAGTTTCACCTGGGCTGAACTGGGCCCACATTCTTTCTCTGCATTGTTAACTTTGTTGTCACAGTCTCCATAGTTCCTTGCATGTTGATAGCCCTGTTATGGAAGCATGTTTGCACTGGCCAATCCCATGGAAAACCTCTTCCATACTTTGCAGAGCAGCCCATCAAGGATGCTGTGATCACTGTCCCTGCCTACTTCAATCAGGCAGAGAGGAGGGCAGTCCTGCATGCAGCTCAGATGGCAGACCTGAAGGTCCTGCAGCTGATCAATGACAACACTGCTGTGGCTCTGAACTATGGGGTCTTCAGGAGGAAGGACATCAATGCCACAGCACAGGTATACGCAGCTGGTGCAGAGCTGGGAGAGTTATTAAATCCCACTTGAGTGAATACTATATTAAGACAGGAAACAGTGAACTATGAAGATGTGGTCCTGCTAGTTGAATGCTCTTCTTGGTAACTTCTGTCTGTTCATTGCTGCTGCAGACCGAAGTATGGGGCAGAGCTCACATGTATAAAACAGCAAGTACATTCCCAGCTGAGTCTGATAGATATGGAAGGCAAAGAGATGGTTTGTAGTGGAGAGGCTGGGAGTTGAAACTCCTGGGTTCTAGTCATCTTTACCACACTGTTGACCTTTTTTTCTCACCTGTAAAATGAGGGAATGACACTGACCTATCTCCCTGAAAGCTATTTGTAAAATACTTGGAGTTCCTCAGGTTGAAGAGACTCTTGAAGAGCAAAGCATTAATTATATTTTCTACTCTATAAAATTGAAATATGGGAGAAATGAGGACGTACTCAGTAGGTCTATTGTTACAGTACACATTGCCGTTGCTGCATTTCTCATGTTGAGTAACTGAATGATCAATGCCTGTCCCATATCAAGGTTTTCTCTCCTTCCCATTCATGGAGGAAACACCCAGTTATCTTCCTTAGACTTTTCTGGCTTCTTCTTTACAGAATATCATGTTTTATGACATGGGAGCAGGAAGCACCGTATGCACTATAGTGACTTATCAGACAGTGAAAACCAAGGACTCGGGGACCCAGCCTCAGCTACAGATTCGGGGGGTTGGGTAAGAACTCATCTTGGATCCTATAGTTCAAAGAAAACATTTGCTTTGCTGGCTGTTCTAAATAGAGAATGGATGCATTTCAGAACTAGTTTTAAACATGAGTATTCAGAGAGACGCTGCAATGGGGGCAGCATACTTTGAGTGGTTATATCCAATCTATAAGTAACTTGGGTGACTTAATTTTGTAAAGCAGAGTTGGAACATGGATATGGTGCCAAACTTATAGATGTACTTCATAGTGACTCTTGTATATATGTTACTGAATGCTTTCCATTGTAAAAGAGTCTTGTGACTCTTTTTTTTGAGAAGCTGTCATACTTCCAGTTTATGGCAGTTATTTGAAATTTGACATGATCAAGCCCTGGGACTAGAGCGGTGCCTCTTTATTCAGTGATCCATTCAGGTATAGCTGAGCTATTAACTTTTTGAAAAAATTACTTTCTCTTCTCGTGCTCCTCTTCCTTGGGCCTATGTTGCCACCAAAGCAGCAGCAGAACATGCTGTAATGTGGGAACAGTGCTTTGGCAGATTTGACAATCTCAGGGCCAAAGAGATGGTGTGGGTGTGTGTGTGTGTGTGTGTGTGTGTGTATATATGTATATATATATGTATATATATATATGTATATATTGTAAAAACGACAGGAGTCCTGTGGCACCTTATAGACTAACAGATTTCTTCGGGCATAAGCTTTCTGGTGAAGTGGGTTATAGCCCACGAAAGCTTATGCCCGAAGAAATCTGTTAGTCTATAAGGTGCCACAGGACTCTCGTTTTTGCTGTACACAGACTAACACACCTACCTTCTGAAAATATACATATTGTGTGGATGTGGCCCACATAACACAGAGATTTGCATATGTAGCCCATAATGTGAAATAGACTGAGAACCACTAACCTGGATGAATTCACCATCCCAACAGCATTTGAGCAATTGGGCTTTATAATGAATATACTAAAAACATCCAAAGGTGATGACTTGATAGCCCTGAATTATCTGCTCCTCAAAGGATGTCCAGCTTCCTTAAACCAATGAAACCAATTTCTACAAGCTTACATGCAATTAAATTATGCTAAAAGTGATTAGATTTACAACTGTTAAGCTTTGTCCCCTTAAGGGGGAAGGGTGCCTAAACAAATACCCGGTCCTTTAAATGCAGATGTTGGGAAGCTCCCAAAGCCCCTAGGCAAAGGACATCACTAACAATGATTTTTGTCTATTTACTATGCATGTGACATTTATTAAGGCATTATGATTACAATTACACAGGTTAAGGCAGTGATTAGTAGTACAATAAACACCCAATATATCCACAAACACTCTAAACTACAATACTGCTTATTGCATGAATGCAGATTCAGGGTTTTGCATCAATTATGGCTTTAAACACATGACAGAGAGAGTGTAACAGAACCCAATACACACAAACCAGAGCAATCAAGAACACAAGCCCATATGTAAGACACAATCACACAGGACTCTTTGTGCTGTTGTATAGGGATCTCATTCACACCCATTGGGTCATGAGGTTCACCTGTGCACTTTTGCACACAGGATTTAGTCCCAGACCTGGTCAACAGTTATCCCCCATTCACACTTTCCTTCCCCCAGCAGCCGAGCTAGAGCAGCACAGACACAAAGCACAGAGGGCGCCTGTTTATGCACTCACACAAGAAGGGGATCCAATGAGTCATGAGGTTCACCTGTGCACCCTTGCTTTAGGACCTTTGCAGGCCCTAGGCGGCTGTATACAGGATTTAGTCTCAGACTTGGTCACTGGTTACAGTTTCCTCACACACACTCTGACACAACTTTGCTCTTATTTTTATCAGTTATAAACACACACACAGAAGCAGAAATGCTAACACATTTATACCCAAAGCAAATCCTATACCTACCCCAATTCCTACATTAACCCCAAACCCTAAGAATCTCAGCATAAAGCTGGGAAGAACCTTAAAACTTTTTGTGTTACTTTTTGCTTAGGAGCCAGGCGCTACTCTGAGCCCCTTTACTTTGATTACCTTTCCCTTTAATGTCAGATTTGCTGGTCCGACCTTCCCGTTAGCTGGCCAGGCTTCCGGTCCTTGTACCCGGTTCGTCCGCGTCCCACGGAGAGCCGGATGGGGAGTGCCCATGGGGGTGATCAAATCCCAGAGCTTTTGCCTCAGAGTTAACTTGAGACAAATAACTCCAAATTCGCCCCCTTCTCCCTCCTCCCCCCAACAAGCCTCCTTTTATTGCTCAAAAACCACGGTAACGTGGTTTTTTTCCAACGCATAAGTCCAGCTGTCTTGTCTTGATTGTCAGGGAGCTCTCTGACTCTCCTCCTCTTTTGTGGTTATCTAGCCAGAGGGCTGGGGGTCTGTTAATCTCCCCCTTTTCTCTGTGGCTAGTTTAGCCTGCCTTCTGTTTGCATTTTTGTACCGGTCAGTCAGTTTTATCTAATTTAACAGTTTTGTGGTCTCTCCCATCTTTATGCTTTTTGACTCCTTTTTTTTTCCTTTTTCTTTTTAAACCCCTGTTCCTGTGGCCTAAGTTTTTGGACAGCTTAAGCCTTAGCATTACCTGACAAACTGTAAATCTAGCTAGCAAATGCCAGACTTGATTACCTGTGTGGGTTGAGAACCAGTGATCTAGTTGTTCAAATGATGCATTTGTCCTTTTGAGCAGACTCCATATCCATTCATAGTTAATCACAGCTGAGTGTGTTGTACTATTGCCTTGTGCTCAGTTTTGCATGGCTGATTGAAAAGATCTTAAATTTGTGAGGCTTAAAATGCCATTGTGGCACAGACACATTAGAATTCTATGTGATAATGTAAAGAGAAATATCAGGAAATAGAGCCTCAAGCAGCTGTGGGGGCTTGTGCTTATTGATCATTGACATTAAAAATCTGGAGGCAGAATCGTTTAAAGCATGTTGTAAAGCCAAAGCCATGCGCTGCTATTTAGTGAGGAGAAAATTGTGCAGCGTTCAGGATTGTATGCAACCCCTCTTTGCACCACAGTGTTCTTGTTATAAATGGCTTGCAGGTGAGAGAATTCTTGCATATTCTTGTATGAATTGTAAGATCCAGGCCAGCTCTGGAATTATCTCTTGTGGGTGGAGAAGGTACTTGCAACTCTGTTATTACTGGCTTGATTCATCCAGGTTGAGTGTTTGTTTCTGGTTCCTATTCCCTGATTAGATTCGATCGCACACTAGGGGGATTGGCGATGGAACTTCGGCTCCGGGATTACCTGATAAAACTATTTAACAAGCAGCAGCCTACGAAAGATGTTCAGCAGAATCTCCGAGCCATGGCTAAGCTCCTAAAGGAGGCCAACCGCCTGAAAACTGTCCTGAGCGCCAATGCTGACCATATGGCCCAGGTATGGCCCTGTATTGCAGGGAATCCCCCTTCCTCAGGAATGGGAATTACTTGGATTAAAAGTGGGTCTAGAAGAGCTGTATCTCTCCGTTTTACATAATCTTTACACTAAATGTTCTCCCTCTCCATCCTTGCCCAGGAGATGCCAACACTAAACTGATGTTTGCTTAACAAACTGGCGAGAATTTGGATTTTGCTGCTCAAGCCCATATTACTAGTTTGACAGATGTTTAGACCTTTGCTGTTATGTCCAAGGCACCATGTCTTGTGTCCCTCCAGCGTGAGCAGAGGGATGGAGATGTAGTAGAATAGGCTGCATTCCTAAGACACAGTGGAGTAGTTGGAACATATAGGACACCTGAGTGGGAGTCGGAACATTTGCTTTGAGAATGCGGTGTAACGTGAAACTGATGGTTTTTTGTCTCTGACCTACTGACCAGATTGAAGGGCTACTGGATGATGTGGACTTCAAAGCGAAGGTCTCCAGGCAAGAGTTTGAGGACTTGTGCTCTGACTTATTCCAGCGGGTTCCAGGGCCTGTGCTACAGGCACTGAGCAGTGCAGAGATGAACCTGGTAGGTTCAGGGATTCTTTGAGCATGGGGTCCTCTGATATGAGCTGCTATTTGAAAGGAGTCTCGTTTGGGCACATCACTCACCCTGCTGAGAAGTACAGACTCCTGTCTTCCTGAGGGCAGAGATTGCAGTGGGGAGGTTACCCCATTGCCATGTGTAATGGGGCTTAACCCCATCACTGGCCAGGCCAGGGAAAAGACTGTTAGTCATGTTCTGCACCAGGAAGGGGGTGGGGTGAGGGAGAAGAGTAACTGGACAGAGGAGGCCGAGCTAAGATTTATAAATAGCCTGAGGAACTCAGCTGGGGGGGCATGGGGAGGAGACAGGTCTCTCTGAAGGTGAGGTATCCAGAGCCAGGACCTACAAGATTAAGGACATTGAAGTTAGGCAGAGAATATCTTATTTACAGCTGAACCTCAGAAAGGAACTGAACTGTTGCATGACATGGTCATAGGGCTGAGCCACAGAAGACTCGTTGAAGGAGTCCAGGGAATAGATGGGTTGAGTATGGTCAGTGTGGCTGAAAAAGTAGCCACCAGAGGGGATGCAAGAGACAGCCCTCCTCTGCAATGCTGTCTTGCCATGAGGGGCATGCTCTGCTAGGGGTGAGGGTATGTACTTGCATCATGTGAAACAGATTTCTATGTTTGCCATATGTATTGATTGCCTATAAGCCAGAAATTCAATTCAAACTTTTACTGACTATTAAAAACGCCCTTTTATTTCGGCTTGAGGACTTAAGAATCAATCTCCACCACACATCTTGGAGGCATCTGTTGGCGGCCCAGGCTTCACCATAGCTCAGCAATCTCAGCTCTGGATGTCTCTCCTCGGGGGGAGGGGGCATGCCTGACTCTGGTTATATCCAGGTGTGACTGTCTTCAGAGAGAATTGTCATTTTGTTTCTATGGTGGCAGGCGCCTTAGTTTCCTGAGAGTGCCCTATATGGCTGTCTCTGGATCAGAACCTTTCATGGCTGTGGCTCCTCTGGCATAGTGCCTAGTCTGGCTTTGACTTTCGTTGAATAAAGTGCAGTATGCCAGATGTTGGAGCCAGCCACTCTGTAAATCACCCCATCCATTGGGCCTGATCCTGCAGTGCTCACTCACGCGCTACTATTTTGGGAATTTACTGGAATAATGACTGGCTTTTTTGGACCCCTGCCTCGTTTTGGTGAGCAGGGTTGGTAGTCAACTGCTTGCAGATCACTAGAGTAGTGGATTATGGGGGGAGATTGAAGCAGTGAACTTGGCGTGTCCAAAGATGCATCTTCAAGACAGAAGTTAATTGTCTTTGAACTCCTAGGATGAAATTGACCAGGTGATACTAGTGGGCGGTGCCACCCGAGTTCCCAAAGTGCAGGAGGCTTTGCTGAAAGCCGTGGGCAAGTAAGTGTGTGAGGCCTCTCAGCCATGTGCCTTTTCCCAGTGATGTTCTGTCTGTACTGGTAACTGAGATGCTTACCCCTCCCTCCTTTTTGCTTTGCAGAAAGGAACTGGGGAAGAACATCAACGCGGATGAGGCTGCAGCAATGGGTGCAGTCTACCAGGCAGCTGCTCTGAGCAAAGCCTTTAAGGTCAAACCCTTCATTGTTCGGGATGGAGCTTTATTCCCCATCCAGGTGAGCTTCCTCTGTCCTCTCTTTTGGGGGAGGAGGGTATAGTGTGGAGAGATACTGGGAGAAGAGATTTTCAATACTCAGTGGAGCCGTGTGGAGCTGGAATGGCATACGGGAAACCTACAGGTTTTAGTGCCGAGGAGGAAAAGGTGCTTACTCTAGAAACGTATATGGAACCACTAGAAGGAAACAAAGGAAAGACGCAAGTATTCACTTGCCCGAAATGCCATGAGGTGTCCGCTACTCTCTCTGGCAAGGTGGGGTAATATTTATAGTTGCCATGAGGTGGTAAGTGCTTGGGGATCCTCTGATAGAAGATGCTGCCTAGGGCGGTGTTCCTGTTAGTGGCTGATTCTCTGCAGGTGGAGTTCACTCGTGAAGTTGAGGAGGAGGATAAATCCAAGAGCTTGAAGCACAACAAGCGGATTTTGTTCCAGCGCATGGCGCCATATCCACAGCGCAAGGTCATCACCTTCAACCGCTACACAGATGACTTTGAGTTTTATGTCAACTACGGAGACCTGGCTTTCCTGAGTCAGGATGACCTGCGGTGAGTGGGAGCAAGCATTTGCACAGGCTTGCCTCCAGGCTGATAGACAGGTGCTTAGCTAAAGGAACTCTCATGCAGATGGATAGCCAACAATGAACAATTTCAGGATCGTTGCTGCAATGATGATTAAATCTTAAAGCAAGGCTAGCTGTGTGTATGTGTGTAGTTATCTAACATTGCGTTACTGTCCAGTCTACTCTCCATTACAGCTGGTGCTAACTGGCCCCTAGTTGGTGTTTTCACAAGGAGGGACAAGGTTAAAGGAGCAGTGTTGTTGGCACTATGGAAATTGAACTCTCCTCTCATCCTAGAGCTAGGACCTCTAGCTCAGACTCATCGTGAGAGGGTAGCACGGGGAAAGCTTGCACTCCCATTGCCTTGGGGATGCTTATTTTGTGAACAGAAGATTCTAGTCTCTAAAACATGTCTTTCTCCAGCATTAACTTTTTTTTGTACATGTACAGACTCCCTCTCTGGCTATCCCAGCTCTGGTTCTTGGGCTCACTTGCCGAGTCTGTGACCCTCCCATCAGTAACGCTGATTCCCATGGGGTGCTGCTGGGAAGAAATGCCCAACTGTCTGTTGTCTGTTCAGATACTTGGCCAATGAGTGGCATTGGAGTGGTTGCAATATGGCAGATGGTGTGGGGGTCCCCACTCATTTGTGTAACTGATGCTAAGTGTATGAAACAACATGAATTAGCACCAGAAACAGCAGCCTGCTCGATATCTGGAATTTGGCTGAAGCACAGAAGTGATTGGCCCCAGTGGGGCAGAGCTGGGAAGAGAACCTGGAGTCCACAGCATCAGAGTAGATCAAGGACAGTTCTGAAGTAAAGTTGGGGAAGAGGGATGATTGCCCACTTTACTGCTTCATCCTCTTCAATTGGTGCCTTTTCGTTTTCTCACTCTTGACTTGGTTTCCACCTCCTCCTTCCACCCCCACCTTGCCTATCACAGAGCCTTTGGGTCCCTGAATCTCACCACTGTGAGGCTGAGAGGAGTTGGAGAAAGCTTCAAGAAGCACTCGGATTATGAGTCCAAAGGCATCAAAGCTCACTTCAACATGGATGAGAGCGGAGTGCTTAGCCTTGATCGGGTAAGCAGCAGCCAGCTAGCGCCATCTACAGTCCCCAGTCTTCATCACACTCAGCGTCCCCACAGATGCTGCTTGAGTCCTTTTGAAATACACTGTCTCATTTTCTTTGCTTCCAGGTGGAGTCTGTGTTTGAGACTGTAGTGGAGGATAAGCCAGAGGAAGAATCGACATTAACAAGTAAATACACTGCACTGTCCTTGTTTTGTATTCAGACCAGCTGTTGCTTTGAAACCACACTAACTCAGATAGTGAACTGCACCACATTTCTCCGGAAGGGACAGGTGCCCTGTGGTGGGGGAGAAGTGACTAATTAAATTAAATACTCTGCTGCTCCCCAGAGGTACCCAGGGTTGTGAAACATTTTACCACTACCTGTCTTTAGTGCGAAATGGTCTTGCCTGCTGCAGCCCAGCTCCCTGAAATTAACAGCTTGTGGCAACACAAGCAGTGCCTTCCGTGACTCTGCAGACCCTATCCTCTGTGTGTGGATTAGCAGTAGACCCATAGACTCTAAGGTCAGAAGGGACCAATATGATCATCTAGTCTGACCTCCCGCACAATGCAGGCCACAAAACCTCACCCACCCACTCCTGTAATGAACCTATGACTGAGTTATTAAAGTCTTCATATCATGATTTAAAGACTTTAAAATACAGAGAATCAACCAGCAAGTGAGCCATGCCCATTGCTACAGAGGAAGGCAAAAAAACCCCAGCACCCAAGCCGATCTGCCCTGTGGGAAAATTTGTTCCCAACCTCAGATATGGTGATCAGTTAACCCCTGAGCATGTGGGCATGTCACAACAGCCAGTCAAGAAAAAATTCTTTGTAATAACTCAGAAGCCACCCCATCTAATGCCCCTTCCCAGGTCACTGGCATATCTATCACCAGTAGTAAAAAATGGACAATTGCTAAACTGTCATCTGCTCCATAAATTTATCAAGCTCAGTTTTAAAGGCAACTATGGTTTTTGCCCCCACAGCCCTTCTTGGTAGACTGTTCCAAAACTTTACTCCTCTGCGGGTTAGAAACCTGCATCTAATTTCAAGCCTAAATTTCCTGATGGACAGTTTGTATCCATTTGTTCTTGTGTCCACATTGGCACTAAATTCAAATAATTCCTCTCCCTCCCTGGTATTTATCCCTCTGAGGTATTTATAAAGAGCAATCATATCTCCCCTCAGCCTTCTTTTGGTTAGGCTAAACAAGCCAAGCTCTTTAAGTCGCATCTCATAGGGCAGGTTTTCCATTCCGCAAATCATCCTTGTAGCCCTTCTTTGCACATGTTCCAGTTTGACTTCATCTTTCCTAAACATGAGAGACCAGAACTGCACGAAACATTCCAGATGAGGTCTCACCAGCGCCTTGTAAACGGTACTAACACCTCTCTATCTCTGCTGGAAATACCCTTTCTGATGCACCCCAGGACCACATTAGCTTTTTTCACGGCCGCATCGCATTGGCGACTCATTGTCATCCTGTGATCAACCAGTACTCCCAGGTCCTTCTCCTCTTTATCACTGCCACCTGATGCATCCCCAACTTATATAGGTACACAGCAACCCGAGTCCTGAGAGCATTTCCTATGGTATCCAGATATTCACCACTGGCCTTTCTCTGACATTACCAGAACAGAATAAACACAGCTTAAGTGTTACAACTCACAATCAGGTCCTTTGTAATACCATAGCACCGAGATATATTTATAATTAAAACAATCATAAGTAGCTGTCGAAAGCTGAGATTGAAGAGCTAGTGAGAACAAAATGGAAACAGAAAGGTTTACTTATAAAACAAAGTATAACCTGCTTCACAGAGCCCAAATTTAACTTTAACAAGCTGCTTAACACTTGTCTAAAGTCGTTTATCACCTAAAGCAGTGCCCCATTGTCTGCAGCCAACCTGGCTGAGAGCTCTTTCTCATGGATGCAAAAAGAACTGTTTTTGCTTCTTTGGTGTAGAATAATGGTGTCCTTTTACCTTCTCCTTCTATCACCCCTGAGTCATGGTGACTGCTCTCTGTTCCCTAGTTCTATTCCCTGGTGTGCTGACTTCCTGTGGTCTTCATATCTCATGTGGACTTCATATGCAAACAGAGCTTCCGTTCTGTTGTCCCTCAATGCTTAATGTACATGTGAATCAAGGCAGACAGGTGAATAAACTCTTTTGTTCGGCAAACACCTGTCTGTCAAACTTGCTTTGATTCAGACTTTTAAAACGTGTGTTTTCCAGTGTATATATGCACACAACACTTTACATAACAAACGAGTCCTGTGGCACTTTTTAAGACTAATAGGTTTGTTTATTGCATGAGCTTTTATGGGAGAAAATTCCATTTTGTCAGATGCTTGAAGATGGGGAATTTACAGAATGGGAGGAAAATAAATGCAGGGAAGTGTAAGTCATAGGATCAGGTCAAACTGTTACAGCAAATCAAAGCAGTTGTCAACTTTTCAACTTGTCAACTCTTTACATAGCATCAGTACATAGATTTTGCAATGGTATAAATGACCCGTGAGATCTTGCCTTAAGATCTTGCATGACCTTGTTTGTAGATAAATTTCTATAAAAGCAGTATGCTAGTTGTAGTGAGTTTGATAGGCCTCATAGGATTTGTTGTAGAACATTGAATCCTTTGGGCACAGAGGGATCCCTAGGGTCACAAGTATCTGCCTATTATGTTTGCAGATTAAAAGTATCTAATGGTCTTGAGCATGTGCTACCAGGGGAGGGGGCATGTCCACCTGAAAATTTTTCATGCACATTCCTAAGGTGCCCATCAGCACAGTATCCAGGCATGCATGAGTAACGTGGGGGGGAGGGAGGTGCATTTTCACCTCCCTCAGTAAAGGGGTGTGTTTAGAAGGAAATAAATCCCTTTGCTTTTATCTTGAAGGCAGTAGGGAAGTCTTCATATCTTATGCTTCAGCACTCTCCCTCCTCATTAGCTGGGCTTTGATGCCACTGATTGAATGTTTCCCATTGTCCTGGTTTCAGGGCAAGTGCAGAGACTTGTAGGTGGTATAGGAAGGATGGGTGTAAGTGCATATGGAGGAGGGCCCCTGGTGCAGTGAATGAGGAAAACAACTATTTTGAGATGCAAATTCCAGGTCATGCTTTTGCAGAGATGAGGGCCAAGTACTTTGTATACAGAGGGATGTGCTGGAAGAGAAAGAGCTAGCAAAGTGAGTGAAGGATTGTTACAGCAAATATTGTCAGGATCCCAGGCTGCCCCTGGATTATTGTTGGACCTTGGAGAAGCACTCCTACAGAATTCATGATTTTAAAGTCAAGGAAATCTGTTTTGCACTGCTGTTCCCATGTCCCTGACTGATGCACGTTACTCCCTTCTGCTGCTGCTCTGCCTCTCACAATGACCTCTAGATTGCTTCAAAGACTGACATTCTGGGTTTTTTGCCTGCAGAGCTTGGAAACACAATCTCTAGCCTGTTTGGAGGAGGAGGGCCTACACTGGAGACGGGAGAGAACCTGACTGAGACAGTTCAGGTGAGGTGCTGTCTTTGATAAGCAGGTGGGACCCAGGCTGGGTGCAGTCCTGACTGCCTGATAAAGGAGGCTGCTGCTAAATGTGAACCAAATCAGAGTGACCAGCAGGACATCAAGTTAAAATCCTGTACAGTATGGGAGTTTGTATGTTTCTCAAAGCTAAAAATAAACATACACAGGCCTTGTTGGGGCAGTCTCTTGGGATAATACTACCAAAGCTGTTTCTCTGATGAAGGCGCTTTCTCTGTCTTTTTTATCTCCTTTCTGGCTAGAGCTATGTAGGCTCTAGTCTTTTACATCTCATCATTGTAGGCCAGACCACTTGTGCCTCGATGTGTTGCTGACAATAGGAGTCTCAATTCCCTCTCTCAGGTGCAGAAAAGAGTTGTGGTTCCATCTGATATGGTGACTTCCCTGGAGTCCTCTTTGGCCTGCCCACTGGCTTTTCTCCTACCTTGAACATCAAGCCTGCAGTACAACCCTGCAGAGCTTGCCCTCTCTATATCTGTATGAGATTCCCATGTAAAAACTTTGACATTTTCCTCCCTGCTGCCTAGGAGGAAGAAGAGAGCCAGGCAGAAGCCGGAAAAAAGGAACAGGGGGAGAAACAGGACCAAAAGGAGGGAGAGGGGACAGTGAGTGAGGAGCAAGGGGAAGAGAAGCAGCAACAAACTCCAGTGCAGGATAAAGCAGAAACTGCCCCTCCAGAAGCAGAGCAACACGAGGAGAAGAGGGAAGGAGAAAAAACGACATCTCAGGTGAGCAGCTGACTCTGCAAAGGGGAGAACCCCTAAAATGATGACACAGTGGGCTCTTTGTACCTCAGGACTGGGATCTGACTGGAAATAAGGAAGGAGGGTATGAGAGATTCTACCCCATGTGTGCAGGCTGAGCACCTCAGCTTTGTTTCCTGCTCGCTGTCTCTGAAAATAAGCCACTAACTGACAGATCACTGAAACAGAATCCTGCTTTTTGTGGAGGAAATATGGAGTGACCTTTGCACTCATGGTCTGAAGCTGAGTGTAGGAAGACTCTTTGCTAGAGTTCACTTAAGTTGTTGGAGTTTGCCCTGCAGGGAACCTTTTCCCTTTGTTGCCTCATCCTTGGAGAGAGGCCTTTGACATGGCTTCCTGTTGTTGCCTCTCAGATTCATACCAATCCACTCTCTCCTTTCCAAGCCCTTCACATTTGTTCCTCATCCTGCTATTCTGTACCTATAGTGCCATTCTGAGCTGGCAGGTGCAAAGCTGTTGTGTGCAGAAGACCATGAGAAGCAGTCATGCATTGTACTGGACAGAAATGTGACCTGCTTTTGTGACTCCTAGATTCTGTTCTGAAATCCCCATGTAAACTTCGGCAATCAGTTCACTCTTGTTCTTTAGGCTTCCCCATCTGGGAACCGCTCCAGCCTTATCTTAACAGTGGTGGTGGGAGGTATATTGAGGGTTGGGGTTTTGTTTTTTAAGTTCCAGTTACCTAACTAGAAATAAAATCCTAGTGAAGATGAGGTAATTCATAACTTTCACACAAGCAAGCTGGTAGAATTAAAGACAAAGGAGAAGCCTTGTTTTAATAGAATTTTATCTCTAGTTAACTAACTTGAGTTAAGAATACATCTTTTTGATAGTCACCTGTGAAGCATTTAAGGCACTGCAGACCTAGAAGTTATTTTTATAGACGTTTACAACACTAGCCTATTAACTCTTCGAGATTGAATCCACCTTATTGTGTTCTTATGTGCCTCTCTTCAAAATATTTGTTCAAGTGAAATGGGTCTCAAATTGTTTTTTTTTTATTTATCCTGGAATTGCTTCTCTGACACAGGATCCCAAAGAAAAGGAAGAATCTGAAAAAGAGGAAGAAATGTCCAAAAGTTCTGGTGGCAGCCCAGCCACCAAAATAGAAGAGAAGCAACCCAAAGCCCCCAGGAAGCAGAAGCTTGTGGATGAGATTAGTGTGGAGCTGGGTGTCAGTGATGTACTTGACCTGCTGGAAGATGAGCTGAAGAGCTCTATGAAGAAGTAAGTATGAGGGGAGCATGCTGCTGTGAAGGGAGAGAGCTGGGGTGGGGCACAGTGAGTGAACAATCGATTCTAAGATGCATAGTTTATTGAGTTTAGATCCTGGGCAGAGATGACATCCCCTTCTCCCTGTCCCAGAATGACTGACTGCAGTAAAATACTGCAAGACTTTGCTCACCTGAGTGGCTTTTATTGACTCTTTTGGATCAGCACCTGTCTTTTAGCAGCCCTGTCAAATAAACTTGGTATACATTTCCCAAAAAGTGACCAGGCCAGAAACTCTGAATGCCAAAGGGAGAACTGGGATAGATGTGCCCAAGAAAAGGGTCAGTTCTGCGACTAGTAAATGACAAGTGCTGGAAGCTGAGACAATGCTGGTCTTGCAGGTTGGAGTGTAGATAAGATCTACAAAGGGTAGCAGGGAATCCCAGATGTACTGTTCTCCCTGTGCCTAATGAAGTCAGAGGAAGCTCAGCCTGGCCAGTTAAGCTCACTGCAGCCAATGACTTTCATGTTTGTCTCTGATCTTATGTGCTCCCTGTGGTGTGGCATCCCACTGGTGTGAGACTTATTGAAATGTGTTGCATTTGTAACAATTCTGGTGATAAGTGTTTAAATGGCTCCCACCACCCTCCTGGTGCGAACTGGAATTCCTCCCCCTTGATGGTCACAGTAGCTAAGCCGTGCTGTCTATCAGTGCCCAGGGAGCCTAACGGTGCTCTTGGGTGGGAGGAGAATGAACGGTGTCTCTCATGCCATGGTGCAGATGGGCCTTTAGGGGAAGATCTTTGGTTTAAAGGGGTTTAGGGTGGAAGTTAACCAGACAGCACTCGAGAAACATCCTGAGCACTGTGTATCTAAAGTTTGAAACTGATCTCTCCTGTCTTTTCCCACTTTTGGACTTAACCATGTGATCTCTAAATGTATCTGGTCACCTGTACTACCCTGGCTCTGGGGGCTGACAGGTTAGTTACTGATGTCTGAGTGAGAGGTGAGATCACTGTCTTCAAAGAGAACGTCGCCCCTCTTACAGGTCCTGATGACCTTTTTGCTTATTTCTGGTCTCCTCGCACTTTAGACTCCAGGACCTGACAATCAGAGACCTAGAGAAGCAGGAGAGGGAAAAGTCAGCCAATAGCCTGGAGGCATTCATCTTTGAGACCCAGGTAAGAGTGGGGAAAAGGGTTGGAAGATCCTGGAAAGCAGAGGGGAAAGGGTGTATATTGGCAGGGCTGAGCTGGCTGCAGAAGGTTGTATCTGTTCCAAGATGGGGAAAAGCTGCTTTGAGGAGTCCATCTGTTGCCATTCTGCCCATTTCTATGGTGTTGAGTGTTCCCTGCCCTGCGTGGAGTTGGGAGGCGTCTTCAAAATAAATGGTACCACATCAGATTCAGGTAGCATGCTAAATCAAATCTTGGCCTTCATAAAAGCTGTGTGTCTGCTGTGCCCTTTTGTACATGTCTGAGCATCTCCATGCTGAAGCTGGAAAGAAACTCCAATCAACTAGTGCAGGAGGAAAGTTCTCAAAGATTTCCCATCCCACTCTCTGCTAATTCAAGAAGTAGGAGAACAACTCAGTAGTATGAAGCAGTCCAGGAATCCTGCACTTGGTGGCAGCCGCATTCTATGGGTTGAGACAGGTTCCTTTGCTGAGTGTAACTTCTCATTAGCCAGCAGTTAAAGGCAAGCAATCTTTACTTTTCTCAGGATAAGCTTTACCAGGAGGAGTATCAGTTTGTCTCAACGGAGGCGGAGAGAGAGGAAATTTCAAAAAAGCTGAGTGAAGCTTCCAACTGGATGGAGGAGGAGGGCTATATAGCCATGACCCAGGTACTACGGTGCGGCATCCGGGTATCAGTTTGCACTGAATTGCTAGTGGGTGACAAATTGACCTAGCCTCCTTAGTTTCTTTAACATCCCCAATACAGGAAAGTTGAGCTTTGATCCACTTTGGCCCTTCTGGATGCTCTGACGGGCGTGTCTGTCCCAAAAAAGGTTCGGGGCACAAACCGTGCTGATGCACACATTGCTCCTCCTCCCCCCCACCCCCCTGCGTGGAGAGACATTCAGTGCTCATGCCCTGTGTGCCCAATGCCAGCAACACTCATGTGTTCTGGCACTTGTAATCCTTTTATTAATTTGCCCCTCACTGAATTGCACAAGAATTGGTTCTTCCCACCCTGGTTGCTCATTTTCTTGGAGCACATACAGCAGTTAACTTCCCATGCTATGTACACAGTGTGTAATGCTGCAACTCCTGTTAACACACGGGATTTGTGCATCTGATGGGGACAGCAGGCAAAGTGCCTGCTGCTCAAGCTTCTGGGATCCATGGGATTCCTGGGATTAAATGCTTGGAGGGGTTTTAGGTGTCTGATCAGGGAGGTTCTTATCTTTCTGCCACTTGCAGGAACTGAAAGAGAAGCTCTCTGAGTTGAAGAAACTCTGCAGAAGCCTTTTCTTCCGTGTAGAAGAAAGGAGGAAATGGCCAGATCGCCTGACTGCCCTGGAAAATCTGCTCAATCATTCAAGCATCTTTCTCAAGTAAGAGTGAAACCTGAAGAGAAAATCTAAGATGGTGGCTGGTGTAAAAGATGCTGCATGTGTTTGCTAATTCAAATAGAATCTAGCCTGCAAGTCACCACCATGAGAGGAAGGAGGCTGGTATGTGGCTTCCTCTGGAGCCTGACAGGTATTTTAGGGAATGAGTGGAGTAGAAAAAAAATTCAAATCTGATAAATTACTTTTCAGAACAAAGAGTATGACCTCCCCATGCATACTGCAAAGTGCACCCATTCTCAGGAGGATCAAGACCCTCTTCCCTCACCACCATAACCACGGGCTTCCTTCTTCCTAGCAGAGTGGTTCTCAACCTTTTGTGGGTCGCAATGCACTTGGCAGCATATTGCGATTCTACAGGACACACTAGCCTGCTCCCTCCAGGCCAAATCCAGCCATCTTCCTGGCTCTCCATGATACACTTACTGCTGTGTGGTAATGCAGTAATGTGTCCCGACACAGTGGTTGAGAACCACTATCCTAGCAGACCTACTCGTGGGTCAATGCATGGTAAATTTTGGTCACTAATAAATCTGATTTGGGGATTCTGTCACCCATTCCCAGTCCCCTGAAGTACATAGGTCTTCTAGTATTCATTTCTTTGGATAGATGTTATATGTTCATGTGAAAAGCAGGTAAGGTCCAAAAAAATTAGTCAGTTTGTGAAATAGTTTATATTAATTTCAAAGGCTATGTCCACACTGCCAAGTTAGTTCGAATTAAGGAAGCTTAATTCGAACTAACTTAAACCTTGGCCACACGAGGCTTTCATTAGTTCGAATTAAGGGCTTCCTTAATTTGAACTAATAAATTCAATTATACTTCTTGAACTAACGGTTAATTTGAACTAGTTAGTTCGAATTAACCCAATGTGGCCATGTTAGTTCAAACTAAGCACTTAGTTCGAACTAACTGGCACATTGACCTTAATGCAGTTGACTAATTTGAACTGAGCCATTCTAGTGGGGCCATGCTAGTTTGAATTAAGTTAATTCGAACTAACTAAATTTAGTTCGAATTAGTTAGTTCGAATTAACTAATTCGAACTAACTTTAGTAAGTGTAGACATAGCCAAATATTGTGGATGCAAATGTTAATTCTGAACAGTTGGTGTAAAAGGAAACGTCTTGTTTTTGTCTCTCAGGGGCGCACGAATGATTCCAGAGATTGATCAGATATTCACAGAGGTGGAACTAAGTACCCTAGAGAAAGCAATCAATGAAACCATGGTAAGTGAAGGGGGTGGGGAGCGTATTCAGAATGCGGTTTTGGATAATATGTTCAATGCCACAGCTGATGGGTGTACTCTCAGTTGGGGACAAGGAGCACTATAAATACATCACTCCTCATGTTAGAATTACTTTCCTCTGTTTTAATGCTCCCTGGTTTCAGACTAGATTGCATATTGTTTTGGGAAGATGTAGCAATTGGAGATATAGCTGGTCCATATGCATTATGGGAGAGCTAGTGCCTTCCCAGTAATGACAGTTTTAACAGCAGCAACTGGCTTTCTTGTCCTCTGGTTTGCTAGAGCTAAAAGGCTAGAGGAAGTGGGGGTGGAAGTGTTGTTGATCATGGCAGTTAAAATACCCTCATGCTGTGTCTGGGATTGTGTGTTTAGAAACAGCAACATACAACCAGGAAATAGCAACTTATTCATCAGGAGGGATTGACTCTGGGCTTTCCTTGCAGACTTGGAAAAATGAGACATTGGCAGAACAGAATAAACTTCCTCCCACTGAGAAGCCCACACTGCTGTCCAAGGATATAGAGCTGAAGATTGCAGCCCTGGACAGGGAGGTGCAGTATCTTCTGAACAAGGCTAAATTTGCAAAACCCAGACCTAAGAAGGAAAAGAACACCACAAAAACCGATTCAGGCAAAAACACCACAGGTCCCCCTGACAACGAAAAGGTTATCCCTCCCAAGGAGGAGAAACAAGAAGGTGAGGAGCACTCAGGACAGGCAGGTGTTCCTGTGAGCATCTCTTACTGTTGAACCACCAAAAGTAAAGTTCTCTCAAAGCTGTCTTCATTGAGCAAAAGGAGATTACAATGAGGAAGCCTTTAATAAAAACCTGCTGCTGATCCTCCTAATTAGGGAATTACTGGAGAAAACTTGGTGAAGTGTAGCATGCTCTTTGTGCTACTGTGTCTTTTATTATGTCTTTTATATTATGTTTTATTATTTAATGACATTTATTTGAGGGTATCCAGGCTTTATAAACCTCATGGGAGGGGAAGTGTCTCCTTTTGTGCCTTAAACAGGGACTAGAGAAGAGATCTTCAGTGCCAGTTTAGTCTCTGCTACCCACTGCCAGGCACAGCCTTCTATGAAGTGATACCTTGCTCTGGATACCTGCTGATTGATTGAGATTTCCAAGGTCACATCATTAGGGACACTAGGATTTACAGCTCTCGTGGCTCTCAGGATGGATGGACTGTTGAATGCCCCATCCCTTTTTAAAGATCAAACAACCCTGTCTGTGGACAAAGCTCTCTTATGCTAGTATTGGTCCCTTTAGTGGGATACCTTAGTCAGTCTACTTGATTGCAGCCCATGGGAGCCCTTTCTGTACAACTCAGAGGCCTGCCTGTGACTTATGGCTTCCAGTGGCTGTTGGGTAGTACACTTGCATGCTCGCTCTTTCTCACTCACACACACACACGCACACTTTTGACTGCTCGAGACTTGCCTCTGTCTTATCTTGATCCCTGCTGGAGTTTTTTTGATGCTTTCTCTGTTTTGTGGGGATGCTGTTCTATTTCCTTGGCATGTTCCTATTGATTGCCCTCACTGACCCTCCCATTGGCTTCCTCAGGATCAGTGATGAGAAAATCTCCTAGTGATGGGCTGCAGTTGGCTCACATACAATCCACATTGGCAAATGTTCTCCTGCCCAGTCCCCAATCCGTACATTTCTCATGTACCAGAGCTTGGGGAGGGGTTGGGCTTGTGCTCATTGTTGCTGCATAATTTCTTGTATGACGACATGTTGCACATCTCTGCTCCATGATACAGATAAACCTGAAGATGTCAGTCCAGTCAGGGAGCCTCCCACAGTCAAGAAAGCAACACCAGGTGATGAATCAGGACCAGACACAGGTAGAGGTTCATTTGTTTAAGAAAACAACTCCATGATTGTGGATGTCTGTAACCTGCTGTTTGCAACTCTCTCTCCCTTTCTTTTTCCCCGCAAATGAACTACAGAATGAGAGGGAGCCTCTGGTTGCTGAGAAAGTGTCAGTGAATCAGACGGAAAACAGAAAAACGTGTGGGGTGGAATGGTAGCTGTGGCCCCATTAACACTAATGCTAGAACTGGGGTTGGAGAACTGGTTGTAACCATGTTCACTTGTAATACAGACCCACCTAAAGGGGTCAGTAATTGATTTAATCTTACGAACTATCTTTTAGGGGTATTATGAAGACATGGCTACGTCTGTTTTAGAATTTTTGCACCCAGCCACTGTTGGCAATGGGACACTGGCTTGCTTTGATGTGGCAATTATGTTCTGATGTAGTCGGGCTGAAGGACACCGTTGTACCAAATGAAGGGAACATTGTAACTGTAATGGGTTCCTAGAAGAATCAAAACCAAATGTCTACAACCTAACAAATGGAAATGTTCTCTTGACAGTTCTTGCATTCCAGTGGGAAGTTATGGGGGACTTTAAAACAATTGTTTCCTTCAGCGTTTAGAAGCAAAACATTGCAGCCCTATGCTAGTGTAATGAGAACCTGCAAATGACTATAAACAAGGAAACTAATACATTCTCATTAGCTAAACTGAATTAAACAGATAATTTAAGCACATAACTAAAAACTGGAAACTAAAAAGTAAATTAAACTCTTAAAAATTGTTCAGCTCAAATAGCCAAGGGATTGTCTATAATGTGGAAAGGAAATGTATTTTTAAAAAGAAACTTTTAACCTGACTCTGTGCCTCTAAATAATATCCATGTGGCAAGATGTCTGGGCAGGCTGGTTTACCCCTCATCGTAAGGTCATCTTTTTAACCAACACTGCACAGGTGAATCCTTACCTCACCATGGTATGTCGGCAACTGGCTATTTTGCTTTCTATCCACCAGTCCCACCTTCTACCAGGAAGAATTTCTGGGCTACTCCGGGTTCCAAATTTGCAAACACTTAATTATATGAGTAAAGCCACCTAGGTGCATCAGTGTCTTAAGAATTAGGCCTTGGTGTCTAATTGTGCCACCTTTTAGCAGCTACAATCTAACACTACTGCCCAAGATACCTCCACAACTCCAAGCCGCTGTTGTCTGCGTGAGTGTTAAAGTATTTTAATATTTGTATTATAGAGCATCCAAAAACCATACTGTACAACATACCTGACACTTTATAATTGTATTTATAACTTCATTTCAGTTTGTTTGTTTGTTTGTTTGTTTCTCATAGAACCTGAGAATGAGAAGAAGCCAGAAGCTAGAGAAGAGAGCAGGACGAATGATGAGTTATAACATCCCTTGAAATTTCTTCTAGCATCACATCTATTTATTTAACAGTTTTTTGTTTGGTTTTTTTTTTTTGGTTTTTTTTTAAATAATGGACCCAGTTAGTTTGATGTTAAATGGAACAGGACAAACAGGCTGACAACAAAATGCAATAGAGGTGTACATTTTTTTTCTCCTGGGAATTTCGCTGTTACTAGTTTTAGTGAGTTAGTTTTTGTTTTTCAATGTGTTAAAGATGACTGTGCTCACTGAAAACTCTCACTGAGTTGCAATACAGTCCCACTGGAGTCACCAAAGGGGGCTTTTCTTGTAGATTAAAACAGCACCAAAAAACCTGTAAGATTTTGGAAATAATTTGGCCTCACCACTCTGGGCCATGCCTTATCTTGTGAAGATGGTGTTAAAATATCCAAGAAGCATGTTCTGGAGATGACTCTTCCTTTGTGTGAGGAAATGAATAAAAGAATCAGGATGTTGTGGCCAATAGAAGGTATATTCTTGTTGTGATACATGGAGAAGTGAAATGAGATTTTTTTTGGGAAGGGAAGCTCCATACCTCAGAGTGAGAATCTGTTTATTTTTCATTAGACTAGTGCTGCTAAAGCCCTTTGTGCTGTGTCTGGCAGATTTTCACATTAGGAATAGGGACCGAATGGAAGACATTGAGATTTGGTTCAGAATTAAGTATAAAATACAAGGCCCAGAAATTGCTAATTTGAACACTAAAGATATGAAAGGAAAGAATGTGATGGTGAATCTCTGGCTGCAGACAGAACGGCAAATGGGAATAGGTTTTAGATGGGGAGGCACAAAATGAGGTAGAAAACAGGAAAATCTATTCTCTGTAAGTTCCTCCTTCCCCGATGTCTTGTGAAATCAGAGTGGCTTTATTATGAAACCTCTTGTCTTCATTGATGGTCTCAAAATTTCTTGGAAGCATTCATGCTGCTAAAACACACCAGTGAGATCCTGATCTACTTCATATACAAACCCATATGAATGTGCATCTGACATCGGTCTCCCTTGGCCTATTCAACCAAAATAAAAAAATACCCTTCCTGACAGTCTCTTTAAAAGACTTTTGTCTGTTTTGGAAAGTGGCTTAGGGAATTCCTTAAGCTTTTTCTGACTTTTACATTCCAGTTCAGAGCTCTAATCCCTCCAGCACTGCCCAGCAGCTATGTTTTTGCAGATGACAGTGCTGTCAGTGAATCTGCCCAAGCTCCTTTCTCAATACTGCTGCTTTTCCAAGCCCAAGGAGAACTTCCCTTAAACATGCAGATTTGTAGAGTCTTAGCATAGTTTTTCCTCTTTTATGGCATAATCTCCATGCACGAGCGGTTAAGCAGAGGAAACACATCGTCTCAAGGGCTGTGCACCCCACTGTTGGTGTTGAGAATCAGCTTGGATAACCTTCCTTCTGAGCTTTGTCTTGTATCTAGACAGCAAGACGTACAGATAACTGGACCTTCCAGCCTTCCCTGCCCAGGGCCACACTCAGGCTGAACTTTGCTCTTATAAGGAGTCCCATTTGCACAATTAAACTTTGGTTTTGCTGTGTTTTGACCCTTTGCTATAATCCAATCCCTGTTGCTCCCTAATTCAGGCTCCTATCAAAAGCTAGGATCCACTTAGCTGTCCTTACAGGGGCCATAATTTTCCCATCCCACTACCTTAAACTCTCCTACTAGTCTTCTGTCCAGAGGATGCATTCAGGAGAGGTCTCCCTGCCATAACAAATACCACCTTTCACATAATCTACACAGCAAGCTAATGCATGGAACCCAAAGCCCCTTCTGCTTTCTAGTGCACCAGAGAGATGGCCCAGAAACTGCCCCACAACAGACCTGTGGTGTTAAGGAAACATTAGGGCAGCCTTTTAGCATATCACTTCCATCTCTGATCATGCATTGTGTCTCTTGGCTCCCAGTAACATGCTGCATCCAGTTCCACCTCGTAACATTGTTTCAGAATGTACTGACTCCCCAAGAATGTCACTACATGCAAGGAACTGCTTCAATTGGAGGTTAAACTTCATTATACAAGTTAGTTAATAGCACATAATGCCAAGGCTTTTCTTTCCAAAAGCAGAGGAGCAAATATGCTGCAGTTAAATGGAAAGCACTGTATGTAGGATGTGCTTATTGATGTTTGTGACCTTTCTGGGACCCTTGCACAGTAGTGAAAACATCTGTCTTCCTTTGGATGGAATCTCATGCCAGTAAGCTGCATATGTAATAACCTCTGCAATCTGACCCTTTTCGTAGCAGGTCTTACTATTAATATTGGCCCTCAGTGGTAGTGGTAGGGAGTTTTTTTGGATACCATTCTGAATTGCTGGATGTCTGCATGTTTTAGTGTTGTCAGCAAATGTTTTCTGACAGTCTTTCACCCTGTGTCTGGAGTAGTGAGCCTTCATAACAAGGATGCACAAACCAGTAACAGCTCTAGGTACCCTTTACAATATACTGTAATTTTACCCGTGTAAAATTGTATTTTCCTTAGATACAGCTATTTCTCAACCATTTATATTTGTGTGATAATTGGGAGGGAATTAGTCAAAAATGCCACTTGTTTGCAAAGACAACAGCTGAGCTTTCTCCTTCAGCCACTGAGCTGTGTAACATGAGAAACAGAAATCCTTCTGTTTAATTTTTCAGAAGCGTGATTGCAGTCTGGCCCAAGGTTAGTGTAAATTCCCTTTTGGGTGTGCAGGGAGTGGAGCTGTGGTCGGATTTTCAGTGCATGTTATAAATCTGTTATGTGCGGCAAACTAAGACTTGAACTGCAGTATTCATGATGATGTGATCAAGGATAACTACAGGGTTTTTACAGTGTAACAGGATGGAAATGTGCCTTTTGGTTGAACAGATGACAGTATGGCCCACGAAGGGTCACATTCTTCCCTCAAATATACATGCTTCCCTGAGAAGAATGTGACCCTTGGTGGTACAACTTGTCTTCCCATCCAGACATGGTTTTTAGATTAATCTTCTAGCCCTAACTTTCTAAAAACAGTTTAAAATGGTAAACATCAAGTGAAGTAGAAACTCTAATGGATTCACGCACTCAAATCTGAGTCCCTATGAAGTCAAATCTGTGGATTTAAATAGGAGAGATACATGTAAAGGCTCCAAGAAGAGAAAGTTGTTTGGATGGGAGAAAAGACCGTTAAGAAAAACCTCCTTAATTGAAAATAATTAAATCTCATCAACCTCTTCACTAGAATTGCACACACCATGTAGACATGATTAGGGCAGCAATTTTTTTCCACGCTTGATCTTGTCTTTATTAAATTGTGCTTCGTGAATGTGGATCTTGATTGACCATTTTTAGATGTGCAGAATTGAAAAGATTAAATATAAACAAGGCATTTAATTTTGCAAATCTCAGTGTTGACCTGAATGTGCATTCTACTGTGACTCCTGTAAATCCAATCTGAATCAAATGCAAAATGTTAAATCTTCAGCTTTCTTGGAAATGTGTTTTTGTTTCCGTCAAACTTGGGCAGCTACTTTTTGCTCTTACAGGAGTATAGACTAGGTCTTCTTTTCCACCTTTGCTGCTCAAACTGCCTAAAACAGAACCAACCCCAGAACCAAGTGATATTTTGCATCCATATCAAGTACTGATGCACCATACTCCTGTCTGTTCAAAGATTTGCAGCATTGTGTACATGTGGATTTTTGTATTATTTTTTCTTTGCCACCTTGGGGGACACTCAGCCATAAAGTCCTAATTCTTTTCCCTTCCATTAGCATTTCGGGTACTTGTTTCTATTGAAGTTTTGGTTAGTATTAACTTTTTTTTTTATGTGGGAGGAAAAAGATGCAAACTAATCCAGTTGAAATGTACTTGCTCCATTGTTAAGAAATGGTTTCAATAAAAGATTTGCTTTTCTACAATCTTCTTTTTGCATCTCTTAAGTTGAAGACAGTATACATTGTGTGTATATCATCTGAATCCATATTGCTAATTGCTGTCTGCTGGGAATCTCTGAATCCATTGTTTTTGGCTGGCACTGCCTTTGATTGATTACATACTGAGCTGTATTCCAGCATTTTGTACCATACTGCCAGAGGTGCCACCTTTTGGCTCAGACATGACTGAGGGTCTCACCTTCTGTGATTGCCAAAGGTCCCTTAACACTTTTTGAGAGTCAGCATTTAATCCTGATTTCAGGCTCATATCCTAGTATGGGTGACTGCTATCCCTAAATTCCTTCTGCAATTTCAGTTGGTTAAATTCTGTATGCGGGCCTAATTAGCAGTTTTACAACTGGCTTATTTGAGCTACACAATGTCTAATGCTAGCAAAGTGCTGTTAGGGATGGGTGGCTACTGCCTTTCAAACGAGCACATGAGCTAGAGCTCCTGGGTACTATGATAAGGGGCACACTAGAATTTCATGGGTGCAGTGATGGTAGGATTGACCAGACAGCAAATATGAAAAATTGGGGTGGGGGTGGAGTGTAAGAGGAACTTGCATAAGACAAAGCCCCAAATATCAGAACTATCCCTGTAAAATAGGGACATCTGGTTACTTTAAGTAGTGATCAATTTAAACCAGGGATAACATACCCCTGGGAATATGCAGAGGTCTTCCATGATGTACATCAATTCACATAGCTCTTTACCTAGTTTTATAACAGGCTAGTGAAGTCAGTACAAACTGAAATTTTATGATTTGTTTATACTGCTCTAAGTACTGTATATACCACTTGATTTATTTTGTAATTGGATGGTAAAATGAAAGTAAGAAATTTTCAGTAATGTACTGTGACACTTGTATTTGTCTGATTTTTTGTAAATAATTTTTAAGTGAGGTGAAAGTTGGGGGTATGCAAGATGAAATTAGACTCTTGAAAGGGGAGTTTGGAAAGGTTGAAGAAACATTGATTTTTTTTTTAAACTATACTGCTTTTGCTGGATATAGAAGTGCTGTGACTAGGACAGGTGTAACAGGCATTCTCTGTAATTTAATTTTTAATTGGTTTAAAAACGAATAGGGCAAAATACTGTATGGGCACTTAACTAAATAAAGAATGGTTAGAAATCTAATTAATACATAACTTGATAAAAATTAGATTTAAACCTGTGCTCTATCCGTGTAAGAGTGTTCATAGGCTATTTTAAAATCACACCTTCAGTTTAAATTGGTGATACTTGGCACATAGCCAAAGCTTGACTTGCATCATGAGCCGGTCTAACTGGATAGGTAGGCTCCGCTAGCTGAAAATGGAATATGCAGTACTGTGGGAAGCTGAAGTTAAACAGGTGTGTCATTGAAATTTGTTAGTCTTTAAAGTGCCACAGGACTCTTGTTTTTGCTGTACACAGACACACATGGCTACCCTCTGAAATAGGTTCTTTTGTGGCTGCTCTGATTTCTCCCTAAAGCTTTGCTTTTATGCTGTCCTGTGGTTAAGGCACAGAATGGGTGCTTGGGAAATGAGTGTTCAAAGTCCAGCTTTGCTCTCCAATTCATGTGAGGTTGAGCAAGCTATTTACTCTGTTTCTGTTTCCCACCTGTTCACTGGGGATAATGCTTCCTTACCCCACAGTGGTGCAGTGGGTAAATTAAGCTGGGTAAAGCACTGACCTACTCCTGTGCTGACTACATTACTATAGGTGGTCTCATCACAAAGCTGAACAGCTCTTCCAGCAGCGTGAAACTTATACACGGACTGTCAACCACTGTCCGTGAGGGGTTTTCCCCTCCTGGCTGGGCCACGAACCCATTAGCTGGCCGTGGTGCTGCCAATGGAAGCATCCCTGAGCCTGGCTCATAGCTCTCACCTCTGGCAGAGGACGGCGGCTCGCCCTTCACTCACCAAGCGTCCTGGCTGCTGCCCAGCCTCTGGTGGTGCATGGGAGGGCGATGAGCTGCACTGGAGCCGAGCACCACAGTGCAGTGTGAACAAAGAGGCAGAGCGATGGCATTGCCTATGCAGTGGTTTTCAAACTTTTATTCTCAGGACCCAGTGGAAAAAAAACACCTATGCCCAGGAGCCAACACTGACAATCTTTGAGCAATGCATTCCAGTCATTTGGCGGTAGCAGCAGGGGCCACCTCCCCCCAATTTCTGAGAGTGTGACCCCAGTACTGGCCAGCCCTAGGTTCTCCCATCACCCACTGCCCTGAGCGGTGGGGGGGCTGCTGCAGAGGGAGGAGCCATTGTGCGAGGGGCGGGCTGAGGAGACGCTAGTGGGCAATTTACCCCAATGGGCGCGCGAGGAATCACTTAAGGGGGAGAGGCGGGGCGTAGCCGCATGAGCCTCGCGGATCCCCCAAAGCGCCTGTTGTGATTGGTGGAATCGGTGACGCACAGGCCTCCCGCCCAATAGGCAGCACCGGCTTGTGGCGCGAGCGCGCGCGCGCGTCCGAGAGACCAGGACTACTTGGAGCGGCCGGGCGAAAACCGGAGAGGTACTTTGAGGGGGCGGGGCCCTATTGCCCCAATTTACCAGCTCTTCCCCGGGGCCCGGCCGCGAGCCCTCCCCGCGCAGCCCCGGGCGGGAATGTCCTGCAGGGGCACCACGCTCCCGCCGCGAGACGGACTTGTTCCGCCGCGTTTCCCCCCAGACTCGTGTCCCCGAGAGCCAGAGCTCCCACACCCCTCGGGCACCTAGCGCCCCGCCCGCCCCATGGACATGTGAATACCCTACCCCCAGCCCTGTACCCCTTCCCCATGGGTGTAAATACCAGCGCCCCCGTTTCAGGCACACAGCCCCCAGCCATGTGCCCCTTCCCCCATAGACGCTCAGCTATGTACCCCCCAGCCACAAGACTGACCCTCTCCCACGTGGACTCTCCATGTAATCCGCACCAGCACACACTGACACCCGGACCAACTCCCTAGGCATATGATCCCTCGCAGTCAGACAGCCCTCCTCCCTAGCCACGTCACCCACAGACGTTTGCTGACTGGACCCCTCAGGCACATCCTCCCTCCCCAACACATGCACAAATTCCCTTCCCCACTTAAATCCTGCAGTTCCTGCCCCATGCACAGAGGTGGCTTTTGGGATAGGTGAAGCGGGCTCAGAGCAGTAAGGGGCCGTCACCTACTTCTCCTACCCTAAAGATGCATCTGTCTCCATCGGCAGCAGGGGGAGGAGCTGGTCTTGAGGCTGGTGGTGGGAAGCCAGGACTGTGGGGCTGGGGTCCTGCGGATGGGCGGGGCCTTGGGGGAGGACTGGCAGAGGGAAGCTGGGGTGGTGTGAGGGGCCCCCTGCAATGGGCCTTTGCCTAGAGTCCCCAATTACTTAAAGCCACCTCTGCCCATGCATGCTGCTCTCCTGAACTCAGCAGAATTATTGTTGCTCTCTACCATTGTACTTGGTATCCATGTCCTGGGTGAGCTTTCACCTTAAGGACAGCTTTATATTTAGTTCTTGCTCTCTGGCCACCCCATTCCTTTATCTATATCTGTGCAGCTCTAGTGCAGTAGTGCAAGATGCCTTGCCCTCCTCTCCCTGCTTCACCTCCTAGTCCTTTGGATTCAAAGCTGACTTGGTGCCTGCTCTGAACCTTGTACTTTCCATACTCAGGGAGGGAAATGCACATGTTGAAATAGATAAGAGAGAGTAAAGTTTCTGTAAGAATCAATTCCTGGTGTCAGGAGCCTGAGTGCCTGGTAGACTTGCTGGTGCTGTATATGTACGATCATCAGACCTGAGCAGCTTAACATGTTGCCATGCTCTTAGTTAAACTTAGTTTTAAATACTGTAGATGGATTGTTAAAAGGATTGAGTGACTTAATGATCCATTATAGGGCAAATATCGTCCCCTTTTCCAAGGCAGGATCTGTTCAGCAGAGGGTCTGAACCTTCGTCCTCATTGTATATGGCAATTAACAGGTCATTGGGTATTCATGGGGTTTTTCATTTTCCTCTGAAGCATCAAGTTTGACTGCTGCTGGAGGCAGGATAATAGACATGAAAGATGAAGAGGGTTAGCTTTAGCTTTTAAAGTTTTTAGGGCATGTGCTGTTTCTTGCTGCAGTTGCTAGCATGGTGAGGCCCTGGTCACAGTTAGTTCTCTGTGTGCTATTATAATACAAAATTAGTAATGGGCTGATATTGCTAGCTCTTGATATTGTTCATTTTGCATTGTAACAATGTGATAGCTTTGAGAACTATTCAGTCTTGGTGAATCAAACCATATCACATGAACCATGTAGCCCTAGGTACTTTCTGTTGATCGCTGCAACATACCTCATACCTAGATACTACAATGATAGGTATGTGAGAAATGCATAGCTAGATAGAATATATGTCTCCTCTGTGTGTGGTAGCAGGCAGAGCAGTCCAGCTGTGATAGATGGAATGAAATTGTTTTAAATGTCTTATTGAAACAAACAGGAGAATTGATGAAAATTACCAGGTGTTTGTAAAACTGTTTGAAAATTTGAGGGATTCTTCCCATTCTGAGTTCTAGATTCAGGTATCTAGTTTGAGTTTAAAACCAAATAAACCCTAATGAGAAAAATATATGAGAAGTGTTTCTAAATTATACACTCAAAATGCTCTTCATTTTGAAGAGAGGAGTGCTACACCTTAAAAACCTCCAAGAACACAGATTCCACCATCTCCTTAGGTAACCCTTTTCAGTGCTTCACCACTCTCCTAGTGAAAAAGCTTCTAATATCCAACCTAGATCTCCCCCATTGCTTGAGACGATTGCTCCTTGTTCTGTCATCTGCCACCCCTGAGAACAGTTTAGTTCCATCCTCCCTGGACTATGCCTTCAGGTAATTGAAGGCCACTATCGCCACTCATTCTTCTTTTGCAGACTAAATGAGCCCAGTTATCTCAGCCTCTCCTCAGAGGTCATGTATCCCAGCCCCTCAGACTCTCTCCAATTTGTCCACTTCCATCCTATAGTAAGGGCCCCAAAACTGGACACAGTACTCCAAATGTGGCTTCATCAGTGCCAAGTAGAGGGGAAGAATCACCTCCCTTCATCTGCTGACAATGCTTCTATTGATGCAGCCCAATGTGCTCTTAGCCTTCTTGGCAGGAAAGGCACACTGTTGACTCATATCCAGCTCCTTGTCCACTGCATTCTCCAGATCCTTTTCTGCAGAACTGCTGCTTAGCCAGTCGGTTCCCACTCTGTAGCAGTGCATGAGGTTCTTCTGTCCTAAGTTCAGGACTCTGCACTTGTCCTTATTGAATCTCATCAGATTTATTTGGGCTCAATCCTATTTGTCTAGGTCACTTTGTATCCTATCCCTACCCTCCAGCATATATACCACTCCCCCAGCTTAGTGTCATCCACAAACTTGCTGCGGGTGCAGTCCACCCCATCTTCCAGACCAGATCATTAATGCAGATATTGAACAAAACCAGCCCTAGGACCAATCCTTGGAGCACTCTGCTTGTTACTGGCTGCCAACTAGTCATTGAGCCATTGATCATTACCTGTTGAGCCCATGATCCAGCCATCTTTCTCTCCAACTTGTAGTCCATTCATCTAACCCATGCTTCTTTAACTTGCTGTCAAGAACACCGTGGGAGACTGTATCAGAAGTTTTGCTAATGTCAAGATATCTCATCCACCACTTTCCTCACAACCACAAAGCCAATCATCTCATCATAGAAGGCAATCAGGTTGGGCAGACATGGTGACTCCATGCTGACTGTTCCTGATCATCTTCCTGTCCTCTGAATGCTTTAAAATGGATTCTTTGAGAACTTTTTCCATGATTTTTCCAGGCATTGAGATGAGGCTGATGGATCTAGAGTTCCCTAGATCCTATTCGTTCTGTTTTTTAAAGATGGGCACTTTATTTGCCTTTTTCCAGCTGTCCAGGACCTGCCACAATCACCAGCATTTTTCAAAGATAATGACCAATTGCTCTGCAATCATAACAACCAACTTCCTCAGCACTCTTGGATTCATTGCATCTGGCTCCATGGACTTGGCATGTCCCAGTTTTCAAAATAGTTCTGACCCTCTTCTTTCACCATGGAGGGCTCTCACCTCCTACCTATATAGTGTTGCCCAGGGCAGTAGTCTGGGTGCTAACCTTGTCTGTGAAGACAGAGGCAAAAGAAGCATTGAATACTTCACCTTTTTCCACATCATCTGTCACTATCTTCAGTAAAGGGCCCATATTTTCCCTGACCACCTTCTTGTTGCTAACGTACGTGTAGAAACCCTTCTTGTTACCCTTCACGTCCCTAGCTAGCTGCAACTCCATTTGTGTTTTGGCCTTCCTGATTGCACTCCTGTATGCTCAAGCATTGTTTATATCCTCTTCCCTACTCATCTGTCCAAGCTTCCGTTTCTTGTAAGCCTCCTTTTTGTATTTAAGCTCACCAAAGATTTCTCTGTTAAACCACCTTGGTTGCCTGCCAATTTGCTATTTTTTTTCACATTGAGATGGTTTGTTCATATGCTCTCAATAACATTTCTTTAAAATACAGCCAGCTGTTTTGAATTCCTTTCCCCCTCATGTTAGCCTCCCAGGGGATCCTGCCCTGAGGGAGTCAAAATCTGCTTTTCTGAAGTCCAGGATCCGTATTCTACTGCTCTCCTGTCTTCCTTTTGTCAGGATCCTGAACTCGACCACCTCATGGTCATTGCTGCCCAGGTTGCCACCCACTTCTACTTCCCGTACCAGTTCTTCCCTGTTTGTGATCAGCAGGTCAAGAAGAGCATGGCCCCTATTTGGTTCCTCCAGGACTTGCACCAGAAAGGGGAACGATTTTTTAAAATAACTGATTAAAAGACTGTATGTGTGTATATCATCTTCACTTTCACCTTATCCCATTAGTTGGGTTTGGTTGACACTTACTCTTGTTTTCTAAAATTTCATTTCAGGTGCATCTTCTAATCTAACACAGACCTTCTTCATGTCTCCATTCCATATCGTGAACCACCTTTTACTGGGTTTTACCTGCCTGTACCTAGAATACTGTAGACTTTGCCCATTTTCTACACCCTTCAAAGCAAAGTGGGTGCCCTTGTTGCTAGGGTTGCTCTAGCTGTGTACTGATGTACTCCCTGACAATGAATACCACAAAACATGCGTGATTGGCACAACCTTTACAAACTGCCTGGCCAGGCCTGACATTCTTGGTTTGAAATCAGAGTTTTCCTTCTCTTAGGAGGCCCACCTTTCTCATCTCCAATTTCAGTTACGAACACTTGTGCCATGAGAAAGCAAGTGATAGGAGTTCAGCAGTTAGAGACAAAGGCCAACTTTTTAATAGAATTCAAGGGGGAATAATTTTAAAAACTTGATTAAAAGCTTTATTTGTGTGTGGGCGTGGAAACCCAAAACATTCATAATTTATCTAAAAATAAACACTGGAAACCCTAGTAATGAGTGGTTGTTATAATTTTACTATATATTTGCTACTAATTGGCATTCTGCCCTGTACAATACAGAGGTATTGCCCATTCCACAAGAAACTTACATTCTCAGCATTATATTTATAAATCACTTTGAAGATTAATAACTCCATATGAATGTTAAACATTATTTTTCATAGTTCATAAGTTTTTTTTCCCCATGTTCCTGCTCGGGTATTATCCCCATACTTTCAGAGCATCTTTTCTTTAGGATTTCTTTTGAAGTATTGATTGGTTTCCAAAATGCAAAAGGAGCTTGAATGCTGTTTTATTGTTCAAAAAGAGTGCAGTTGCTAATAGTCCGAAGACTTGCATCAGAACTCCTTGCTTGACTTACTTTTCATTGTTTTGCATATTCCCTTGCTCTCTTTGAATTTCTGCATTCATTAGTTCTCAAACCTCGTTATGTAGTCACAGGCAGTTACCCAATTATCCTGTCTCTATTAATGAGTCCTTATCCAAAATGTAATCTTAGTGTAATGCTATTGACTTCAGTGGTTTTACAGCTGAGATAAATGTTGCCAATTTCTTTGCTTTTTGCTTTGAATCAAGTCTTTTGTCCTGTCTTTTTTGTTTGTTTGTTTGTTTTTTGCACGCCTCTCTGCCCCCCAGAGAGTTTCTTTGCTTTTCCAGATACAAGAACATGTTGCTCAGAAACAGTTCAGCAAAAGCTTGGGGTCACTGTCCTGGACTCTTCCACAGATACATTTACTGCTACAGAAAGGGGATTGAATTAGATAGAGTCATGCAGCCACTTGCAGATTCTGAATATGGGAATAAGACTATGTCACAGTCCTAGGTGGGTAATTGTCTGTGTTTTATCCAGAGAAAAATATAAACTTTGCATTCCACTGAAAGAATTACAAAGCTATCTTGGAAAATAAATTTGATTTGTTTTTAGAAATGCTTATTACATACAGAAGAAATTTCATCTTCTGTCTACACATTAATTGGAGTGGGGAGATGCTAACTCTGCAGTACTGAACCATCAAAAGAGCAGAGAAGGTCACAGCTATATAATATACTTGTTGAGTCACTGAAAAGGAAACCAGAAACTAAATGCAGACTGCCTGTTGAAGCTGTAGAACTTTAACCTATCTTTTCCTTGTAGGGAACCTAGTTTAAGATATTTTTTTCTGGGTAAGGATTGATTGTTTTCAGTTTGTTCTGTTTGAGTTCAGGAGTCAGAGGAGAGTTACTGAGCAAGACTCCTCTCTAATCTCTCCCACTTTGCGTAGAGTACTGTTTATCACAAGCTAACTTTACGTTTTTCTTTTTCTGCAGGCTGATGGTTTTGTCCTGAATGACGATTTCCCTAAGTTAATAATTCTCCAGAAAGCAGCTGTAAACAAAAAGGAGAAGAAAAGAGAACATCAACAAAACTGTAGCTCAGCAAAAATATCCCAGGATGTGAATTCTCACTGGAAATTCAGCTTCCAGTTCAGACACCCTGATATCTGCTGTTTTATTTTTTCTCTTTCCAAACTGCTCTTTTGTTCCAACTTTTTTTTAACTATATCCTTTCTTAGATTTACAAGCAGTTGCTATTTTTAAAAAAAACCTTTTCTTATAACTATTTACCACAGCTGTGAGCTGGATTTGTAAAAAGTAGGATAAATTCAGAACTGACAGGATTTTTTTCTTGGTGATATTAGTTTGGCTGCATCATGGCGGATAAAGGTTACAGTTACTACCGGGCAGTAATATTCACTGCCATGTTTGTTGGCTACACACTATACTATTTCAATAGAAAAACATTTTCATTTGTAATGCCCTCAATCATGGAGGAAATAAAACTGGACAAAGATGACTTGGGTAAGAGCTTTCTTTGTGATAAAAGTTTGTGCATGTTTTCTCTTGGGCTATATCTGGTTATGTTGGGTTACCAGAATCTATCCATTAAATGTATATTCTATCCATTTAAAGAAGTGGAGAGAGGAATCACCTATTGTAGAGTTTTGGTTTATTTCTCTCTAGAAACTTCATCTTTAAAATCTAGAGTCAAATCTGTATATCTTTATTCATGCATGTTCCTATAGTGCCGCTGACTTCAGTGAGACTGTCCAAGGCAAGCTGATTTGATCTATATTTTGTAGTAAAAAGATTTCAGTGGGTAATGCATGCTTTGTGTGTGCCTCATTGATAAATCAGTTAAAAATCCATAGCTGTTTTTTAGAAAGATTTCTTCCTTTCGATATACCACTTACATTATTTAAAATTAAATAGATGTTTTAAAATTAATTGTTGTTGGCGTTGAAACTATTTCATTTGTTGCGATTTTACTCAGCTTGGTCATTTGAAATTAATCAGTTTTACCTTTTGTGCAGTTAATATCCCTTTATAAATCTGAGGCACTGAAACAATACTACAATGTTATTTAAAAAACAATTACAAAAATCTTGTGTTTGTTGGAATTTTTACAAAACCAAAGGGAGAATTCTATTGTTTGATTTTTTTTGTAAATGGGTAGTTTTATTTTAGTGTGGGTATTTTAAACAGCCTATATTTTAGACAGTTTGTCCCCTTTACTTATTCAGAATGTTCCCTTTAAAAAATTACTTCTTAATCAGCAAGAGTTGCAGAAATAGAAAATGGAAGAGACCTATGAAGTAATACTCTCTATTCCTTTGCTAGTGTAGAATTGGTCTCACCTATTGGAAGCTTTTGCTATGTCCAAATAGTCCTAGAACCAAGTTACACATAAAATTCAGAACAATCTCTCTTTGATTCATTAAACTTGATGAACAGCAGAGTCCTGTGGCACTTTTAAAGACTAAGTTTCCCATCTACAAAGCGTCTGACGAAGTGGGATTTTCTCTTATGAAAGCTCATGCGATAAATAAATCTGTTAGTCTTTAAAAGTACCACAGGACTCTGTTGTTTTTCTGCAGTAGACTAACATGGCTACCCCTTTGGGACCTAAGCTGGATGGACTCTTTAAAAAACATGAGTAGTAAAAGGAACACTGTAAACCCAGTAATATCTTAGTAAAACAAATATAGAGCCCTTGTTTAAAAATGAGTGCAGGGATGCTATTTGGTTTGACGGTAGCAACAACAAAAAGTTTTTGGCCGGTCACCATATTTTGTTTACTTTGTTGGGGGGTGGATAAGCAGAAAAATCTAATGTTGCTTAAATTAATTACTAAGCTACTTCACCTTCTGCCCCAGGTAAAACAGTAATTTTAAATATATATTCCACACTAAAATCATTCAGAACTTCAGACTGAAATCAGTGTTAACTTCATACCAGTATTCAGCTTTGAAGGGGTATATAGAGAGATTTGCTGGGCAAAATGGCCCAAACATGGTCTTGTTTGAAAAATTCAGTTGTCTCCTCTAGTCTTGGTAAACCATGGTAAGTCTTTAATGCCTAAAACACTTTAAATCTGTTCGGTTCAATAGCTGGGCACTTCATTGTATCCTTCGTGTCTCAGTGCTGGGCATGGAAAGTAAGGGAATTAAGGTGAGGATCTGTTATGTTGATTATCAGGATTTATTGATCTAAGGTGAATATTTTCAGACAAAAGGTTAGCAGTGCAGGTGGATCTATATAGGAGTTCAATTAATAAACATGCAGTCATGTGTGGATTAATCCTTGGGGTGGAATAAAAGTGCCACAAGTAGAAACAGTTCCACATTAGCTGTTTCAGGCTTTTTCCCTCGTATAGATGAGTCCATAGTCTGGTAAACTGGCAAGGGGTCTAAAAAGATTGGTTCCAAAGGGGTGGCCATGTAGGTCTAGGTCAGCCAAACAAACAAGGAGTCCTGTGGCACTTTTAAAGACTAACAAATGTATTTATTGCATGAGCTTTCGTGGGAGAAAATCCCACTTTGTCAGACGCTTTGATAAATAAATTTGTTAGTCTTTAAAAGTGCCACAGGACTCCTTGTTTGTTTAAAAAGATTGGGAAACACTTTCTTTGGAGATGCCCTTTGGTAGCACTAATGCTTCTTGGTTTATAAATCTTCCTTTGCTATGGTTTACAAACAGCATGGAATGGTCTTCAGTATGGTGAAACTGTAAACCTACAGGCTCTATAACTGCAGTGGAGTTAAAGAAGTCTCCATCCATGTGCTTTGGAGAGGAAAAAACCTGGGTGTAATATTCTTATGTCTTTCTCAGCGCAGGTACTAATATTAAAGACAGTATCCTGCTTAGAATCCTGGTAACTCTTCTGGAAACCAACTAGAAAGCTGTTGTCATTCTAATAATATCTAGAGCAGGAGTGCACAATCTTTTTTAGCCAAGGGCCAAATTGCATTTTCTAAGGCCACTTGAGGACCACAAATGCAACGTGTGGGGGGAGGGGTGTGTCATGTCACATGATCCCCCCCCGCCCCCCCGCTCGCTCCACTCCCAGAGGGCCGCACAGAACATGCTCGCGGGCCGCATGCGGCCCAGAGGCCACAGGTTGTGCACCTCTGATCTAGAGGAATTGATTTCTGCCTGAATGACAACTCTTTGAGCGTGCTCCAATAGGAACCTGAGTTAACCATCTTGTTACAAAATGTGTTACTGAAGTGTGCCTGTGGGTTCTAATTTATTGCAGGTCTCATCACCAGCAGCCAGTCTGCAGCCTATGCTATCAGTAAATTTATCAGTGGAGTCCTCTCTGATCAACTGAGTGCCCGCTGGCTCTTCTCATCAGGGCTTTTACTTGTGGGCATAGTCAATGTTCTTTTTTCTTGGAGCTCTACTGTTGCAATGTTTGCAGGGCTGTGGTTTCTGAACGGGCTTGCACAAGGACTGGGATGGCCACCATGTGGGAAGGTGCTACGCAAAGTAAGTATACTTTGAAATGTATTTATTTATTTATTTATTTATTTTTTGGCAGAGATGGAGTCCCAGACTTGTATACCAGGAGCAGTGTTTAATTCGTGCCTTGGCACCTCTACCTCTGGGCCTGGCAGTTCATAGCCCTGGCACTTCCGGGCTTGCCACATGAGTTATTAAAGTAATATAATTGCTTGAACCCCAGCACCTCTTTCATTACAAATGAAATAGTGACCAAGAGACAATGAGTAGAGGATGATACAGGAAAGACTGCTTTGGGAAATTCTTTGCAGCTCTTCTCTAACTTCTTTCAGAGCAGGTACTGTATGGAGAATACTGCAAAAATGCTTGCTCTGGGATCAATGGCCAATTCAGAACTCTTCCCACTTCTAGCAGAGGATGCTGTATAGGTATGGCTCCAGGCATGGTGTCTGTGGTTGAAATCCCGGCTGCTTTATCCCCTGCCTTTCTTGGAGTAGGAGTCTCATATGCCTTCTAGAGCTTATTCAGGCCAAGAGTACTAAAGCTGAGGAGTCAGTTACTCCATTTGTTTATCTTAAGCAAGACACATTGGTTGCTGATTATAGTTTAACTTGTTCAGTCTCCCTAGCAGCAGAATTTGTAGTCATGAGAAACCCCAGCTGTTGAATTCCACCCTTCAGTTGTGAAGACAGAGGCACCGTAGCACTTTCGTTCTAGCATTTGTCCACTGGTGAGAGAAGGAATGATAATTAAAGTGTGGGTTGAACTGGCAGTGGGCACATGCGTTATAAATCACAAGCCATATCATGTTGCATTTCAGGATATTTTAAGAGAATGGTACGTACCCCTTCTGCCGCCAAGAGGAAAAAAAAATCCAATCTGCCTACACAGAATATCAAATGACATACAGAACACTGTCTGAGCAGGGCTCCTGCTTGATTATGTGTCTGTTAGCTTGCCACAAAAGCCACAATTGGATAATTTAGCTGTGTGAGGAAAAAATGCTTAATATTATAGAGCTATTGCAGGGGTGTCAAATATGCAGCCCGCAGGCTGCATACTCTTCCATCCAGCCCGCGACTGCACTCGGCGGGACCACACTCTCTCCCTAGCAGAGACAGAGAGAGTGTGGTCTCGCATACCCAGTGGCCTGATCCTATTCCCTTTGCTGTCAATGGAAGCTATACCATTGGCTCCCTTAGAAGCAGGATTGAGCCCGCAGCAACCTTTCTGTCAGCAAGGGTCCAGCTCGTGCTGAGCTCTCTCAGGCTATGTCTACACTGGCAAAGTTAAGTCGACTTAAAAGAGCGGCAATACTCTAAATCGACCTTGTTAAGTCAACCTAACAGAGCGGCAATACTTTGTCAACTTAAGTTGATCTTGGTAAGTCAATTTAATGGCTTTAAGTCGACTTAATAAGGTCAACTGAGCACTAATCCCCGTCCACACTGGCTTTAAGTCGACTTAAGAAGTCGATTTAAGGCTTAAATCAACGTCAGAGGAGGTGTTATTAAGTCGACTTAATAAAAGCCCCGTGTGGACGCGGCTTTGTTTAGGTCGACTTAAGCCTCCTTAAGTCGATCTAACTTGCCAGTGTAGACGCACCCAAGGCCTCCACTGCAGTAAGGATCAGGGCCCTAAGGTTACAAGATGAAGCTCTTGATTATCCCCTCATCTGGTACAAGCCAGGCAGACAGCTTCATCAAGCAAGTTAGAAAACTTCCTGTATATTACTTTCCTCAGCTGTAAATGGGAATAAATCTACCCTACTTCACAGAGTTGGGATCTCTGAGTCATACAATGTTGGCAAAAAACTTTGAGTTCCGTGGATGAAAGAGGATATTGAAGAGTCAAATATTTTGATATCCAGTTTTATAAACCCCCGTCTGCTAAGCTCTGAATGTTGGACTTGATTGCAGGGTTTTGGAGTGGAGTCTAATCTTCAGTCCATGGCACTTTGCTCACACTCTTTCTCTGTTTCACAGTGGTTTGAGCCTTCCCAGTTTGGGACGTGGTGGGCAATCCTCTCCACCAGCATGAATCTGGCTGGTGGCTTGGGCCCCATTGTTGCTGCTCTGATGGCTCTGAGCTACAACTGGCGCACAACTCTGTCCATTTCTGGTTTCATCTGCGTGGGTGCCTCATTTGTTTGTCTTGTCCTAATTAAAAATGAGCCCTCAGATGTTGGGCTGCCGAGCATTGAACCAGGAGCCACGAAAGGGAAAAAAGGTGAGCCTTGGACTCCTCATCTTACAATTAAGGAGTGCAGGCAGCAGCTGGAGCAAGACAAAATAGGACATTTCTACCAAAATTTGATAGTCTGAGTGTCCCTCCAGCTCCCTGGTGCTGGAAACACACCCTTCCCATTTCCCGAACTTGGTGCTCAGCATCATTTAACTTCAGATCTGTTGGCAGTCATATAATTGAACACTGGAGGTATTATGGTTAAGGAACACGTGTGTTTCAACTCCTGTGTGTCTCACAGTGCAAAAGTATTGGTGGCTTGAATTGTGCGAAAGCCTGTTTTCTAATGGAGTCTCATAAGACGAGGAAAGATCCTGACCCCTTTTTGTATCTGTCCATTTTGGCACTGACTCTGTGTGACCCTCAACAAATCACTTCAGCTCTGTGTGCCATAGTCTCCCCATCTATAAAATGTCTCTATGTTAATGCTTTTCTATTTCCCGTGGGGTCTTAAATTATTTATGTGGCGACCTGAGATCTTCCCTGCATGGAACTTTTTTTTAATCCTACTACCAAACTTTCCCACTATTATGGCAGCAGATCCTTTGATGTCCCAGTCCTGCATAGGGTTCTAGTGCAGAGCATAATTATTTGTTACTTACCGAACAGCAGGGAGAAGTGCTGACTTTGGCATGTCCCCACATATCTCCAATAAACAGAGTATTCTGCCTCCCGTTTTGTTGACCCCCAGTTTGAGCGGACTCTGCTCAACATTTGATGTCCTGAACTAGAACATGTAGTTAATAAATGTTGGGTCAGTTCATTGGGACATGACGCTTCTCTTGAGGGCAAAAGGAATGGAGGGTTGTTGCAACACAGGGACTGTCACTGGATTTAAAAGCCTACAAAAGTAGATATAAAGTGTTCAGTTCTCTATCACCCTGTAAACTTTTGCTGCCGGAACTGGCATTTAATAGTTGTCTTGGAAACACAATTGCTGCCACAATGTGTTGGGGATACCAGGGTAAGCATGACCCTGGCAGGTTCCTGTGAGAACCAAGCAGCTAGCTGAAACAGTCTCTCTGCTGGGATGTACACAGCTTCTTTTGCGGTTTAGTAAGGAGGACTAGAAACAAAATCTGGAGGAGCAGACAGTATGTTCTGCAACATCCTCTACGGAACTGTTCACTGAAAACTGCAACAGAGGAAAGTGATGGAGAGTAAAATGTACTTTATCCAGGTGAATACATTTCACAGACAGGTTTCTTTGTACAGAGCAAATGTGTGCTGGAAGTGGCCTGTCGGTGCAAGTTATCTGAACGACTTTACATTTAGAGAAGCATTACTGCTACAAGGCCGCTCCCGCTGCACAGTTTGCTCATAGATTCCCTACCCCATACCAGGTTGATTGTCCAAGTGGTGTAATAGTGTCTCTACTAATTCTCCTTTCAGCCTCATCCAGAGATGATAGCACCCTGGCAGAGCTGCTACTCTCCCCATACCTCTGGGTCCTCTCAACTGGCTACCTGGTTGTCTTTGGAGTGAAGACATGTTGTACAGATTGGGGTCAGCTCTTCCTGATTCAGGAGAGAGGACAGTCTGCTCTCGTGGGTAAGATACAACTGTCTCATTTTAAAGCTTAAGGCTGTGATTTTCGAAGATGCCTTAAGGAATGAGGTGTCCAGTTCCCATTTTAATGGGATCCAAGTACTTTTGAAAATACCAGTCCAGATGATTAGGGTTACTGAAAGTCCAGAGGGGTAGTCATGTCAGTCTAGTTCAGCAGAGTCCTGTGGCACTTTTAAAGACTAACAAATGTATTTATTGCATGAGCTTTTGTGGGTAGAATTCCACTTCATCAGATGCTTGAAATGGAATAGGAAAACTTACAGTATGGAAGGGATTAAGTAAATTAAGTACCCTTCACTGCATTTACTTAATCCCTTCCAAACTGTAAGTTTTCCATTTCAAGCATCTGATGTAGTGGGATTCTGCCCAGGAAAGCTCATGCAATAAATATATTTGTAGTCTTTAAAAGTGCCACAGGACTCCTTGTTTGTCTTGCTGAATGGAAAAAGGGAGTGGCCAAGAAATACATGGACTTCCTCATTAGGTCACAGGTTCAAATTCAGCCCAGGCTAGTAGCAACTGAAAGTTGGTGTCCATTGCTGGTTATTTGGTGGTGTATGTGAAATGAGTTTGTGTGTCTGACCAGTTCCTAAAGACCAGGTGTCCATGACTGAGAAATCTCCAGCACTAAGGGCACAAATTGGCTCCTTTGTAGAGAGATCAAGAACTGATTAAGTTATGGTGATTTGAATAATCTTCTTACCTCACCTCAAGGGGTCTTTATAGATCAATGTTGGGGCACACTGGCAGGGAGACAATGTGTGGAAAAAATCTCCCATGCCGGTACCTGGTTTGCTTCTCTTTGGACAGAGAATTTCAGTCTCCTGGATTGTTAGTATGGCTCTACTTATCAGCTATTAACTCAAACACTGCTTAACTAAAAATCACAAACAATTACCAGATGGCTCTGAGAAGAACTTGGGAAACTGAAAGAGAAGGCAAAGTGTAAGCATTTCAGTGCTAGCTGCTCCATTCTCCTTTTGTACTGAACTGCTCACTGTGTACAAACATAAACCATTGTTTTGTGTTTCCTACCTGGATCTGATTGCCTAACCATCCCCTTATCCTGTGTTCTAGGTAGTTCCTATATGAGCGCTTTGGAGATCGGAGGCCTGGCAGGAAGCATTGCTGCTGGGTACCTTTCTGACAAAGCAGTAGCACAGGTAAGCAGTCTGGAACCATGTCCACTCCATTATTCTCAGTAGCAATGCTGGTAGCTCTCAGGGTAATAACTGGAGTGTCTGGCAGCTCTCAACGTGGATGTTCCAGGAGCGAGAGAACCACAAAGGTACAAAGTTGTCACCCAGTGGATGTAAGATGCCTGCTTCCTGGGCTGCCAAGGAGTGCAGATGCAGATTCAGTGACACTTTGGCTATGTCTACACTTGCTAAAATTAGTTCGAATTAGTTCATGCCATTCATGGCACTTGCTTAGTTCGAATTAGCGATCCTCATTCATTTCAATGGCCGGTTAGTTCGAATTAAGAAATTAGTTCAAATTAACATGGCCACATTGGTTAATTCGAACTAGTTAGTTCGAATTAACCCTTTAGTTCGAATACCCTATTCGAACTTATTAGTTTGAATTAAGGAAGCCCTTAATTCGAACTAACTAAAGCCTAGTGTAGCCATGGCTTTAGTTAGTTTGAAAGCCTCCTTAATTCGAACTAACTTGCCAGTGTAGACACAGCCCTTAACACTAGTTGATTTCTTTCTTTGTAAACACTTCAGAAGAGACAAAATCTTTTCTTTCTAACAACAGGGATTTTCCTCAGGTGCCCAACTCCCATTTCAAATAGCATTTTGGAATCTGTCTCCTTTAGGCTTCTTTGAAAATCCCAACCAACATGCTCTGTTCAGAGGTGTGGGTAGCATGTAAATGCCCATCCCATATTAGAGGTGGTCAGTCTTTAAATTATTTTCTGCTCCCTTCTTCCTGCAAGCTTCTGGTGTTTGCTGAAACTGTATCTGGTCTGCTGTAGTTTTGCAAAACCCAAACCACCCCTGATCTGCCCTGCACAGAGAGTTGGGATGGGTGGACATGGGTCCAGTTCATTAACATATTTGATTATTTCCAAATCAAAGCTTTAACAAGCATATGGAAACAGCCTGATGGGTGTTATCGGAGTCCTAGCATTTCCCTGCTGGAGTCCTTTACTAGCAAAGACAGCCCGGGGCTCTTTTATTGTTGTCAGGAGTAGTGGCACCATCTTTCATTCATTTGTCTAGGGGAGTCATAACATGTATCGTGTTAAAGCAGAACTTCTGCTGGGGCCTTTTTCTAGATAATGGAAATAATAAACATGACTCTAAAGCAGACTAGCACAGAAGTGGATCTATACCGTGGAAGTCACTAGCTGAGACCTTCCACGGTCACCTTAATCTTGTGTGATTAGTAGACACTTCTGCAAAGAGATAAAAGCTACCTACTCTGGCCAGTTCTGTAGAGCCCTGTGCAGATACAAGAATTTGAATCTACATCCATGCTAATTAACTTGTAATCAACCTGTGATCTGCACTCTATATGTATCTGTCCCTATACCAGTATCCTATCTTGCTGTTAGAGCTCTGCACAGATACAACATTTTGAATCCGCATCCGATCTGCAAAGATGGTAAACAATACAACTGCATGAGCAGTTACAGATAGCTGTGGATTTGCAGGGCTCTACACTTTGGTGTCCACAATTCAAAAAGGATGTTGAAAAATTGGAATGGATTCAGAAAAGAGTTACAAGAATTATTAGGATCTGGAAAACATGCCTTAGTGAGAGGTTTAAGAAACCCAATCTATTTAGTTTACACTAAAGGAATGTTAAAAGGTGGCTTGATCATGGTCTACAAATACTGTAACATACATTGGGAAGATTTCTGCTAGTAGAAGGCCTTTAGATTGAGGGCTGAAGTGAGATAAATTAACTACAGTTAAAGTTATTAAGGATAATTAACCACTGGTACAAGTGACCTTGGGACACGGTGGAGTCTACATCATTTGGAGCCTTTGAGAAAGACACAAGTCTTAATTTATAGACATACTGTCATTCAAACAGAGGTTATGAATTTGATGCAGAAATTACTGGGTGAGATTCTGTGTTATACAGGTCACGTCCTCCCTTTTGGTCCTAACTTCTGTGTATCAGTTGGTGTATCTTTCTCTTGTTTTCTGTGTGCATTCTCTCTCTCTGTTCCAATATGTTACAGGCGGGTCTGTCAAGTTATGGGAATCCTCGACATGTGCTCCTGCTTTCGATGATGGCAGGAATGTCAGTTTCGATGTACCTCTTTCGGGTCACAATCACAAGTGACTCTCCTAAGGTAACCCATGCACAAGCAGTTTTTTGTTCCCATTCAGCATGTACTGAGACCAAAGAACTGATCACAGTTCAGGTGATGGCGAATATTCTTGCACTCCATGTACTGATTAGCACAGGTTCCAGGAGGGGATTCCTGTGTTGTGGCATTGGAAGTTCTGCATAAAAATGGCAGAACTGTGACACCACATTATTTTGAATTTGAGTACTGGCAGTATGCTCAGTGCCAAGGAAGAACCAATCCTGCCAGGAGGAATTCAGTCTTGCTATTAGCAAAGCATGCTCAAACACTAATGACTTCTGTTGAAAACTGTAGCTCTTCCTCTGACTTCATGATCCACTTCCAGAGCATCCTATTTGAAAGAATTATTAAATGGATTGTAGCATGGCTTTCTGGAGTGCTGTTTCAGAAACACCTTTTCTGGAAGTTATGGGTTCTGTCTGCAGCTGAGAAATTTAAAGTAGTATTGGGACCCTGAAGTCTAGTCAGTTTCACAAACTCAACTGAAAACAGCTGGAGGGTCCTAGCTTGCCCCAGAATCCTTTGCCAATTTAAGTGATTTTACTATCACAATTCAGGTCCCCCCCCCCCCCCCCGCTGTGTGAAACTCCCACAGATGAGGGAGAGATTCCTCTGCAGAGTCAAACAGAATATAACAGCACTAATGAATGTACAGAGTAAATAAACTGAAATGGAGAAAATTATTCCTCTGCTCTCTTCCACTTAAATTACCTGGGGTGTTAGTAGTAGTATAAAACAGGTGGCAGCATCTGACTTTACAGAGGAATACAGAGATCTTCCGTTGAGCCATCCCATTGGCAAGAATTAGAATCTTGCAAAAACTGATGAGTAGGTACGGCTGATTCTTTGTGGCAAGTGCTGCTTGTTAGGGCCAATAGGATAAAAAGGAGGTGGAACCAGCTGTTTGGAGAGAGGGAATTGGAGTCTGAGAGAGCTGTCTCTGCAGGGAAACTATAGGAGCAGTCATGACAGGGGGACGGTTTAGTTAGAGGTTACTGTTATGGTGGTGGTTCAACTTCCAGTAAAGTCAAACCGCAGGAAAGTGGTAAGTTTGAACTCTGACTATTCAGGGCTGGAGGGGAACTTCACCTGTTCATGTAACTAAAGTGTTACTAGGCAGAAGAGTGTTTAAGCTGATGGTATCCCTCTAATGGTGAGGATTTTCTCAGTACAAATTTGGCAGTTCTCTGACATTTGTGTGCTCTATCTCACGCTCTCTGCTGGTTGCCAAATACATGGAATTTCACTTCTACCCTTTTTATTGTTTCCTCACATCTTCAGGAAAATGACTTCTGGATTGTAGCCTTGCATCCTCTCGCTGCTGTCACAGGCTTAACAGAACAGGAGGTTTCTGCCTTTTCTTTCTCTCACCCCTTTTGCCTGTTTCTACTCTTACTGACTCTTTCCTAGACTGAAAGGTTGGTTAGTTCAGTGAGATTTATAACCATGGCATTATGAAGAGTGCTGTAAGTTTGGTTTTTTTAAAGAATTTCATAATTTTATATTATTAAACTAACTGAATCTTAATAAAGCCAGTACAGAACACTGAGAGGTCTGGGGATGTTTATTCTGTAGATGAAATAACCAGCATTAGCAAGCATGAATAGCAGTCTCATGGCTAAGACACAGCACTTGGAATCCAGACTTTGCTTACATTCCTGTCTCTGCCATTGACTTCCTGTTTGACTTTTGACGAGTCTTCTTTTTGCCTCAGTTTCCCAAGCGGTAAATTTCTACCCCATAGGGGTGTTGAGGCTTAATTCATTAATAGTTGTACAGCATTTTGCAATCCTTAGATGAAAAGCCTTATAAACCCTTTATGGGCCGTCAGTCGGTACCATTGCTCACATGCTTTCAGTGCCAGTTTCTTAAAGTATTTTCCACTCCTAGAGTCCACGTTCAGACAACTACTTTTTAACAGAATGTGGGATTTTCTGATGACAGCAGGTATAAATGCATTGACCAACATCTGTCTATAAAATTATAATGGCTTTTAATCAACATGCTTCAGAATGATTTTTAAAAGTTTTCCATGAAGCAAATGCCTTTTCTGGTTCATTTCACTGTAACTTAAAGCTCATTAAACAGAAATTTGGCAAAACAAACCAACTACATCTTCCTATGGAAAGGGCTTCATATTGAGATCTGGCTACAGGACAATTCAAACTGTCATTCAGAGCCATAAGTAAAAACAAGTTCTTGCTAGCAAGTTGGTAATGTGCTGACCAGTGCAGTCAGGGATGTATTAACTTATAAGCTATCTTACAAAGTTATGTGGCAGGGCCGGCTCTGTTTCAAATGGTTAGATTTTATATCCATGGGCAAGGAGCCAGAACAGTTCAGATTGAAATATATTGTATGGAGAGCTTGAGTCATTTAGCCAACGTCAATAGTAGTCAGACGTAGCGATCCCATTTCTGAATACCCTTTGTTTGTGTCGACAGCTGTGGATACTGATTCTAGGAACTATCTTTGGATTTTCTTCTTATGGACCAATTGCATTGTTTGGCGTAATAGCTAATGAGAGCGCACCATCCAACCTGTGTGGCACCTCCCATGCTATTGTTGCTCTAATGGCCAACGGTAAGTGACGCTCCCTCGCCTTCACAAAAACCGCAAAACCTTTCTTCTATAGCAGCAAGAAGTCTTACTTCCAGATGATCTTAGTTTGGCAAGGTAAGATTCTAAATGGGCTCTCATATTCTTGATATGATCAGTTGCTTCTTAGTGATATAAAAAGTTGTCTCTCAAGCAGCACAGTTGAAAGAATTGAAAGCAAACACCTCTGCAGTTGACCTTTGCTTATTCTATAAAGATATTCTCTGCAGACCTGACACTCTCACTAAACAACTTCCCTAATCTTACACTTGATTCTCAAAATGCTTCATGCTCCAGCCCACCGTAAAGCGTTCTGTGGGCCATGTTGAGGACTGCAGCCTCAAAGGACAATCTTCGGAGACTGCAGATATCCATATTCTTAACAGGTTGAATTTAGATATGGATACGGTTGGCACATGCCAATTGCATCTTTTGTGTTGGGCCTTTTCAAACCTTTGCCTCATAAGTCACCATTAGAGACTTCTTGTCAAAGTCTTACCATTAAACCTGGGCCTTTTCCAGGCCAGTGAAGACTTTAGGGAAAAAAAGACCACTGACTGTGCAGAGGGTTAACTTATTCGGGAAACACTTCATGTTGTTAATATGCTCTTTAGGATTTTTTTTTTTTTTCCCCTGAAAAAGAAAAACAAACAAGTCCAGTACTCTGGGAATTATGGGCAGCATTAGAAGATCTGGATAAAATCTGAGTTTTTGTAACATACGGGTCACAATGAGAGAAAGTCCAGTTGAAATTTGGACCCAAACATCCCCAAATCTCAGAAGTGTTTAAACTCTGCAGTTTTGGATCAGACATAGTTCTGGTCACAAGTGAAAATGCTGCACAGTCTAGTAGTCTGTCCCCTTCTAAGACTTTATCGTCCAAATCTGGATAAACTCTGCCCGAGCACAAAGTCTGTAGCAAGGCAAGGATTCATGTGTGTATCAGCTGCAACTCATTCCTCACTTTCATCATAAACATTTGTAAACAAAGATAACTGCAGGCACATGACTTGTGCTTGCTTGTCTTTCACAGCTAAATGGAATCCCTTGCATCCCTGAGTTCTCTGGCAGTGAAAATCACCAGTAGAGAGGAAAGGGGGGCCACAGACCAGGGGTGGGCAAAATACGGCCCACGGGCTGGATCTGGCCCACCTGAGGCCTCTGTCCAGCCCACCGCCCCTGGCCGCTTTCCCCACCCCCTTTCCCCGGCTTCTGCGCCGTGTCCCTCACAGCCAGCACTGAGCCACTCTGGGGCATGGCCGGTACTGCGCCACCCCCTTCCGCTCCCCTAGTTGGAACTGCAGGGCCCCCTTCCACTTCTCGGCCAGCGCTGTGGCGCATCAGGGTCAGGGCTGCGCTGATCTGTTCCGCCGTTGCCAGTGCTGCATGGAGCCGGATGGAGGCCAGCGCTGCAGCGCTTAGGAGCTGGGCCAGCGCTGTACTGCCCCATTCCACATCCCCTTCCCCCACAGCTGGCCTTCCTTCATTCCCAGCCCTTCGTGCCTTCCCCCCGGCTCTCCTCCCCTACTGGTCCACCCCCCTGGCTCTCCAACTGGCCCTCCCACTGAATTTTATTGCCCTCCCCTGCCACAGCCCATTCACTGAGGCACCCTAAAAGAGTGACCCCAAGAAAAGAATTGAGAGCTATTGAATAACTAGCTCCATTTTCCCAGGCAGGACAGAATTGCTCTCTACTGTGTGTTATAATGCTGTGTTCACTGTTTAAAACACCTCCAGCTGTGAGGTTGAAGAATTTTTATAAATGCAGGGTACAGTGCAAAGAGCAGTGTCAGCAAGAGAAACTGGAAGGGTCCTCTGCTATTAGGAACTCTAAGTCTATTCTTTTCTCCCCGTTATTCTTGCAGTCGGTGGTTTCCTGGCTGGATTGCCTTTCAGTACTGTAGCCAAGCACTACAGTTGGGCCACAGCCTTCTGGGTAGCTGAAATAATATGTGCCATCAGCACTGTAGCCTTTTTCTTGTTACGGAACATCCGCACCAAGATGGGTCGGGTACCCAAGAAGATGGACTAAAGATGAGCAGCGAAGGTACTATGGCTACTCCTGATGCTAGCGTGGAATGGCAGTTGGCTACTAACTGGCCTGGGACTGAGTTTCCTACCAATCCTGCCTAGACAAAAATGGAATAGATCAGAATATGTATCATAATTTCATTTAATTTTAGTCATATTTCTGTTTGGAAAGGCACAGGGTCTTCAGTGGCTGTTATCTTTTAATGCCTACAGCATTTCTGGTTATTCAGTTACAGTTTACATTTCATGGTCTCACCTTCTGTCTTATGGTATTGTTAGTGAAGTAAACAGAGACTTGGTTGCTAGAAGTACTACAGAAAACTGGTACCTGGTGCTATACGTAGCCTTTTTGCTGCTGGTATCGGACACAGACAGTGTTACTGTCAATTCAGCCTCATTTCTTACAGAAATAGTATTAGCGAGCATCTCTGCCTATTTTCATTCACCTCCATCTGTAGATGTTGATGCAGCTGTGACCTAGCTTCCTCTACCATGAGCTACCTCTGTGTCACCCTCCCCAGAAGCAGAGATCGTTGGCTCATTACTAAAGAAAAGCACTGCTCTGTCAAAGGCTGAACAGTTACTGGTCCACCGATTACAGCAGATCCCTGCCATTCCAGCAAAATAGCCTCCTTTTCAGTAACTACAAATGTGCAGAGTTCTTGAAACACCAGTCCAGAGATAGGAGCATTGTAGAACAGTTACTTTTTGCTGTTAAATTAGTCACCAGAGCAAACCTTAGAGTGTTAACGGACTGCAAAAACAATGGCTAACACCAGATAAAATAGTACCCCCACAAGTAACAAGGAAATTAGTTTAAGCATGTATACGGGAACAGCCTCCCCCAAGTACACATTTTGTGTAGCTCCCATTCTTTCTTCATTATCCAGAAAAGTCTTTGAGCAGTCTTTTTATCATTTAGGTTGCAGATGATTATTTCAGGGGAAAGCTTACATTTCTACGGCACCGGTTCCAGTGAGCTGACCCAGGTGGAGTATTGTTAGGTTAAATTGCAACATATGGGCTGCTTACTATTATGGCCACTTGTTAGCAGGAGCATTGCTCCTTGGTATTAAACGTGTCTTAGGTTAAACTTTTTTCACCAGGATTTTTTGTTAGTGCTCCTTGTAGGGCTTTAGTTCTTTAGAATGCTGCTCAACGGCACCACAGGAATGCTACCTTCTCATAACAGATTGTTCTGTTACTGCAGTCAAGAGCTAGGAACCAGTCTTAACAAAATGGCTAACTACTGTACAACAGTCAACTAAATTGGATACTTCATCATGAGTACCAAGAAATATTGTTTACCTGCCAACTGTGAAATAAAAATGAAGCAATGCAATGGGACCATGAGCTTCCTTGTGCAAAGGGACCAAGAAAAAAAGTGAGAGCTTTTGCCGGGGGGACATGGCTCTTTCTACACGGAGCAGGCTTAGTCAGATGTAGCCATTTTATACTGCCCTTCCTGCTGCTCATCCTCAAAACAGTGCAGACTCTAAGGAACGGCTGGGGGTGGTTTAGAGGCTTTTTTTCCCAGTTTATTCCTTCTTCATTTCACCCACCACCCGTGCCTGAAATCCCTTGTTCCTGTTCACACAGAGGTAGCACCCTTCCAAGAGTGTTCTGGGCCCAGTAAAGCACACATCGAGCTAGAATGGTAACACAGAGCACCAGAGCGACAAGAACCAGGCTGCAGGTTTTCTGTCAGCCGAAGCTAGTGATACACTGCCAGCTCATTCGAGCTCCAGCGAGAGAGAATGCATCCAGTCTACAAATTAACCAGCTGTCCACACTTTTAGAGAATGTTTATTACTTGTACATCCAAAGGGGCCATTTGTCTGAGGCATAAATTAAAGTTGCAGAGAAAAACAAATATATATATATACACACACAGAGTAAGAAAGGGGAGTCTAGCTGAGGTATTGCCACCATGTTGTGTCTTGTCTTCCTCTTTGTTACAGGGGCAGCAGGAGAGCTGCCATCAGAGCTTCAACCACACAGGGCCATTCTTACTTATACAAATAAAACTCACTGTTAGGCAATGGTGGATTCCACACATGGAATAAAGCAGCTGTTTTGGAGATGAGAACAGCACAGTTTGGGACCTCATGGCTGCCTCCTCCTCCTTTGCTGCCGGAGACAGGATCCTGGGAAAGCTGTCTAGTGAGGAGACTCTCAGGGGTGATGCAGGAAAAGTCCTCTATGATCCTGGTCCAAATGGTCCAGTTTTTTCTGCTACCTCCAATGCAAGTTTCAAGTTCTGATCAAACAGCTCACACCTGATCACACACAGGGAAACATCAGGATCAGAAGGGGGTGACAAAATCAATCTAAAACTCAACACATAGCGGTGTTTTTAATTGGGGAACACTAGTTGCAAGACAGCCCTAAGCCTGCACCAGCTTCTCTTCCATTCCAAACTATGATAAGGGTGACATTTTGAATCAAAAGCCAGTGATTAACAAAAGCAGCTTGAGTTCACCTTTCCTATCTGACGTGCCAAAACAGCTTAGAAAATATAAAGCTTGATTGCCCCCTTGAGGGGCTAGAAGTGCAGTGGGGGCCTTGCCAAGAAAAAACGTGTCACATTGCTCAAATGGAATAACTCTGGAGAAAGTTTCCTCTGACCGTTAGTAGAGGACAAGAGTCAGATTGGTGTCCTTTGAGAACTTCCTGAAAGAACCTGACAGTGTTGATATGGTATGGAATTTAATCAAGCAATCTTGTTAGGCTTGTGATTGACCAGTATTGTAGTTTTGCTGGAAGCACAAAGCAGTCAGAAAACCAACGAGAGCACTAGTTAGCAGCACCAACTGAAATAGAGTCCAGCAGTCTCTTACGTTTACTTTTCCTGCATGGATCTGGAAATGTGAGACAAAGACATGGGGCCTACTTCCAATTCGGTCACTAACCAAGTCACCTCAGACAATAAAATCAGCTGACTGCTTCCCCACTGTAAAATAAGTATTAAGACTTCTCTTCTTGAAAGGCTATCGTATTAATGGTTGTACAGTGCTCTGCATGTGAAGACCAGTGCAAGTGCTAAGTATCTTGTTATTCTACATATCTGCCCGCTCCCTACCTGATTGGCATCTCCAGTGAGTAGAAAGGATTTTTCAGAGCAAAGTCAGAATAAATCTCATAGATCTTGCGCAGAAGAGACTCTATCCCAGCTTGCCGTGGATCAGCAAGCACGACAAATTTGATCCCTGGAGCCATAATGAAATAAGCATTAGCATAACCAAGCTGCAAAGGTAATAATACTATGAAATACATTCTGGAATACAATTGAAAAGGGGCCTCATTTACAGGAGGAATGGGAGAACAGCCAACAGCGTGAGAAGAATATTTAAAACTTGCCTTATTTCATTTGTTATAGAAAGATTAATGACTGAGTAGTGTATTTTAGAAAGCTAAGATTGCAAACGTAGGGTATGATTTTACTTTTAGGTGCACAGAACAAGTTGTGCAACATTGGTACCGCATCTCTATGCTTGACCACCTCTAAGGAAGTCTTGCATTTCAACCATACAGGATTTTATTTCAATTCTGCAGCTAGATTACAGACTTTACAGACATGTTGGCCTATTAGTGTGTCTTGTCCATGCCTCAGTTTCCCTTGTTCTAAAGAGGAGATAATTCGTGGGTCAGAAGTTGAGGCTCAATTCTTGTTTTGTAAGTGCTATACCATTTTAGGAGCAAAGGCACTAGAAAAGGACAAAGGATTTTTTTTTTCAGTTGGCATCTATGACTCATCATCCAGTTAGAGAGCACCAGAAGTATACAGAAAGATTTACAGAGAGCTGATGGGCCTCTATTCAGAGTAACAAACACTTTAAGTCAGATACATATCATATGAACAAAGATCAGGCCTGAAAACAATGCTTTTGCAACAAGTCTAACAAAACACTTTGTTCTCTTTTCAGAAAAAGGGAGAAAGTCCCAAGACTGAACTAACAGGGATAACATGGACAGTAAATCTTACCTGTTAGAGTCTGAAAACAGTGTAGTTTAAATGTGTCTGTTTCCAACATCTCAATACCAGAACTTCCCAGCTCAGGAGACAACTGGGACCCAATTGCAAACAACCTTCACAAATAAAGAGAAATAATTTAAGTCTGAGATAAAAAGATTCCTTTTTAAGTTCCTAGAGATGTGACGCGGGAGAAGGGACATGATATGCATTCTCAATTAGTGGTTGTAGAGCGTATCTTCTTCAACCAGGGAATGGGTTGTCTTCTGACTTCGGCCAATGCCTCACAAATGATGGGCATTACTGCACTATTAATTATGACCAGTGCCATGGGAGCCAGGGCACAGAGAGCTGGACTTTGCAGTGCAAACTCACGAGTGGAACATGGAGGCAAGCATGAGCTTTTCGTTGGAGGAGAGGCGAGGCCGGCCAAAACGGATGGACACCGGGTAGTTGGCAGGGTTGCCAAGGTATTCCAGCACCTCCTTCCCATCAGCCGTGTATTTCCCATTCACATCAACGCCATTGATGGAAAGTATAGCATGTCCAACTGAAAGAATCAAAGTGAAGAGTCAGAACTGCAGCTCATTTCCTTTCAAATGGGCAGAGAAAGTAGGAAGTGCAGAAACAGACCTGACCATAGGCAGGAGGAGTCACTGTTAGATTATTAGAGAATTTATGCTTTAGCAGCATAACTACGGCTGAAACAAAGTGTCACTGGTGTATGAGACTACTCACCCCCAGCAGGATCACTATCCCGCTCCCCAACAGCCGGTACAGCCCCTTACACTCCCAGGAGGCGCATTGCCCTCCCCTCCAGCATCCTGTACCAGCACCCCACCCCCTCCCGTGCCCCGGCAGCCGGTCGGATGCCCACCCCGGATACTGTCCCGCTGCCCGAAGGCCACCACCACGCGCTCGTCGTGCAGCTTCAGCACCAGGTCCAGCGGGAAGCTGAAGGTTTTCTCGGTCTCGGAGCGCGGCGCGTAGTGATCCAGCTGGTAGATGAGCCCCCCGGCCTTGTTCACAACGTATACGCTGAAGATAGCCATGTCGGCTCCCGTCCGACGCGCGAGCCCAGGGCACCGTGGGAGACGTAGTTCTACGGGCGGCGCGGTGCCTTGTGGGAGACTCGATGGTTTTTTTCCGATCTTGGAGCGATGCGTGCTGGGAATTGTCTTTCATTCTCGGCGACCCGGAAGCACCTGTTTGTACTGGCTGAGTGCTCCGGAAGTGCAGTCAGAGCACGGGGTTTCCCGGCTCCTCTGACAAAGCGCCTTCCTTTTTCAGCCGACATCTTGAAACAGCAGCAGCTGCTGGTGCTGCCCTCTCTGCCGCGCCATGGTGAGCTCGAGCCACCCCCAGGCCTCGTTCCTGGGCCGGCCTAACGCAGCGGGCTCTGGGGGGAGCCGGAGCGGCGGGTGCGGCTCCCTCGAGGCGGCCCCTTCCCTGCCGGGAGATGCCCACGGTGGGAGGCTCACGTGTGGGGCGCCGCATGGAATCTGTCGGGGGCTCCCTCGACACCCGCCTTGGAGCCTTGTTCCTGCGCTCCCCTTGCCTGCGCCTTGCGGTCTCGGGTAGGGGCCGCTTCCCCCGAGCTGATCTGTGGGTGCGCCTGGCTTCATCTCTTCCCCCTTCTCTTCCCAGCCCCCCAAGGACGACAAGAAGAAGAAGGATGCGGGAAAGTCCGCCAAGAAGGACAAGGACCCAGTGAACAAATCTGGGGGCAAAGCCAAAAAGAAGGTAGGTATCCGTGGCACGTGGGGTCCCTGGGCCCTGCCTGTGTGCTCGGCAGCAAGGTCTGGCTGGGCTTTGTTCGCGTGGCCAGCCCCCTGCTCAGCAAGGCCCTTTCCTCCCTAATTGTTCTTCCTCCCGTGAGGTGGGGCAGTAGCCTTTCTATTGGTGGCCGGTGAGCAGTGGCTATGTGGGCAGCTTCATCCTTAACTGAGCTTCAAGGGAGCTGTGCTTAAGGCTGCACTGTGAGAGATTTTATTATTCTCAAATAAAGTCTCTAGGTTTTTTAATTATAGTAGTAAATCACACTTAAGAACTGTTGGGAGAGGGGTTATACATTTTGATATTTAACAAAGGAAACTCCAGACTGACTCCGTGGTGGCTGGGAGTTAGGTTTCCAAACTCTTCCACTGACTCCTTTGGGCAAGTTCCAAAGGGGTAGCCATGTTAGTCTAGTTCAGCAAAACAAACGTGGAGTCCTGTGGCACTTTTAAAGACTAACAGATGTATTTATCGCATGAGCTTCTGTGGGAGAATTGTCAGACACTGGAAGATGGAAACATTGAAGATGATGATCTCCATCTTCAAGCATTTGAAAAAGTCAGATTTTTTTCCCCATGAAAGCTCATGTGATAAATTTGTTAGTCTTTAAAAGTGCCACCAGAATCCATGATTCCTTTGGGCATGTCACTCTGTTTAAATTGCTATTTGTAAAAGGGCACATTTATCTCTGTTGTAGTGCTCTTTAATGTTTGAAGTTCTTTAAAATATTAGCTATTAATTGCTAGAGCCAACTGTATGTCATAAACCCCATCTAGTTTATAAACTGATTAAAAATGTTAGCAAGTTACTATTACCGTAAACTCTAGGGTTCCTTAGAATTTCGCTTGACCGAGTTATTTATTGGGGGATGTCTTATGAATATTGAATTTAAGAAATAAGGAATCTCTCTTCAAACCTTTATACCATTTGAGTTGCAAGGGGGCAAATTGCATTCTCCCCCACTCTAAAAAGGCGTTTTAATGAAGAAAATTCCACTTTCTTAGTACTTGTGGCATTGTAACTTTACTGTTACAGGGTAGCTAAAACCTAAATTTCAAATAAGAAAATTGAGTACGTGGGGTGGGAACTTGTCGCTCTTCATGCATCACAAATAAATCAGTATCAGTATGAAGCTACATTTTGCCACTTCTGGCACTATGAACAGACTTCAGGTGGCTTAACACAGATTGAATGATAGTAAAAATGCCTGATTGCTGTCTGCTCTGAAGTTTTCATTTTGTGGTGGTGGTTGTGGCATTGTAGAAGAGGCACTACTGTACATCTTAAAGCCTGCTGCTAACAGGTCAGTGCGACTAACATAGTGAATAGGTGGTCTCTCTTTAGCATTAAGTGGTCATGTAAGAAATCCCATGTGGCCCAAAGCGTTCATTGTGTTGCTTGTTTGACAGCAGTTTCCCTTGTTTTTCTTCCTGTAGAAGTGGTCCAAGGGGAAAGTAAGAGACAAACTGAACAACCTTGTGTTGTTTGACAAGGCTACTTACGATAAACTGTGCAAAGAAGTGCCCAACTACAAGCTCATCACACCTGCTGTAGTCTCTGAAAGGCTGAAGATTCGAGGTTCTCTAGCAAGAGCTGCCCTCCAAGAACTGCTCAGCAAAGGTTAAGAACACAGTGAATTGTGGGATGGGAGACCTCAAACCAGATGTTTTCTTTGATTTCCCTTATTTGTTAATTAATTTGATACAAATCTAGTTGTAGGGAGCTTGTATACAAAGGTCAATAATAAGCATTTTAAGTTTAAATTTCTCCTTTTCTCATCAGTTAAATATATATTTTAATCTCTCTAAGACCACATCAGAATTGATGTAATCTGTTCCTGCACAAGTTTCTTGTGTACATATTTTTAAAGTGTGCAAAAAATGGATGCTTGCTAGTCATAGCACAGGGGTGGGCAAACTTCTTGGCCTGAAGGCCACATCCACGGGCAGGGGTGAGGGAATGAGCAGGGCTCCTTAACTAAATAATAAATAAAATATAAATGATAAAGGGAAAATAAAATCCCAACTTGACTGGGCCCTGAGAGGAGCAGTTGCTGTACTCCAACAGCTGCAGAAGGGGCAGGGCTGCTGGGGAGAGTGGCAGCCAGACCCAACCTAGCAGTCTGGTCAAAAGGCTCAAGGGGTCTGTAGGCCATACTTTGCCCACTGCTGCCATAGTGTCTAATGGCTAACAGTAAGATCCCATCTCCATGTAGAAAATTGAGTCAGAGTATAACCAAGTCCTCTGAAACCTGGCTCACTTTTGTAGTGCCGGTTGGAACTACTGCATTCTAGACAGGATCTTTGGCTCGAGTTGCCAAAGGCCTCAACAGGAATTGATTTCAAAGTTCCCTGTCTAGAAGGCACAGGGAACATTTAATTCATGTTAATTCTTTTAATAATTGAAATGTCCTCTTGAAACAACAGGTTCTCTCTCAGCCCTGTGTTTGCATCTCAGTGTAGAGCTGTTAGCCTTTGGAAGTGTGGGCCTGCAAAGTTATCTATTGAATCTTTAAGATTCTGCAGGTTTTTTTATAATGCGTTTCCTCCCTCCTTGATAGGTTTGATCAAACTTGTGTCCAAGCACCGAGCCCAAGTGATTTACACCAGAAACACAAAGTGTGGAGATGCACCAGCTGGTGGGGAGGATGCTTAAAAAGGTGAAATGCTATTGAAATTCTGGAGTTGCAGGTATCCCTGCCTCTCTATTTATGTAGCCATTGTTGGTAGAAGTGCTAGTCAGACTCCCCACTGTAAATTTCTCATGCTGGATTTCTCCTATTCCCCTGTGAAATCCCTTCAGAATCTGCTTCGACATAGAGTAAATACACTCAATGTTGGAAGCACTAAAACTTAATTATTGCCTGTGCATGAGTGGGGGGGGGGGGGGCAAGGCATTCTAATAGCTTATATAGAGGTGGTGGTGTTAAATCATTTCTGCCAGGCTTTCTCCATGTCTTTCTGGAATTTGCTTTATGATCAATTGCAATAAACTATTCAAACTCCGAGTTCTTCATAAGAATTGTCAATGAGTAGAGAACTTGTCCTTCAAATTACAACTGTTTCAATAGGACAAGTTTTATTAGGCACTCAGTTGTGTGGAACTAGTTGTCTAACTCACTACTTTTTGTTTTGCAGGTTCTCCAGTCACCTCTGCAATCTTTATGTAAATGTATGCAATAAAATTGTTGAATTAACTTTGTTTCCTCCTTCTTAAGGGACAAGATAGAACTAAACCATTTTTAAAAAAGGGGGGAGGGGTAAATAGTAGGTAAGAACACAGGCCATGCACATGGAAGAAACCCTAGTCAGGTTTATCTCCTATAAGCACATAGAAGAGAAGAGCCTGGGGCTTTATTTTCTAAAACCCCTGGAATTCTAAAATCCTACATAGTGCACATTCTCATGAATAAATTCAGCATACTAAATCAACTTGCTTGTCTCTACAGCGGAGTGTTACTAAAGCAAGCTTCAATTAACTCCTAGTTAATCACAATGTGTGTGAAAATCAGCTGGAATCTTTTTCTCTGAAAAGGTGTTCTGATGTTGAGGCCTCAATCTCCCTTTAAGGTACCTAACAACCTTAGGATATTTTTCTAATGTTTCATAAGACCAAGTGACACTATCTTTTCTATTATGACATAGGTGAAGTCTATAAGGAAGTGTTACAGCAGAAATGATACTCATGGGCTTCAAATTATTTCCCTCTGCGGTCGCTGTCACACAGCTAAGAGCCTAAATTCATGCTAACAGTGCTGGCCATAAAGGGCTTCTTTTTCAATTACATCGTACAATAGAACACTGACATCCCACTCAGCTCTTTTAATACATGGAGATAAATGACATTCTGCTTAAGTCTTTGTTTGCTATACAGCTGGCTTATAAATGAGGTGTAAAGAAAAGCACTGATATGGGTTACAAGTTAGTCTTTGTACATAAATAGTAGGATATGTGCACTTTTCACAATGTCAGATTTTGGTCTTTCTTGGTCGGGTCTTCCTTTGATTGACTTTTTCTTTACCTGATTCTGCTTTAAACTGATGTCTGAAAAAGATACCCATGAAAAAAATCAGATTAAAACAAGCAAGAACCATACTTTAATGCCACCAGAACAGCACTAAGTAGCAGAAACTCCCACTTGTGCACACTTTATCATACTTAAAATATTTTCAAAACGTTTCTACTCTTCCTCAAGCTCTGGCCAACCACACTCTATGAACTTCATTATGTGGGTTCAAGTCTACGAATGAGCTTATACCGTTAGGACAGCTTCAACTCTCAATATAATACACGAAGTGCAGCCACTTTTGAGAAAGAGTGGGAGTCACTACTGGCCTGAGGAGAAATTTTAGCTAAGCACACCAAGGCAATGATTACTGCTGCACATGACCTCTGGTTACAAGTTGGGGGTGAATGGGCTATTTCAGTAACAAGCTGGGAGATCCAAGGCTTTGCAAGATAAGCATTAATGCTCATTACTCTGCAGCAAGACATCTGTTTCACATGCTAGTATCACTGCCAATTGTCATTTGAGAAGTCCCTCTCCAGCAAATTGCATCTGTACAAGGCATGCCCCCAAACCCATTGTCATGGTAAGTAGACGGTTACCTGGATTGCCACCTCCTGCCATGGTTCCAGACTCGTCCAAAGGAGGGAAGCCAGCCTTCACTTGTCTCAGAAGTATGATCAAAGTTGGCACCAACACGAGCTGCTGGAAGCTTTTTCTGCTTCTTCTCCTCTAACAATCATTAGTTCAGAGAGAGTGAAGAGGTTCTATCCAGCATAGGTCAAGTATTTGAAGTAAAGTTCCAGGAAAAGTACTTGGGAGAATATTGGTATCTTTCTAAATAGGTACGTTTTTTCCTTCTTACTAGAGTTTGTTGACTAACTAGAGTTCATTTCCAGAAAAATATTGCGCCAATATCCAGAATTTTATGTACCTTATCTATCCTGCATCACTGAGTCTGCTACATAAACCTATCACACTGACTTCCTCTTAGACCCTTCCACTGTGCACAATGATTCACTTTTCATTTAAAACCGGAGTTTAAAAACTAGATCTCATCTCGGTATATCCAAGTAGTAACATCTAAAGCCACTCACTTTCTTTGAGAAACTCCTCATATGAAGGTCCAATCTGCTGTGTGCTTCCAAATGTCTCTTCATCTTGCATCAACCAGGGAGGTTTGGCTCCTAGGAGATGATGGGGAACATGCTTAGCTATTGAAATAGCCTTAAATACAGAACCAGAAGGAAGAGAATGGGAAGAGTTACCCCCAAATGTGTGTATACAGATTATTTGCCTAAGAAATCAGTGGTGAAATGGGTTTCTACTGGAAATACTATACTTTGTGCTTTCTCCTTTGTGGAGTAAATAAAGGACTGAGCACATTAATTTTCACAGCTAAGACTCATGACAGGCTACAAAGGTATTTCCTTATAAATCTGATTTTGCTTCACCACAGTCTAAATACCTAAAGTCAGTCTGAAATACTAGCAAGCTAGTTAACAGTTCTTGCTCCTGCCAAATTTTATATTTTAGTTACTTTGCATGCTGCTGCTGTATTCACAGCCCAGAAATGTTTGATAAGGTTGAAAAAGTGAAACTTTGGCAACAAATAATGTACCTGTGTGAACATTTCCCTTCCCTTCTGATTCCTGTTTTAAAAAAATTAAGAAAATTCCAATTAGAAATGGATTATCAAAAAAAGCAACTTTATTGTAGCTTTGTACTACAACAGCAGATAGACACTAAAAACAGCAACAGGTGTTAAACTTTTGTATTGGATAAATCTTCGTGCATGGACAAATGTACAAGGAGATCCTGAACTGAAAATAAGCAGCTTATGGGAGTAGGAATTCCACTGCAACTTTGCTCTAAAGATATACAAAGAGGGAATAATTCTTTTTCTCTATTCTTATCAACTAGATTAGCTTTTACTAGGGTTTTCATTTTTAGTGCATTGCTTTTAGGAAATATTAACGTTACAGGACTGAGTTTTTCACCCAAAAGCACAAGTTCCATTGGCTATGATTTGAATTATCAGTACCCATGAAAATGACTAAGCCCTTCCACACCCCTACCTGATAGCCAATAAATGTCAAAGTATGAGTTGCTTCCATCCAATCTAAATCAGGTGTTGTTTGAATCACACTTGGACCAGGCTGCTCTGCCTCTTCAGTGATGAAGGTGAAGTCACTAGAACACAGGAGTCAAAAATAGCCTACCAGATGAGCTATTTGGTATCCAGACAACAAAGAGAGCAAATGTTTTTCAAACTACAACATGGCATGATTAAATCCAAGTTTCAGGCCACAGGTGAGACAAATACTTCATGGCAGTGTGTTCAAGTCTGGTTTTAATTGGGAAAAAGAGGAAATACAGCAGCAGATCACAATAATTAGTATCTATACATCAGTCTGTCAGTCTCTAGCTCTTTGCTACCCCCTTAGGGAGGTAGGACATTATCCACCCTTATATAAATTGTAACATTAAATTGTTTGTTCTAGGTAGGATACTGATGGAAGGATGAATTTGCCCACTAGAGGTAGGCAGGTGGTTTAAGTTCCAGCTGCTGCTCCTAAGAACTGTTAATTCCGAGAAATGGTGCAGATAAGCAATGGATAATACAGTGATAGCGATCCAGAAACCAATATACATCAGTAGTCTGTCTACTACGCTGGCCAGAGAAACAGGATTAGTAACATTCTAGGTAACTGCTGCTCCACATTTCACCAAATTCAAAACTCAAACAAGAAAAACAGATGATATAAAAAGGAAGTTTCTTACCTTTCATGTCCTTCTGGTATACTGAAGGCAGAGGGTTCATCACAAACTTCTGTCTCTGTCTGAGGCTGAGTTTGATTCAGGAAAAATAAATGTTTTTTCTGGTATTCAACAATAAGTCCCTTCCTGTTTATGAGACATCTCATATTGCAATCATTAATTCACATTTGTGTTCTGCAGGCAACGAAGGTGTGAATTTTCAGTAGAGATGCTAACTTTTTTGTTTGTTTGCAATGGCTCTACAGTGCTAGAGAAAAATACAGAGAGGGATCTTTCTTTTCAGTGGCTCTTGAATTACAGACAGAGTTGTAAACTAGGTTCAAATTGCAGAATGTTTACCGCTGATGAGGAATCTGCCAGACTTACTTGAGGATCCCTGGGAGCTTGAAGTACTAGCAGTTATAAAGTGCAAACTTTTTTATCTGTAAACTGAGCAATTTGAAGCGGGTCATCTAGTGAATCCACATCACCACAAAATCCGTTCTATGGAATCAAAGTCTGCACTTTAAAAAGAATAAAGGGCCAAAGCCTTCACCTATTTTGTGTGAGTGGTCAAAAGGCCTAACATTCCATCCCCTGTAAGTACAAGGCTGAGTACCCTGCAAAAGGGTATATCTGCTTCCAGGTGCTGCTTTAGAGAATGCAATGCAGGAAGGTAATATATGTACTAGAATCTATAAACAAGGGTATTCAAATGTCTAGTTTTCTACAATGCAGGTATAATACCAGCACATTTTATTCCAGATTCCTCATCTGTGACCCACACCCAACCCTGATGTGGAAGAACTAGTGAGGATGAGAAGATGATTTCAGTCACAGTGATCACTCACACATAGGCACTGCATTATCGGCTGGACTAATAACTGCACCTGAATTAAGCCAGAGACTTGTAATCAAAGAGAAGCAGCCCTATCAACTGTCACACATCAAAATCTCCCCAGTGGCTGGTAAAAGAACATGTTACTAGAAGTAGATAGTCTGTAGTTTCAATATAAAAATCAGTGCAGAGAATAGGCATCGATAATAACTCAGGAGGCTTGTGGAAACAGTCAGTCATTTGTTGGATACTGCTCAGGTGCATCCTGGGAAAACAAACCTCTAAGACTGCTTGCACCATTTCTTGTCTGCTCTGCTCCACTTCTCGGATATGGGATGCCATCTTGAATAGAACAAAGCAAGAGTTAGGATTAGGACGAAAGGCAAAGCAAACAGGCAAGTCTGGTGCAACACACCTACAGCATCTCTGTAAATCACCTTTTTAATGACCTCATCCTCTCTCTCTTCATAAGCATCCAGAGCTTTGACAAGTGATGATTTGAACCTAAAAGAGTATTTGAGAGATCAATCACTTCTGTGACATGAGCTAGTGCGATAGCTGAACTGGGAACTTTTACCTCAAGCTCTGACCCCAGCTCTCTGTGCTTTAGATTCCCTATTTATAAGAGAGGGAGAATAAGGCTTACATTTGCAGGGATTAATGAGTACAGGCAGTAAAGCCCAGGGAAGATAAGACATGATGAATGCTAAAGTATTATAGAATTTGCAAAACATATCTGGCTGGAATGAACACAGGGCTGGATAATCTTGTGATTTTTTTTATAATTATGTTAATAGGGGATGAGCAAATCTTATACTTTATAAGGTGAGATGATCACTTGTAGAAGTAAGAAAATCATGCCGCATCTCTAGCACAGTGAACTGGCCATATGCATGGGAGGATGGCATCAGATATTGGTGACTGCTGGGAGCACGAATTTGGGCTAATTATTTATACACCACCACAAATACACACACACCAAAACATCTCTGTCCCAAAGAGTTTTGAATCAATAGTTTGATTTACTATAGCAAATCCTATACCTCCAACCAAAGAGACAGACAAGATGCCTGATATTTGGCTATGTATGGTGGATTCACAAGTGGCCTAAGAGGGGAGAGTATGTGGGGTGGGTTCTGAGTTATTACAGAGAATTGTTTCTTGGATAACTGGCTGTTGAGACTTGCCCACGTGCTCAGGGTTTAACTGATCGCCATATTTGGGGTCGGGAAGGGATTTTCCCCCAGGGCTGATTGGCCTGGGCTCTGGGGGTTTTTTGCCTTCCTCTGTAGCACAGGGCATGGTTCACCTACCGGTGAATTCTCTGTATCTTAAAGTCCTTAAATCATGATTTAAGGATGTAAATAACGCAGTCATAGGTTTGTGGCCTATTGCAGGAGTGGGTGGGTGAGGTCTTGAGGCCTGCATTTTGCAGGAGGTCAGACTAGATGATCGTACTGGTCCCTTCTGACCTTAAAGCCTATGAGCCTACATACCGTTCGTAGTCCTCCGGGGAAATCAGAAACTCTTGTTTTAATTTGGCTTCTGCTTTGTTCTCCCACCAGAATTTGTTGGCTTCTTTTTTATGTTCCAGGCTTGAAAAGAATAAAACCAAGTTTGATTAAATCACTTAAAGTCTGCGCTCTTCTTCTAAACTAAGTAGAGGAACATTAATAAGGCATACACATCTCTGTTAACAGTTGGTCTTAAACAATGTATTTATACCGATCAAGCATCTTTTAGGGTTGCCCATGACTATGTAGCAAAAAATTAGAATAAAGATATTAAGAGAAACTGGTACTGGAAGCAGATAAGTTATACTGTAAGTACCACAGGTAGTAGTTTTCCTTACCCATTAGAGCTATATGAAAAAGTAATGATGTATAGAATTGAGATTTTGTATTTTATGAACCCCAATCTCAGGGTTTGGTCATGGTCAATGTCAGTAATGAAATGCAGATTCAAAGACTGTTTGGATGTCAAACACCACTCAAATCTGGTGCTTCGTTCATGCCCTTCTGTAATGTAGAATTTTGGATGAGTCACAAAAACTTTGGAAGATATCTAGAGTACATCTATCTTCCTTGATACATGTATCATGGTGATTACTCTAGCTGTATAGTCTTTAATGCTATCTTCTCCCTGTATCTCACAAATTTGTCTTTGAAAACTAGTCCACACAAACCCAATGAAATCTTTATTTGAGCAACCACACTTTAATAAGAAAAAGTTTATGGAACAGCAAAGTGTTATCTTAAAGAGCTTGAACTTCATTTCAATGAGATTTTTAGAAGTACAATATTATACACACCTACCATTAAAATATTAGTAGTGGATGATAATATTGAATGAGTTAGGAGTCATTTAAGTTACCAGTTTAATTTCCCTTTACAGTTGTATGTTGTGTTATGGAAAGTGGACTTTAAGCAATGGGTTTTGTTCAAGATCAACACTTTCATATCTAAATTGTCATCACATGCCCCTCCTCTCCCCCTCACCCCCGAGGCACTTAACATAGATTCTGTATGTAAATAAAGATGTACACATTTTAGAAACATACAGTGAAGGCCATCTTAGGTGTGTTTTCTTTAGTTATTCATTTTTGAAAGGGACAAATTAAGAAAACTTCATGTTAAGCTTCCTGCATCAAACACTTCACAATTAGTTCAGGTCCTCCCTGTAAGATAATGGATGTAAAAAAGGGAGATGATTTGCCCAAAATCACACAGAAAGTCATTGGCCAAGGCAGGAATAAAAACTAAAGGTTATCAGAAACATCAATAGATGGGGAATCATGTTACTTCTTGTCTCACATATGCTTTAAATGGATGGCCTATTGAGGGAGCATATCTAATTGGTTACAGTAAGTTCCCCACCTTCAAAGTGTCTGACAAAGTGGGATTTTCTCCCATGAAAACTCATGCGATAAATAAATTTGTTAGTCTTTAAAACTGCCACAGGACTCCGTGTTTGTTTTGCTGAACTAGACTAACACAGATACCCTTTTGGAACTTGTCAGCAGAAACCTAGTAACCAACCTCTTAGTTTTATTCTCAGCTCTGACACAGAGCATATGATTTGGAGCACGACACTTCATCTCTGTACCTCAGATCTGAGGAGCTATGCACATGCACAGCATTGCTAAACCACAAGACAGCATCTCACAGGATGCAGACAGGTGTATGAACACCCCACCTGGCCATGTGCTGCAGAAGTCCCCCATGGAGCACAGTCAGGTTCCCATGGCTCAGATGCCTTTTCACATCCTGCTTGCAGCAGAGACACCAGAAGACTTGGTCATGCTCCCCTGCCTCATACTTCACAACAACTGCATTTTTAACCATCTTCCGTGCCAACTGGACCTGATTGAACGAGTGAAGAAGAAAGGTGAGTTAGCTGCAGTTTACCAAACTTTTGAAAGCTGAGCCTTTTCACAAAAATGAAATCAGTCAGGTGGCCCCTGCAATCTGTCATGTCCCTGTAAAGACCTATCTCTGACACATGCTGCCCCACCAGGCAGTCCTTTGAACTCCTCTGTGTCTCATTCCCCCATACACTTTAGTAAACACCAATGCAGATCTTTGTAACATGCTCTCCTTTCCCACATGCTTTCATAAGTAATGAAAAAGTTATTGTTGACATTTGGGCTTTGTCTTCATTGCAGAAAAAAAGTGTGTTGCTTACATGAAAATAGCTACGTTGATATACCTATCTCCATGTAAACCAGGGGTGACAAGGCCCAAATAGTTTTACCTTAATGTCAACCTTATGCCCTCCATATGGGATTTACCTTGATTAGTTAGGCCTAGGTAAAAACTTCTGATGCCCTGACACCAAGTGGGGTTTACACATTGCTATCTTAGCATAAAGACACCTTTTTGTCTCCTGAAGACATAGCCTTCCACTGTCATGACTGGCACTGGCTTTAGTAGCCATTGAAATGAATAGGACTGCTCCCATCTAAGAGGCAGGGGTGTGGGTGGCCAAAATCAGTTGGGCAGCTCTGCATCATTTACACTTGCTTCACACCTTGGATCTTTCCTTCACAATCAGGAAAGTCGGAAAAGTTTTTTAAAAAGACTCAGCCGAGAGTCAGGCTATGGGAGAATGGCAGGGTCTGGCGCGCCCAACTGGTGGCTTCTCTCCCACCCCTGCTGGCCTTAGCCCAGACTTTGGGAAATGCTGAATTGGATGAAACCCAATCCCCTTGGGACTGCAGGGTGTGTGACGGATCCCTCCTCTCAGGCACCGATGCGGAAACTGAACCCAGGACCGAGGGTGACTGAAGCACCAACACAGCTGTAGTCGGAGGTGGGGCTCGAACCCGCACTCGGCATCCTTCCCGATCCCAGCCTGCCCCTGGGCGCCGGGGACAGCAGCCAGGACTGTCCCCAGCCCCGGAACACGACCCCCCTGTATCCCGCAGGCGGCCCCCAGCCCCGCTACTGGAGAAGCGGGTGCGGTGGCTTCCGGTTCTCACCTTGGCCTGCAGCCGGCCCAGAGCCTCCCGAAGCCGCCGCTGGTGGCTGGCGCTGTAGAGGTGGCGCCGACCCGCGAAGGTGGTGAGGCGGCAGAAGGGGCAGTAAAACACCCCCATGGCGGCGCTACGAGCCCGGCCCGGCCGCCGCCATCTTGAACCGCCGGGCGCCGGCCTCGCGCGCGCGTGCGTCACCGGCCTCTGTCGGCGCGCGCGCACGGACGGAGCCTGCGCGAGGCAGCAGCGAGCTCTGACGGACGCAGCCGCGGCACGCGCCCGCTCCTCCAGCGCCGCTGGTTCCCGATTGTCGCGCGCCGCTTATTCCCCGGCCCGGTCTCAGGAGCCTCCCCGTCTCAGGGCGGTGTCGGCTTGGGGCGTAGCCGGCCTCTGAGCTGCGCCTGGGAGAGACGCTGGCTGCCGTCCTGCATAGCCGGGCCGGTCACCCAGCTAGGGCTGCTCAAGGGTTTTGGCACTCTAGGCGAGCTATGACTTTGGTGCCCCCCAGTGTTATAAGACAGAATATATTAATATATATTTTAAATAGAGAAAGAAATTAACTTCTAATTTGTTGCGCTTTAAAACCTGGCGCTCTAGGCGACCACCTAGTTCACCTATGGCTGGGCCGGCCCTGCACCCACCCATCCCTGCATCAGCCTGCACAATCGCTGTTGCACTAGCTGGTCTGTGTGAAAATAGAGCCACCAGCCTTGAGTGGGTTAGAGGCTTCAAGGGAAGTGGAATCCAAAATCCACCCCATCTCTTGGTAAGTTGGTGCCTGAAACCTCCTTGACCTGCCCTCCTTGCGGCCTTGGTCACATCACTTCTCTCCGCACCGCCCTCTTACTCTGCGTAAACAGCATTCAGAGAATGCTGGTCCCTACTTCTCAGGGCTCTCCTGAATTTTTTCCACAGGACTCAGTTGAAAAAAAAATGATTTATGCTTGTGACCCAACAATTACGTCTTTGAGCAATGCATTCCAGTCTTGCAGTGGTGGCAGCAGGGGGTGCTGCGACCCAGCATCTGAGGGTCTGCAACCCAGTACTGGGTCCCAACCTGTAGTTTGAAAACCACTGATCTAAGGCTTCAACTACCACACAAGTTGCCTTGATTTAGACCTGTTTACTTATAACAGTCCAAAGCCTGGTGTAGAACCGCCTATGCTAGTGCTGTATTTTGGATTAGTTTAAGCCTGTTCTTGTTGACTGATGCTAACCTGAAAGAAGCCTGGTAAAAGCACAGCCTTTTGCAATAGTTTCAGTAAACTGGTTTTAAAATCACCCCTTTAGTTAAACCAACAAGGAGTCCTGTGACACTTTTAAAGACTAACAAATTTATTTATCACATCTTCAACCGTCTAATAAAGTGGGATTTTCTCACCCAAAAGCTCATGTGATAAATAAATTTGTTAGTCTTTAAAAGTGCCACAGGACTTCTTGTTTGTTTTGCTGAACTAGCCTAATATGGCTACCCCTCTGGAATTAGTTGTCACCAGGGCCACTTTCTCATGCAGACATTTGTGAGACTCAGGTGGAAGGCACCGCAGAGGAGCAAAGCATTATTTGATGTCTTCATTTCCACCAATTGCGCTCTCAGCACTTGTACACATTTTATTAGTTTACTAGAAAACCCAAAGAAAAAACCATGTATTTTCTGTTTAAAATAACTTTTGCTACTATATCGCTTATTTTCCTCAGCATGCTTTGGCTGTGCAGCACTGTTATATTCATTGCGCTTGTTGGCAGTGTTTTTCTAGCTGTTTGTGAAGCAAAGTGAATTATATTACAAGCCCAGATCCTGCATGACCCTGGCATCCACACAGAGCCTTGTTGAAGTAATTGGGGCTCAGCATGGAGTAACCTTCAGGATCACGGCCTTAGTCAGGAAAGACAGCACTCCTGACATCTTGTGTAAAGTTTTCAAATGTGCATGACGAGTGACATAACCACTTTGGAGTCTAAGTTCCATTGACTTGAAAGTAAGTTTTGAAAATGGATTATAGGCTGAGTCTACAATAGAAAAGTTTCACTGACAGAGCTACACTGGCAAAACCTTCCTTAAGTAAATGCAGTTATTCCACCAGAAAAAGTGGGCTTTTGCTAGTATAGCTTGTATTAATTAGGTGAGCAAAATAAGACCTTGTCTACACACTATAAAAGGATTGCCAAAGTATAATTATGCCAGCAAACCCTCCTAGCATAGACATAGCTTATACGAGTTTTTGAAACAAAATAAGCTTATATTGGGGTTCAAAAAAGAACTAGATAAGTTCATAGAGGATAATCCATCCATGGCTACTAGTTCATTTTCTTCGAAGTGCCTCACATGGGCTGCTGTTGGAAGACCAAATACTGGGTTAGATGAACCATTGTTCTGATACAGCATGGCCATTCTTACACTGGCAAAAGCATTGTAATATATAAAAAATCAGGGCTTTTTTTGTGATGGTACTCAGGGGTTCTGAGTACCAGCACCTTTTTCTGTGATCGTACTCAGGGGTACTGAGTACGAGCACCTTTTTTTCACCGCTGCCGGCAGCCCCAGGTTCCTGGCTGAGTACTGGCACCTGTATCACTGAGGGGATTTATACTGGCATAGCTATGTCAGTAAAAAATCACACCCCTAATCAATATCACTCTCCCTCAGTAAAAGTTTGTATTGTAGATCTGGCCTAAAACTGTACTGGCAAAAATACTGAGTTGCTGATATAGCAATGTCTTCATAAGGGCCAAGTCAATAGTACAAGGTTTTGCCGACATAGCTGTGTTGGTTAAGGGTGTGATGAGATGTGCTTTCCAGGTGACATAACTGTGTTATCAAAAGCCACTAGTGAAGATGCTTTTGCTGTATAGCTTATTTTGGGATTCAGGGGTGAAGTGTTGAAGAGGGGGCTGAAATAGCTATACTGCAAAAGTGCAGTTTTGCCAGTAAAAGCTGTGTCCATACTAAAAGAGCTGGAATTTTCAATGAATCAAGAAATTAGAAAAAATTAATCTGAGGTCTAAAAATATGTTTAGTTTTGGGGTATTTTAACCCCTTGCCTTTATTTTTTTTAAAATAAAATTAAAGGAAATTAAATTTGGAACAAAGGTCTAAATTCAAATGGGGACTTCCATTCACAAAACCCAAAAAGAAAAGGCAGTTGTAGTAGCAGTGTGCCATTTATAGCCAACAAGTAGGCTATTCACATGAATGGGAGAGATCTAAGTTTGGCTCTGAGCTGGAGCAAGGACTTGAACTGAGTTCTTCCCCCATTCCAGATGAGTGTCTTAATTACCAGGCTTTTGAGTATTCAGGGGTGGCCCCTCCAATTTTCTCATGTTGAAGCTGTTCCACTTTGTATTAAATGATCATTGGGCCAGAGAGAGGAAAGACAGGAGAATGACTCTACCCCGTTGGCTAGGGCACTCACAGGGGTGGACACTGGATCAAGTCTCTGCTTTAGTAAATATTTACTGATTTATACAAGATGGAATGGGTTCATGTGGGGAGATTGAGAGACCCTGCACCCCATAATAGCCTTTGATGGCTTGTTCACCTCCCTATAAGAGCCACGAGACATGGGTTCAAGTCTCTGTGGGGGTTCAAACAGGAGTATCCTGCATCCCCAGTGAGCGTGCTGATCCCTGAGCTAATGTGTATGGAGGTCACTATGATAGATTTGTGAATGGCATCTAAATGTAAATGCTAGTTGTCACAATCCCCTTGTGAATCTACCACACAAAAAAAAATCAAGTTTCATTTTGACATTTCTGGGGAAATCTTTTTTAATCAAAACAATTAGCAGAAATCAACAGAAATTTTCAAAATGTTTTGATGTACCTGAATCTTCATTCTTTGTTTTAAAAAAAAAAAATATTATTTTTTGGTCAGAACATTTTATATAGCTTGAGTTACAGGTCTTTACATCCCTGACCAACATAGCTATCTATGGTGGCTTAACCGGTCATGTAGAAATGGAGAATGTCTACGCTACTGCAGCACAGCTATGGGGCTGCAACTGTAGTGTAAATGCTTCCTACATCGACAAAGGTTTTTTTCTGACAGTGTAGGTAATTCACCTCTCCAAGAGGCAGTAGTTAGTCTCTATACCGGAATTAGATCAACATGCGGTGGTCAGGTTGCAAAATGTTTTACAGTCCTCCTGAGCAGCATAGCTAAGTTGACCTACATTTTAGGGGTAAACTAGTCCCTTGCCTTAGTTACTGAGGTTACGATATTTAGGTACTTAACTCTGGTTGAAATCGATGGAAGTTAGACATCTAAATACCTTTGAGGATCTGGGCCTTAGGCATTCTTGGAATGTTTAACTTTTATCTTTAACTGTCTAAAAAGGAATTTTCCCATGTTGATTAGCATTGTGGTAGTGCTGCTGTTTAGCCTTTTCTTTCCAAAATATCACATGTGGAATAGCCACAATTATCACGTGCCAGCAAAGTATATTGTGATATTCTATATGGTTATCACTTTGTATAAATAATGTTAGTGATTAAAATAATTAAATAAGGTCTGGATCCTGCACACACTGAAGTAAATGAGTAAATTTACACATTTGAATGGTCTCAGTGAATTTATGGGGAGTGACTACTTACTTGAGTAAAGTTACTCATACACTTGAAGATTTGCAGGCTTGTGGTCTACAGCCTGATCTACAGTAGGAAGTGAGGCCAGCATAACTACCTAGCTCATTTAGGAGTGTAGAAAATCCACACTCTTTGAGCAATGCAATGAAAGCAACCTAATCATCAGTTTACACCACACTGGGTCAATGGGGAAGGTCTCTTGTTGACCTAGCTACTGCCTTTTAGGGATCTGGATTACCAACAGGATTACCCCTCTCACTGGTGTAGGTGGTGTCTTCACTGAAGCATTTAAAGCAGGATATCTGCATTGGATCCACTGTAGTGGTTTACATGTAATTTAAACAAGTCTAACAACCAGTCTGTGAGGTAGGTAAGTAGTTTCCTGGGCCCATTTTTTCAAAGGTAAATAAATAGGGGCCTAATTTCTGGAAATAAGGCTCCTAAAAACATTTGAGGATTTGGGCCAGAGAGCTTGTATATTTGCTACATGGTTACTTACACCTACCAAGTGGGCAGGGGGACATATACTAATTAAGATAGAGGCTTAGTTAATTTACTACTTATGTACATCTTTGAAATCCATGGATGAGTGGCACTAGAGAAAGCAAAAATTACTATAATGTATGTATAAAGCTAACAATCCAGTGCTATATATTTGTTTTTCTATTAATTCCTGTTACATATCTTTACAATCTGTAGATAATAAATAGTATTTCTAATTAGTGAAAACAAGGGAAAATTTCAAATCTGAGGGGTTCTCAGTCTTGCAAAGTATAGGAACTCTGGCAGTAAACAAGACATTTTTCAAAGCAATTTTAACAAACCTGCTAATTGGTTTTTAGAGCTGCCAATGAGAGGTGAGTCAATCACTGCCATACTAGTTGTCTCCCCATATAAAAAAGATCAAAATGATAGTAATTGAAGGAGGGAGTTCAGGATAACAATCTTCTTTTGTCTGCAGTTATGAGTTCTTTATTTTATAAAAGCTATTGATTTTATTTATCTCCTTGATTAAAAAAAGTATTTATACTTCAAAAAACAAAGAGGCCTGGGAAAACCTTCATTTAAAAAGTGGCCTTAAGAATTGGGATATGGCTCAGGAACCTGAACTCCCTCCTACCACACATTGAGTTGTTGAAGGTAGGAAACATGCTCAGCATCTTATGTGTATAAACATATCTTGTATTTTTCCACATATTTCTTATACTCAGAGTATAATTAGCTACTATGACATCAGTGACTATGCAAGCCAGTAAAGGTAGCTCTTATGTGAGTCAAGAGTAGCGCTACACTTCTTCATTAGGACCTTTTTATGAGGTGTGGGGCATCTGTGAGTTACAAGGGTGGGGTGGAGTTTGTTTTCTTTACTTGGCTGGAATAACCTGTGAAGATGAAAAATGTTGCTGGTAATAGTTACTTGAATGAACATCAGATTAATTACATTTAAATTAATTGTATTTTAAGGAAGATACTCAGATGCTATAGTTTGGGCTAGCAGTCTTTTTTCATTAGCAATTTGTAAACTCCCTTGCATTGTCTTATGTGTCTCTTCATATTTATATATAAATAACTATAAATATGAACCTCCTATGCAACTTGTACGGTAAAACCAATAAGGGAAATTTGTTAGCTTATCAAGCAAGAAGTCCTGTGTCACGTTTAAAAACTAACAAATGTATTTATCACGTAAGGTTTTGTGGGCATAATCCCACAACCTCTGATGCATGAAATGAAAACATGCCATCTGTATATATACCTAACATACTGCAGTTTTCATTTCATGCATCAGAGGATGTGGGATTATGCCCACAAAACTTTATGCGATAAATAAATTTGGTCTTTAAAAGTTCTATAGGACTCCTTGTTTGTTTTGATGATGTAAACTAACATGGCTACCCCTCTGGAACTGGTTATCTTATCTTTAGTATCCCAACTGCACAGAGATATAAGTAACCAAGTAACATACAGCCTGTAAAAGAAATGTGATTTTCAGGTAGCAACAAAATTAAAAAAAAACTAAAATTACAGGAAAACTATCCTCTCAATACAATAACTAATCAAAGTTCCTTCAGACTGAGGCAAAACCTCTGGACTAAATGTCATTGCCATAGCAGCCAGGACTTCCAAGCCCTTTCTCAACGCTCAGTGACTTGCTGCATCATCTTGGGCAGATCATGTCACTTCCCTGTGCCAGAGTTTCCCCACTGTGAAGCAGGAATTATACTTGTCTTTCAAATGTTTTATGAAGAATTATTTAATGTTTGCACAATTTTCATAATGAAAAGAACGTAAGCAGTAAGATACAGAATGCTCTCAAGAACTAATCTTCTCTGAACAGAAACTCTACTGAAGCTTTAATGATGAAGTAGCTTCCACTCCATAAAACTGATTCTCATAGCTAATGTCCAGGCCATTATCTATCACTGTAAAAATGATCTTTAGAGCACAACCTAACTTCACTAGACTTTAGGAACCTACCTGTTGCACTGATATGGATACAGATCATTTGATGGGAGCATTAACATAGATATGGCATAAGCAGCTGCCGGCACTTGTACTACCATGTATTGTCTGGGCCTCATTGCAGCAGTATTAGGCAACATGGCATTACTGTGGGTTTTTTTGGGTGGAGGTCAGATGTCTTGGTTTTGGGGGTGTGGATGTATAGTTTTGCTCCAGCATGTGGTTAAACTGATGTTTCTACTATTGGCGGAGCTGTAAGGTAGGGAAATTTCCCCAAAAGTCTAGTGTAGGCATTTTTCAATACGTTTTGTTTCCTTTTTGCCCATGTGAACCTCATGAACAAAATACAGTACCTACTAATCTGATGGCCTATCTTAATTTGACTTTGTCTTGTGAGGTAAAAGACTTTTCAGTATATAAGGTTGGTCAGCTTCCTCCTCAACAACAAACCCTAGAGCAGTGGTTTTCAACTGGTGTGCCATGAGAACGGTCCAAATGTGGTGTGAAATTTTGTACAAAGGTAATGAAAATCAATGTATAATAGACATGGTTTCATCTTAAACAATATTCTATCCAACCAAAATTACAACTCATAATACTCGTGAAACTTAATTATCAAATTAAAAGCAAGGTATCAGTCTTTCGATTCTAAAACATGAACATTCTAACCGCAGGTGGCCAAAGAGCAAAATTGAGAACCTTTTTTTTTTTTCCAGTTGATTTGAAATATTGATGCATTTGATCCTTCTTTAGCTGGTTGTATACTATACACTACATTGCAAACCTCTCTAGTAAGACCCATAACCATAGTAAATGTAATATTTATAGCAATCAATTCTGCTGAAAAGGGTCGGTGTGCTGTGGAATTGTCTCTCTCATTGAAGTGTACCATGTTACTGAAAAGGTTGGGAACCACTGCCCTAGAGCGAGAGTGTGTACATGTGCAGATACCCACACAATGCATCACATACCAGGAGGGAGCTATGATGAGCTCTTTACACTGCTGAAGGAGGTGTAGTGAGGAATAATAAAAGGCTCGTAAAGTACGTGGAAATTGAGTGAAAATATATATTCTCCTGCGAGTAGTGTCCCCGTGGGTGCTCCACTGTTGGTGTGTGCGTGCACCCCACACCACGGATCAGAGATGTGCCTAGCTGTATTCGTCAGGGTCACGTGACCGGAGGGAACTGTCTCGCAGCAGGTTTGGCCCCCTTCAACGGTCACGCAACCCGATCCTCCCTCAGTTCCTCTCTCACCACTCGCAACCACGGACGGAGTCAGCGAACTGTCTTCACATTTCACTCGTTACCTCACTATTTCTTTCTTTCTTTCTTAGAATTTATTTTAATCTTAGACAATTTATCCAGCCTTCATTTATTTTTTTCTTAACCCCAGTTAAAAAAACAAAAACAAACAAACAAAAAAACCAACGAACATTGCGAATCCTGTCGGGACGCTATGCCCATGTCAGACGGACACCCGACATGTATTAAGTGCCTTAGAAAAGAGCATAACATGAATAAATGCTCCCATTGTAGAAACCTGAGCACAAGAGCGAGACGGGACTGAGACCGCCATCTCAAGCTCCTCCTCATGGAAAAATCGCTCAGACCTGCCTCTGACCCAGGGCAGGACAAAGTTTGTACAGCTAACAATTCAGCGAAGAGGCATTTAACTCCACCTCTGGGACTTGAAAAGAAAAGGAAGTGCCTAACACCTTCTCCATTTTGGGGAAAGAAGCGTGAAGTGGAGGCTCAAGATCCCTCCAACACACCATCAGGGAAGACTGTTAAACAGTCTTACTTAACTGGCAACGACCCTATTCCCAGGTGTTAAGGGGCTGTTATGAGTACCCCATAAACTGGCCACCACCTCCCTTGTGATATAAAGTCATAAGATGCTGTTTACCAGATACTTCCCCCAGGACAACTAGATACGCTCCCCAGGTCACGTAAAGAAACTGTTTATCAGATGCTCTCCCCAGGCCACGTACCAGATACTCCCCCCAGGTCACGTACAGAAACTGTTTAGGCTTGTGACCATCAACATGCTTTATTCGGACCCTGATTCGCTCTAAGCCAGCTCCCAAAGGGGTGGGTCATCCCCCTCGCCCATGTGAGGGCATCTGGAGGGCAAGTCAATCATGGCTGCTCTGCCCCCCCTCCCCCCCCAGGGGTGTAGAAGGCTCTGACCCGGAACCTAGAAAGCTGGTGAAAATTCCTTTGCCCAAATAAGGACAGGAGGAACTGGGCAGCCCTCGCCCCAAAATTCCTGCTGCAGCGAAATCTGGCCAATCACAGCCCTCGGCAGGAAGCAGTGGCCTAGGCCATAAAAGCTACCATGCCGCATGGAGCAAGGAAGGAGTCTCCACGAGTTAACTGCCAGGCCTGATCACCCTGCAGTAGGAGTTCCCCCGAGAGTGCCGGCCCGAGTCGATTTCAACCTCCACCTTAAGACGTCATGCTGTTGCTAATTGCCTGCCTGATGGTCTTGGTACGTATGTGACCCCGAGTATCCCCCACGTTTACTTCTCATGATTGTTTCTTTTCCCTTTAAATGTATATAGTTGAATGTGAATACTCTTCTACCTCAGTTTTATCCCAAGGTATTACAATTGGTGTAGGTTTGGGGATTATTGTTATGCTTAGTGTTTTATGTATTGGATTCTGTCTCGTTATACTTTGTCTCTGAATTATCAAAAGAGTCCAAGAGGAGGGTTTATTCTGAACGTTTATCTCTGTGTAACTCATGGTATGTTAAACTGTGAAGTAATCCCCTGGGGCTATCTTGTTATCTGTGAAGCTGACTTCTGAGTTTAGTCCAGCAAGCAGCCCAACTGTTAACCCTTTGCGTCCCAAAGAGGGAGACTAATAAAGTTTATTATTTTTGGCCACCACTTTAAGTTTCCAGGAGCCTTCCTTCTCCCATCCTTTACCTACTGCGGAAACCAGGGACAAGCCAGCACCTATAATGCCTCCTAAAACACCGGCGCCGAGACACTCGGACCCAACAGCAGCACTGACACAGGCAACAGGTTCTAACTTGGTACCGCCTCTAGAGGGAACAGCCATACCGCAGCTAACTTTGACAGTGGCTCCCAACCAAGTGAATACCTCGGCACCACGCGCAACCTCCACCGCAACTCAAGAAACCAGCACAGTACCTGAAACAGCACTGACGCCACCAGTGCCAAGAAAACAGAAGGAAAAGAAAAAGCATATTGAGGCTCAGGTCCCTCCTTCCCCTCAATTCTACCGGGACAACTACATGGGTTCCCCCAGGGGGGAAATGATATTGCCTGCCCATCCTCTTAATGAAGAAGAAGAGGATCTTCACCACCCACCTCTCTTTCTTAATCAGGGACAACAGTCTGGGCATGCCATGCAGGACCGCAGTCATCAGAGACCCCAATACCCATGGTACCCCCCACCATGGTACGGTCCACCTTACAATTACCCACCACAATGGCCACAGTGGGACCCTTGGTCCAGATACTCAGACATGAGTCCCCGATCGACATCGCCAATATATACAACCCAATATCAACCTTCCCAACAGGGTGAGCCCCTTAACAACCCGATTGAACCTGAACAAACAGGAGAAGATTCTCCTAAAAGGAGTCCTACACCACTGCCAGATGAAACCATACCACCTTCGCCACCTTCATCACACAATGACCTTAAGCAATCCCAAGACCTTACCCAGGAGGGTAGCTGAATCCCAAGAAATATCCACACAGGAAATACCAGAATCACAGCATGGACTATTACGAATCCTTCAGTCAAGACCATCCTCCCGTATGGCCCTTCCCATGGATGAAGGCATAATGGAGCCAGTTAACAATATATGGCAAACACCAGCATCAATTCCTCTGGCTTCAAGGAAGGCCAACAAAAAATATTATATACATAGCAAGGCATCAGAATACTTATTCACGCACCCACCACCTAACTCATTAGTGGTGGAAGCAGCCATCCACAGGGGCAAACAACCTTTCAATAGATTGGCACCCCACGATAAGGACGATAAGAGGCTTGACCTCCTGGGAAAGAAAACATACACATCGTCAACCTTACTACTAAGAATCTCCAACTATTCAGCCCTGTTGGCAAATTATGACCATGATGATTATTTAAAACTTGCAGATTTTATTGAATTCATACCAAAAGAGAAACAAATACAATTTCATGCAATAATAAACGAAGGACAGTTGATCTCCAGGACCGCTCTCCAGGCAGCACTTGATGTCGCAGATGTATCAGCAAGAATTATGGCAACTGGTATTGTGATGTGTAGAGCGCCGTGGCTGCATTCCGCAAATCTTCCAAGACCCCTGCAAACAGCAATAGAAGATCTCCCGTTCGACAAGAAGAAACTGTTCACAGATGGCACCCATGAAATGATGCACACATCAAAAGATTCACGTGCCACCCTTCGTACCTTTTGGTATCTAAGCACAGCCACCAAGGATGAATCTATTCAGATACTAACCATACAACCCACGATACTCATCACAGTATCAGGGCCACTTCCAATACAGACAACAATACAGAAGACAAGATCCATCTACCTAGAGAAACCGCCAGCATGCACAGCTCAGGAGACAACCATCAAACCAAGCTCCAGCACCACAAAATCCACCAAATAAACCGCAATTTTGACGCTCAGGCCAAGGGCTCGCAACAAACCAGCACAGTCCACATAGTACCAGCCACAATACAGGACTACCAGTACTGCCTCTGAAAATTCTATACACAGTGGACCATGATCACAACGGACAGATGGGTCCTACAAATCATCAAGTCAGGCTACACCATCCCTTTCACCTCAAAGCCCATACCATACTACCCTTTCCCGTCCCTTTTCAGGGACACCACTCACAAACGAATCCTACATCAGGAAGCAAAACATCTACTTCACATTGGAGCCATAGAAAGAGTCCCACCAGAACACACAGGGAAGGGAATATACTCACCTTATTTCTTAACCGAAAAGAAAACAGGGTTGGAGACCAAGCCTCGACTTGAGGCTAAACAAATTTGTCAAACAACAGAAATTCAGAATGGTAACCCTAGCAACCATAATTCCATCATTGGACCAAAACGACTGGTTTGCAGCCCTTGATCTTCAGGATGCATACTTTCACGTCACCATTCACTCAGCACATCGCAAATTCCTAAGATTCGTTATAGGAAACGACCATTTCCAATATGCTGTTCTTCCATTTGGCCTGTCAACAGCACCCAGAGTATTCTCCAAAATTCTGGCAGTCGTCACGGCTCATCTATGCACACGAGGGGTCACAATCTTCCCGTACCTCGACGACTGCCTAATAAAGTCACCCTCCCAGGAACAAACATCATGGGCAGTACAGACCACAACACAACTGTTCAAGGACCTTGGTCTCCAAATAAACGATAAAAAGTCTACCTTTAAACCCACTCAGACAATAGAATTTATAGGAGCCCACATAGACTCTACATTAGCGAAAGCCTTTCTACCACAACAAAGGGCCCAAAATATCGTGAATTTAGTGAAAACTATACAAACTGCACCGGTTTCAATAGTACTAACTTCCATTCAACTATTAGGTCACATGGTCTCAACGACGTCTGTTTTAGGACATGCACGCTTACACATGAGGCCATGTCCGAAAAATATACAAACCACACAAGGACAGCCCCAATCGCCCAATATCCCTCCCCACAGGGATCAAACAGTCACTACAGTGGTGGATAATGCCACACAACTTGAACAAGGGTATAACATTTCTACAACAACCTCCGACAGTCCTTACGTGCCCGGATGCCTCCCTTGTAGGATGGGGAGCACAGATACCAGCCCTAAACCTGACCATTCAAGGAAGCTGGAACAAACAAGAATCTTCTCTACCTATAAACTTGCTAGAGTGCCATGCAGTTCACAAAGCATGTGCTCATTTTCAAAATCGGCTGAGGCACAGGCACATAAAAGTCATGACGGACAACATGGCTTGCATGTTTTATGTAAACAGACAGGGAGGAGCCAGATCAAACTCCCTATGTACAGAAGCCATAATGCTATGGCATTGGTGCATCAGAAACAACATAACCATATCAGCAGCACACCTGCCAAGAGTCCTAAACACAACAGCGGACTCTCTGAGCAGAGTATTCAACCACAACCACGAATGGGAGATTCACAATGCTATTATAAACAACATCTTCAGACAATGGGGCCAACCTTCAATAGATCTTTTCACTACCTACAAACACCACAAATGTCATGTATACTACTCCTGAGCGGGAATCGGAAAAAACTCCAAGGGAGATGCATTCCTTATCCCATGGACCCACACACTGGCCTATGCATTCCCACCAATTCTGTTGATCCTAAAGACACTAATCAAAGTGAAACACGAACAAGCCAAAATAATTATGATTGCCTCAGTATGGACCAGACAGCCATGGTACACATTACTAATACAAATGTTGTACACAACTCCAATTCCTCTACCTCTTCATCCACTCCTCCTATCACAAGACAGAGGAAGAATCCTCCACCCAAACCCCGAATGTCTCCACCTAAAACATGGCTGATACGTGGTTCCAAGGCCAAGAACTCTGCTCGGACTCTGTGAGATATATACTCCTGAATAGCAGAAAACCTTCTATGCGTAAAAATTACCTGCATAAATGGTATAGATTCTCCAAGTAGTGCGACCAATCGCAAAACTCCCCATATTCCGTGCCTGTCCACATCATACTCGTGTACCTTTTACATCTGAAACAAAAAGGACTTTCCCTTAGCTCAGTAAGAGTACATTTAGCAGCGATTGCCTCTTCACAATCAAATACAGGACACATCAGTCTTCTCCCACCCAATTGTTAAGAGATTCTTGACAGGGATCAGAAACCTATACCCAGAGATCTGCCCTCCCAATCCAGTATGGGACTTACCACTTGTACTGAAGACTCTCACAAAACTACCGTTCAAATCCTTAGCTACTGCCTCACTGAGTCACATGACTATGAATGTGGCCTTTCTAATTGCAATCACCTTAGCCAGACGAATTAGCGAACTAGCTGCACTCATAGCAGACCCCCCCCATATACAATTTTCCATAAAGACAAGGTTTGCTTAAGACCCCACCCAAAATTTCTTACCAAAGCAGTCCACACCCTTCCACACTAACCAGACTATACACTGACCTGTGTTCTGTCCCAAACCTCACACGAATCCAGATGATGCCATCCTGCATACCCTTGATGTCCGCCGGGCACTAGCGTTCTACCAGGAAAGAACAAAACCATTTAGAAACACAAATAGACTATTCGTCTCAATAGTAGATAGAAATAAGAGCACATTTATCTCAAAGCGCAGATTATCGAAGATCATAGTTAACTGCATACGTACATGCTATCAAATATCAGGTGCAACACTGCCAGAACAAATTAGAGCACATTCCACAAGGGCAGTGTCCACGAACATAGCCTTCTTAAAGAACGTACCCATAGACGAGATTTATAAGGCGGCTATTTGGTCAACGCCTCGTATCTTCATAGAACATTATGCACTAGACACAGCAGCTAGATATGATGCCTCTGTAGGTATATCAGTACTCTCCACAATATGAAACACATCCTCAGAAGCCCCTCTGACCAACTAAGGGCACAGCTTGGAGAGTCACCAACAGTGGAGCACCCCCGGGGACACTACTCGCAGGGGAAAGGAAGGTTGCTCACCTTGATGTAGTAACTGGAGTTCTCCGAGACATGTGTCCCCGTGGGTGCTCCACTACCCTCCCTTCTCCCCTCTCTTCTTCGGACAACATCTCTTCGCTCATAGTTAGAGAGGGAACCAAGGGAGGATCGGGTCGCGCGACCGTTTGAAGGATGCCAAACCTGCCGCGAGACAGTTCCCTCCAGTCGTGCGGCCCCGACAAGTACAGCGAGGCACATCTCCGATCCATGGTGTGGCATGCACGCACACATCAAGAGTGGAGTACCCACGGGGGACACATCTCGGAGAACTCCAGTTACTACACCAAGGTGAGCAACCTTCCTTTCCATGTCTGATATTGCTGTGTTCAGAGCTCCCTTATCTATGAAGAGTGGGTTTTTTAGATATGCTTTTCCAGTAGTGCAGGGAATATCATCTTTCAGGATACTTTATTTGTAGCTGCATAGGAAGCTAGGGGTTTGTAAATGTAACTATAATGAGGAAGTGGCAATTGTGAGCAAGTATCCAAAAGTATGTAAATACCATAGAGGGAGGAGATTTCTTTAAGATGCTTCCAGGCAGAAAGTACGGGAAATAACATTAAATTAAGGAAAGGTAAAACTTGACTGAATACCAACAAACCCATCTTTGAGGTGAAGGGTCTATGTGTCATCAGTGATAGGCTGACTTCATGTGGTGCTTCAGCATATCTAGTGAGGTGAAAGCATCAGCAGGTGCAAGTTTGATTGTGGTGTGGTCTTGATTTTGGGTTTTCTTTCGTCTTTGTCTATGGGTTAGGTACTGAAAAGGATCTCAGCAAATACTTTCTACATGAGCCATACAAGCATGGCTGAAGCAACTTTGTCCCAAGAGAAGCAGTCCAGTTTGCTCTGCCTATGGAACAAGATGGAAAGTGATGATTATGGGTTGTCTGGTAGGAATGCTGGCAGTGTTTCCTACACAGCATAGCTCATGTGGTTATGTTGTCAATTTTAATAAGGGTGGGCTGCGTAGAAGGCAGTGTGCAGACATGTACTGGCTAGTGCAGTGATACTCAGGCTATGGCTTGGTAGCTGCATGTGCCTCTTTAATGTCTCTCCTGTGGCTGTTTGCAGCACATAATATTTAGAAAGTGTGACTTAATTGTTAACCAATCAGGATGCTTTTACTGTGTTATTAACTTGTAGAATATTTGGTCAGTCATTTTGCTGTGAGAAAAATATATGTATAATAATAATAAACAAATCAACAAATTCATGTTACTATGGCTCTTTTGGGTAATGTTGATTGCTAATTTGGCTCTTGAACTACTGAAGTTATATTATCACTGTGCTAGTGCATATGTACATTGTGCTACCTAGCGCATGGAATATCAGATTGGATTGTGTGATGGCTGCACCCTCTTGAGTCAGAGCCCCACTACTCTAGCTCACAGCAAGTCTTCTCTCATTGGTGTTAGGACTAGAGTTCTGGAGTTGAAGAAACTGTTGCCTAATGAGTTGTTGAAAGAGCTTACAAAGTGGAGTAGTAAGGAATCCCATACCTCCCCAGTTTAAGGATACGCACAACCAAAAAATTCCAACCAAAGAAAGCACTGCTCTACTGGAATGATCTGTCATCTTTCTTTCCACAAATGTGGATGTGCAGTTACGTTTGTGGACATGGGTGAACCTCAGCCAGGTTTACCACCTAACAGGCTACACCAGTATAGGAGTCCCAGGAAAACCAGTGTATTCTGTAGCTCCTGCACCTGAGGTTCCTGTTAGAAAATCTGCTTCAATAAAACAAAGGCCCCCAGTAGTTGCTGCCCTACCGAATTCTTCTGGACAATGTGTTTCCATGCCCCCAGTAGCTGCTGCACCGAAGGCCTCCACTAGATACAGTGTTCTCAATAACCCATCCATGGAGCAGCATCAGTCCCTGAGTTCTCCTTGACACAGTATAGGAAGCCAGTGCCTGAGATAGATAGATAGATAGATAGATAGATAGATAGATAGATAGATAGATAGATAGATAGATAGATAGATAGATAGATAGATAGATAGAAAGGCTGAGAAATACTTCATTAGAAAATATAATTCAATAAAGGAATTGGTCCTGCAGCTCCCCAAGTAGTCCTTCTACCTGCCCTCTTCCAGGGAAGGAAGCTGCCACTGTGCTGACTGGTACTACAGGCCTGAGCCTACCTTAGGGTCCCAGGATTTAATAAAACGTTTTAAAGTGTCACTTTTAAAAATAAAGCTCAAAATCTGTATCAGCTATGAACATGCCAGGCATTTATTAACTTCAGTTTCTGTTTAATGCTATATTTGTTTCTATAAGCCTTCCTTTCTGCAGTCTCTGTTCATGACAAAATAATCTTGTGCCCCCTACTGGCTTCTTTGAACCAAGTTAATGCTTTTGTTACAAAGGCTAAGTAAGACTCTTGTCTCTGGCATAAAAATAAAAACATTTGCCTCTCTGCCTTATCTATAAAATGGAGTAAAAGTGATTTGTCTAACATTACACAGGATATCTCTAGGAGAGCTAGAAACAGAATCCAAGTGTCCAGATATTTAGTCCTCTGCTTAAACAGATCCTTGCTTTACCTCTTGGAGTGGAGTCATTTGTGAGGTTGTCAGGCACTAGATTCAATCTGGGCCTGCAGTTATGTGAATAACTAAACAAATAAAACATCAAGTTTGAGCTAAAATGGTCAGAGCCAAGGACATTAAGAGGTCTTTATACCCAACCCAGGTACAGCCTTGTACAGCTATCAGCTGCATGATCAGTCTGGGGGAGTTTGCCTTCCTTGGCTCCTATTGGAGGTAGGATATAGGAGTTGATGAGATACTTATTTTAATAGTAAATTCTAAATTTCCCATTGTGTAAAGATGCTCAACCTCTAGCTGCTGACACTCAAAGCAGCATTAGCTACGTTCTGCTAAGGAAGCATTGCTGTGAGGTAAGGAAAGAGTCTCTCAGCATACCCTCCCTTCTGATGTCTGCTTTTCCTCTTGCATGGACTACCTTTAATCACGAGTGTGTGAAATAGTTCCCCCTGAACCTGACTGAAGTGGAAACCACCCTCCCTGCAGTGACTGCTTGCTAAGTGCCAGAAAATCTTGTGCAGATTTGAGAGGCAAAAGGTTACTTTGAATGGGCTCTCAAGGTCCTGCTGTTCTAGAGCATTGGTTAGTCATAACTCAAACTCATTATGACTCAACCCACTGAAAAGCGCCTTCATGCTGACAAGAGTGACAGTGTGAGCTGAGAACTGAAGTGTTGGGACTGATACTGGTCCCCACTCAGGAGAGCCCTCTCCCATATGATACAGCTGTGGATTGCTCCTATTCCTCCCTCTGGGCTGTGAGGTCTGCATGACTGCTTAAAAAGTCACTTGTAAACGTATCATCCAATTTTAGCTGTATCAGTGAACGTCTTTCTTGCAACATCCTACAGCAGGGAATAAGAGAGACCTGTTCTAGGCTAACAGCAGTGCACCTTTGCTGTCAGGTACTCACTGGGAACCAAAAGCATGATCCTCTCTACTGAATGGCAGGTAAGTGCTCTGCCAGACTTTTAAGAGATGAATGGTGGCAGGGGGAGAACAGAAATCCTTGTCAAATTATATGTGGAACGGATTAAGCCTGGGATGGAACTGCTCTTGTTGGTAAGAATTTCATCTGTGGGGCACTAAGAAGTGGAAGTGTCTTAACTTCTTAACTGCATGGGAGGCCTTACCCCTTGTACCTTGAAACTCTCTAAAATGCAGCCTCGTGGTGGAGTACCATGCCCACCAAATATTGTATATCTAGTTTGGTCACACTTTAAGGTTCTGTTTACAACTACCTGTTGATGCTAGTATGTTACAGATATGCTTATAACATTAAATGCTCCCCTGTCACTAGGTATTATAGGTAAACACCCTAGACATGTGTTGGACCCTAATCCATTTATTAAATTCCAAAGGGGGAGCCGTGTTAGTCTATTGTAGAAAGACAACAGAGTCCTGTGACACTTTTAAAGACTAACAGATTTATTTATCGCATGAGCTTTCGTGGGAGAAAATCCCACTTCGTCAGACGCTTTGAAGACGCTTCAAAGC